>CM053586.1:223622102-223651228 GCA_028646515.1 Pseudochirops corinnae | reverse complement strand
GAGAGAGAGAGAGAGAAAGGGGAGAGAGAGAGAAAGGGGGAGAGAGAGGGGGGAGGGAGAGAGGGAGGGAGGGAGAGAGAGGGAAAGGGAGAGGGAGAGGGAGAGGGAGACAGAGGGAGAGGGAAAGAGAGGGAGAGGGAGAGAGAGGGAGAGGGAGAGGGAGAGAGAGAGAGAGGAGGAGGGAGGGAGGGAGGGAGGGAGAGAGTCCCTGATCCCTTGCCCACTGCCCCAGTCAATGTGTGTGTGTCAGAACCACTGATCCCTCAGCCACTGCAGGAGCCACTGTCTCCGTATGTGGATGTGGAGTTGGGGCTGATAGTTGAGCTTTAGTCTCAGCTCAGAGATAACTCTTCACTTCTCCATGCCCGAGTTTTCTCATTGATTAAAGGAACAAAAAAACATGATTCATTTAGCATTTTGAGCATCTTGGAAAAAAAAAAAAAGGACAAGCTGTCCAGAGAGTGGCAGAATTATGTCTACTCACCATTCAGATGTTGAAAGCTTTGGGTCTTTTGCTCCTCTCTGTACCACTTGCCTTTGGTTGTCAGCCTAACAATGCAAGGAGTCCAGAAGACAGCAGCAGGTTCTTTCTTCTCTTCTGTCCAGCATTGTATCAGTAAAGGTCACCTTAGCAGACCCAAGTCTGCTTGACATTCCATGTCTCTTTTAGCCATTCCTCTGTTTAGCTCTTACTCTTCTTGTTCACGAGTATCCAAAAATGACAATGAGATTTTGATCGAACTCCGAGTTCCCAATAACTGCTTAGCTGTAGACACTAGCAAATTTTCACCTTCTAAATCACCTCCTAACTATTCTACTGAGACCTTTAACCTTTGCTGGACTAACTTTTACAACCTTGTACTCTGGGATTTCTGTTAGCATCCTCTCCCAGAAGCCACAGACATTCTGTGGTTTCTGTGATCTCAAATCCTTTCAAGAGATGGCTCCACTCTTGTCTCCCTGGGGCACTTAGCAGCCTGGACCACCCTGCTCCCAATCAGTGGATGCTCTTTTGGACTTTTTCCTCGATTACCTCTCCAGCAGAAAGCATTCGTCGATGGTCCAGTTTTACTGTAATGTTGGTTTCCTTTTGCGAACTGAAAATCCTTGGAAGAACTTTTTCATCTTATTTTTTTCTTGATGTCTTTACTTCCATCTTCTCCTTCTTTCTGGCTCATCCAGCATTTTGCTCAAATATATATACTTATATATATGTATACATACATACACACATATATATACACATATGTATACATATGCACATATATACATATGTATGTATATAGCTTCTTGTCAATGCAGTCCTGTAATCTCATTGTTCTGGCTTCACACATTTCCAGCAGACCAAGGTTTTCCAGAGGCTACAGATGCCAATACATAGTTAAGACAAGAGATATTCCTGTGCAAATGGTGTCAACTGGAAGGAATCTTCAGATATTTGACCCAAACATTTTGTTCATCATGGCCCATTCCTTTACCCTTCAAGCAGGGGCGAGTGCTGGACAGCTTTCTTCTTTTTGGAAGGTTCATGCTCTGGAGAACCTTTGGGTGGATGTAGGGAGCTGTGGAAGTGCAGGATTTGGACCCTGCACCCCAGATGGAGCTCTCCCCTCTCTGAAGCAGCTGCCACTCTGCAGATCTCGCCATATCACATAATCACAGGTGCTTGTAGATTCCTGAAGAAGTTGGGATGTTTTGGAGCCCCTCTTTAAGATGGAGTCAAACAATCTCATATCCTGGCTTTGAAAAGCCTGGGGGGAATTCAGTCAGAACCAAGTCATTCCTCACCCTTTAATTGTCTTGGGGGAGAAACAGAGAAATAGCCATTCCATCATAACCACAGTTGTCCTTTATAGTTCCATTCTTCTTTCATCTGAAGAGCACGCCAACAATCAGTGATAATAACACTGACTTGCGTGGAGTGAGAACCTTTTAGCTCAGGGATAGACAAATCCATGAGGACAATGTCATGAATGGATTTGCCATGGAGACAGGCAAAGTGCAAGAAGAGCAGTTTTATATTGCAAACCTGGCAGAAGCCTGAAGTTGAAACAGGGGTACCTGTGAAGCAAAACGGGTGTGTGGCAACCAGAGACACAGATTCTATCAAGTCAAGAAGTATTTTTCCTAAATGTTATTATGTGCTCAGAATTTGGGTCCCTGAATCCCAAGATCCAAAAGAATCATCTCCAAATTATTTGTAATTTATCTTGTATATACGCTTGTTTGCGTTTTGTCTCTTTCACTAGAATAGAGTTTCTTAAAGGCAGGGACTGTGTTTTTGCTTTTTCTTGTATCTTCAGCACCTAGCAAAGTGCCTGGACCATAGTGGGTGCTTAATAAATGCTTGACTTTGATCCCAGAATTTGAGTTGGAAAAGCATCTAGTCCAACTCATACATATAAAGAATCCTCATCAAAAATGCCTGACAAGTGGGGTCCCATCACCCTCTGCAATGACTTCAAATATCTTTAGTCCCCTGCCCTGTTTGACTTCTTGGGAACCCCAGCTCCTTTCAAGGCTTGCTTAGGTACCACTTTCTACATGAGACCTTTGCTGTTTCTCCTCATGTCATGCCCTCCCTGTCCCCCCATCTCAATTCTTTGGGTTTATTTTTATCTATTCTTTGTTCCTATATATCCAGGTGTATATTATATCCCCTCAGTAGAGCATAAGCTCCCTGAGACCAGGAACTCCTTAACTTGGGTCTTTGTATTTTCGGTGCCTTGGAGATTGGAGGCTCCTAATAGAGGCTCATTAAAAGAATTCTATTTCTTCCCTCAGTTTATGTTTCCTTGGTGAGGTCTTTACATTCAAATAGGCTAATTGCTCAGCCTGGATTTTCCTTTGACCTTTTTACTGCCTCCTTTTTTTTTCAAGAAATTCCACTCACCTGGCCTATCTCCATGTCTTACATTCACCAAGTTGCCTTTAAGCCCCACTTCAAAATAAGTGTATCACAACAGAAGCATAGATAGATTTAGAGTCAGGGAACCTGGGTTGGAATCCCAGCTTTACTCTTTACTACATTTGTGATAATGGGCAAGTGATAACCTATCTGAGTCTCAGTTTCCTTGCTTTTAAATTGAAGACTCTGGCCTCGATGACCTTGGAACAACAATCGATAAATCCTTACTAAGATCCTAACATTTCCTAGATGCTCCGCTATGTGCTAGAGATACCAAGCCAAAAACTAACTGACCCCTGCTTTCAAGAAGTTTACGTTCTGCTAGTCTTTTCTGGCCTTGACTCCATGAATCTAAAATGTTATGAACTCAGATCTCGAGTTCTCAGTCTTCTTGGGCACCAACTTACCTCCTAGTACCTACCTTTAAATTGCTTTATTCCTCAAATACCAGTGTTTAAAAAAACTTACAGAGGAAGCCTTAACTGTTCTAACTCCTCACCAGCACACTATGGTCTTCTTTCACATTCCCTTCAAAGATGTCAACACATACATGCCCATGGGATATGGTAGCTTATGTTTAGTGCTCAAGTCTCTCAAAATCCTGGATCTAATATTGCTTTGAAAAACAATTGGGACAAAAATCCATCACTGCCACTTCGTGCCAATTCATTTCCCCTTCCAAGTGACACAAATGTAATGCCACATGAGTAAACAACACCTACTTAATGAGGGCAAGTCTTTGGGTATGAAGAGTATTTTCTCTTTGAAGGTGTCCCACAAAACTCTTATTTCATGGGTGTATAGCATGATAGAGGAGTCCTGACTTAGCAAGAAGCTCAAGTAAAGTCTTTTTATGAGGTGAGGGACTCTTCTGAGGAAGGTAAAAAAACTAACTGATGGGAAGGGCTTTTGAAAATTAGTGAAGAAGTAAAAAGACAAAAAGACATTGGATACTCCATCCACACCCACTTCTGGGGAACTATAAAAGTTCCTTGGTAAACAGAGGTTCCATAACCCTGCTGGCTCTGGAGACTAGGCTTCTGCATCCAACTGAATAGCCAACCATCCTACTCAGCACCATGCCTTACAACTGCTGCCTGCCTAGCATCAGCTGCCGTACAAGCTGCTCCTCCAGGCCCTGCCTGCCTCCTAGCTGCCACAGCTGCACCCTCCCTGGGGCCTGCAACATTCCCGCCAATGTGGGCACTTGTGGCTGGTTCTGTGAAGGCTCCTTCAATGGCAATGAGAAGGAGACCATGCAGTTCCTGAATGACCGCCTGGCCAACTACTTGGAGAAGGTGCGGCAGCTGGAGAGGGAGAACGCTGAGTTGGAGGGTAGGATCCGAGAGTGGTGCCAGGAGCAAGTGCCCTATGTGTGCCCAGACTACCAGTCCTATTTCAGGACCATTGAGGAGCTTCAACAGAAGGTAAAGACAGACAACTTAAAATATGATAGTTAAGATGAGGGTATTTTGTAAATCTGTGTCTGAGAAATTGTTTATTGATTCATAACTTGGAAGTTGGGGCAATGTCCAGTCTAACTTCTTGGCCATTTCCAATTGAAAAATTTTTTAAAATTAAGATTGCATCTATATTTTTAGATCTTACTCACTGTGTAACTTTTCATTCCAAAGATCCTGTGCACCAAGGCAGAGAATGCCAGGCTTGTGGTTCAGATTGACAATGCCAAGCTGGCTGCTGATGACTTCAGAACCAAGTGAGTTCATCCCTCTTTCACACATTTAGTCAGTAGACACTGATGCCTTAGATATCAGATGGCAAATCGTATCTAGTGTGAAGGGACTGAACAATGTCCCCAAAGGTTGGGATCCTACCTTCTAGGCTAGACAGAAGAAATGAAATCCATTAAAAAAAAATCCTGGTTCAGAATTACATTTTGACATATTGACTAACAAGGGATCTTGAATATTCTCTTCTTCTTTTGCATCATTTACACGAAGGTAGAAATATGTAACTTGTATATTTTGGTTACAACTGTATCTTGTGGTTGTAGGTATGAGACTGAGCTGTCCTTGCGCCAGCTGGTAGAATCTGACATCAACAGCCTGCGCAAGATCCTGGATGAGCTGACCCTGTGCAAGTCTGACCTGGAGGCTCAGGTCGAGTCCCTGAAGGAAGAGCTCATCTGTCTCAAGAGGAATCACGAGGAGGTTAGCATTATTTTGTAGAACTAGAGAAGGCCAGTCATATCTCACTGCAAAGAGTGGGGTTAAAGACAAGGAGTGGAAAGGGCTTACTTGTAAATAAGGTGAATTAGTAAATTAAGAGTCCCAAGGAGCTTCCACATTTGGCGTCAGATAGCCATGAGATTATAGTTTTCTGTGGGAGTCAAGCATTTTGATGATGTTGGCAAAGTCATTTCCATCCACAGATCTGGTGCTAATGACTCTTACTGAAGCTTCTTTAAGGCTTAGCCATCCAGTTTCTGAGAAGAGAGGCAGAAAAATCTCTTTTCAATCTGATTCTGGCATGTGCAAAGGACAGACTGGTAGGTTCTTTGATCCAATCTACAAATTGGCTTCAGTCAATCATTATCAATGTATTTAGAACCTCTTAGGTGCCAGGCTCTGTGAAAGATGCTGGGGATACAAGGAAAAAAAAGAAACTGCCCCTACCCTTCGAGAACTCATATTCTATTGTGAAAGAAAGCACACTTATGTCAAAATACATACAAGATAGACACAAGTAAAGAGGTAGATTGAATTTAGTAGCATTTAAGAAATAAATAAAACAGCAGCTATAGGAACTCATCACTATTCCAAGCATAAGGGCAATGTGATGGCGAGAGGGGTTTTCACATGGAGAAAAGAATCATGACCTTATCTTAGTTACTCTGCATTTGCCTGGTTATGTTATCGCCTGTGAAACATGCCAGCAGACAGCAGTTTCCAAGAATGAACAAGGAATTTTTTCAGAGACAAATCTTTTCTGAGCTTGTTTGCCCTAATGATTTCTGGGTCCACAGGAAGTCAACATCCTGCGTTGCCAGATCGGAGATCGTCTCAATGTGGAGGTGGACGCTGCCCCAACTGTGGATCTGAACAGGATACTGAATGAGACCAGGTGTCAGTATGAGGCAGTGGTGGAGAACAACCGCAGAGATGTGGAGGAATGGTTCACCACTCAGGTGAGAGTCTTGCTCATGGCAGCTTCAGAACCTAAAGGCTTCCTAGGGCCCCTATGATCATCCTCTAATCTCTTGGCTCTCCCCTTGGGACATTTCAGACAGAGGAACTGAACAAGCAGGTGGTGTCCAGCTCTGAACAGCTGCAGAACTGCCAGGCAGAGATCATCGAGTTGAGACGCACTGTCAATGCCCTGGAGATTGAGCTACAGGCCCAACACAACCTGGTGGGTTCTCTTTGGGCCCTACCTTAGTCGATTGTTTTAATCCTAACTGGAAGAATTTAAAAGTGTGATAGAGAAGGGGAGAAAACCTGAATCCTTTTATATTTATCATATATCTTTAATATTTACAAAGTCTAAGAAGTGGTGATGGTTGAGGCATTCTTGGGATTAAAAAAAACCCTAAAAAAAATCCCTCCCTCTGACATTTCTTTCTCTTCTCCATGGCAGAGAGATTCTCTTGAAAACACTCTGACAGAGACTGAGGCCCGTTACAGCTCCCAGCTGTCCCAGGTACAGTGTATGATCACCAACGTTGAAGACCAGCTGGCTGAGATCCGCGGTGACCTAGAGAGACAGAACCAAGAGTACCAAGTGCTCCTGGATGTCCGGGCCCGGCTTGAGTGTGAGATCTCTACCTACCGGGGTCTGCTGGAGAGTGAGGATTGCAAGTAAGTACTGGCCAAGTATCACACATGTGTGCACTGATATATACACACATACACACGCAAACATATGCAAACATATTGTTCAATTGAATTACAACGAAATCTCTGGTTTAAGAGTATGTTTTCTAGACAAGGATCACCCCAACATAACTCAGTAGGAGCAATACTACTTTCATTGGAAGATACGAAATGATCAGTGACAAGGATGTCCCTGAAGTCACCTGGCTTGTGTTCTCTGAGTCTAGTCTTATGACTTTTGCTTTTCCTTATGAAACTAAGGATCCAGGCTTGATGTGAGGAGGAATTTGGCAAGGTGTGCTATATGTGCCAAAGGAGGAGCTTTTCCTAGCATGCCCACAAATTTACTTTATTAAGTAGCAGTAGAAAGGCTCCTGGCCAAGCCTCCATTTTTGTTCTCCACAAGACATGTGCTGGGTTCTTGTATCACCTCGTCATACTGGTTTCTATTTTCAGGACTGATTTCCCCCATAGAAACTCAACTCTGTTGTTTTTTTTCCCCAGGCTCCCCTGCAACCCCTGTGCTACAACCAACGCTTGCGGCAAACCCATCGGCCCCTGCCCAGTCACCAATCCTTGTGTCCCATGTGCCCCCTGTGTCCCCTGTGCTCCCTGTGTCCCCTGCACACCCTGTGCCCCTCGTTCACGCTGTGGCCCCTGCACCTCCTTTGTGCGCTAAAGGTGTCATAGCAAGGAGGTGAAAGGAGGAAAAGGTCAAGTGCTTCTAACCATCCCAGAGTCCTGTTCACATCAGTGGGAAGCTGGGAGATAGGGAGGAAACACATTGGAAATATATACACCCTTAAAGTGGACCATTCAGTGCTACTCCCAAGAGTACTGGCTTTCCAGATATCTGGAAACTCAAGGATCATCTTCTGCCCTCTTTTTAAAGATTGGGTTTGTTGTTGTCTCTGCTGCCTCAGAATCTTCCCAAAACATGAGACACTCCTCTGTAACTTCCTAATAAACTGACTTTCTTTTGGCAAAGCAAACATGTTTCTCATTGCTATTCATTTACTGCAATCTGCTCATCATTTGAGTGCTCCATAAAAAAACCGCTTGGAAACTGGCTCATTACATGGTTCCACCCTCAGATGCCAAAGTCTTGCTACAGCTGAGTCATTGTGTTAGTACAGTGTAAAACTGACCACACAGCCAGTGGTCTGATGCCTGAAAGGCAATTCCTTTTGTCTATGACTTCCTTTTGACTGGTCTATCCAAGAGAGAAGTTGTAGAGAAACACTTACTTTGTTTGTCCACTTGTGAAAGAATCTAAAAGGCTGGAGCTGGGGGCCTTAGGCTGTAGAATATTAGACCACAGAATGTGAGGGCTGGTGGAAACCATGGAGACCCTCCAATCCTTAACCTTTTTTTTTTGTGTCCTGGATCCTTTTTGGCAATTTGCTGAAGCTTATACCACTCCGACTGCTATAGATCTGCCATAGCTGTCTGGAAAAATAAACAATGTTAAGAAACATGAACTAGTATTTGGAAAGATTTTTTCTTAAGATCATTGGCTATGAATGTGAATATTTTTGGCCAGGTCTTTTCAGCTGGATTTAGGCAGCGTTTGCCTTGGTTAGCCCTGTAGGGTTCAGGGAGGTTTTCAGCCTGTTTGCCTTATGCCAGCTCCATTTTGGCTAACATGGGCATGGACAAGTCCAGCTTTTCCCCTCACATTCTAGCTATTTAATTCTTTAGTTTTGCCACAGAAATCCCTCAGACTAAGAAACTCTTAATTCTGCCAATCTAGCTTTCTCCACAGCCCCAAAGAGTGTCTGTAAGCTACACAAAGAACACAAAGCTGCTGCACATATTAGGGTTCAACTGTGTCCATTCTCAGCTACACAAAGGAGAACAGCCTAGAGCAGCTGATGGGAATAGGACTTTGAGAATTGGTTAAGACAAAGCCCTGGGTCAAAGAGCATCAGTTGTGGTTGTTGATGTCAGCTGACTCTACTCGTTAGGAATGAAATTGGACTACAGGACTAGCCTTTCCCAAGAAATAACATCTTTTTCTAATTCAAATGGAAAATCTATAGAAAGGGTCTTGATTGGTGGGAAACTACAGTAGATCTTTTTTTCTTTCAGTTCAGGGGCTTTTCTACTCATTCAACAAATATTAAGCACTTGTTATGAGCAAAGAAACATGCAAGACATTGTGGATACAATGGCAAAACGAAAAAAGAATTATCCCAGATTAGGAATTTATATTCTACTAAGTATGTAGGGGGAATTTGTGGAGGGAAAGAGCACTAACAAGTAGGGAGATCAGGTCAGGAAAGGCTTCCAAACAGAGGAGGCATCTGGGTTGATAAGGATTCTGAGCAGGAATAGACTCTGCAAAGGGATGGAGGGGTGAGATGGAATGTTGAGTCTGGGCAATAGCAAATTCTTTAAAGATATTTGGAGTAGAGATAATTTAAGTTGGCACACGTATAATGTGATTTCTAAATAATATTTATTTATTTATCTTATAATTTTAAAATAAATATCTCTTATTTTAAAAAATATGTTCATTTTTGGATATACCCTTCTCCCAACACAGTGATCCTTTGTAACAAAGGTTTAAAAAAAGGAAAAAGAAAAAAAAAAGACCAGTAAAACCAACCAATACCTTAGTTGTGTCTGACATTATATGAAATATTCTATACACACACTTTTCTACTTCTGAAAATAAGGAAAGGAGATACATTTTCTCTATTCATCTCTGGGGGCAAGCTTGGTTATTATAGCTTTATAGTATTCAATTTTGTTTTATTATTTTTTTCCCATTTACATTGTTGTAGGTATGTTGTTGTCCTGGTTTTGTTTGCTTCATTTTACATTAGTTCATTTAAGACTTCTCATGTTTTCTGGATTCCTCATTTTTGTCCTTTTCTATGGTGCAATAATTTTTCATTGCATTCATTTTGCTGTGATTTGTTTAGCCATTCTCTAGTCAATGGACATCTCCATTGTTCCAGTTTTTTACTACCATAAAAGTGATAGTGCTTACACTTATGTTGCCGAAAGAAGAGAATCACACAACTCTTCTGACTTGGTCCACTACAAATTTATGTTACATAATCTGACTGGGCCCTCACTGCTGCTAGGCAATGTTACTATACCTCCAATAAATTCACTACCTGTTCTCCACAATGACTCTTCCAAATATTTTCATCCCTCCTCAAATTTCCTCCTCACTTTACACTCTCAGCATAGACCTTTGCCTCATATTTTACCAAAAAGAATGAGGTCATTTGCTTCAAACTCCCTTTTCTTCACTCTTCCTCATTTCTTAATATTCAGATGCCTTTTCCTGCTCTCTCCTCCTCCACTCCTCTCACAGAATGTAATATCCTTACTCCTTACTGAGGTAAATTTTTACCTGTTCAAGTGTGCCATTCCATTCCTTCTTCTCCAACAGATTGTCCCCTCTGCCATTCCCCCTTGTTTTCAATGTTTCCCTCTCTACTAGCTCCTTTCCTACTGCCTACAAATATGCCCATATCTCTACCACTCTGAAAAGAATCCTGACTTGATCCTTCTATCCCTGTGAAATGCCATTCTATTCCTCTTTTGCCCTTTGCAGCTAAACTCCTGGAAAAGACCTAGGTGCCTCTACTTTTTCTCCTCTCACTCTCTTCTTAATCCCTTACAATCTGACTTCTGACCTTATCATTACACTGAAATGGCTCTCTCCAAAGTTACTGATGATCTCTTAATTGTCAAGCCCAATGACTTTTTTTTTCCAAAGCTCATTCTCCTTGACTTCTATGCACCCTTGGACATTGTCGACCACTCTTTCCTTCTTGATACTGTCTTTTCTCTAGGTTTTCAGGACACCAATCACTCCTGGTTGTCCTCCTATCTTATCTGACCACCCCTATTCTTTCACCTTTGCTAGATCCTCTTCCAGATCACGCCCTCTAACTATAGGTTCTGTCCTGGGCCCTTTTCTCTTCTCCCTGTGTACTACATCGTTTAGTGATCTCATCAACTCCCATGGATTTAATTACCATCTTTATACTGGTAATTCTCATATCTACCTTTCCTGCCCCAGTCTCTCTGCTAATCTTTAATCTCACATCTCCAATGACCTTTCAGGCATCTTGGAATGGACATACAGTAGATGTCTTAAACTCAATATGTCCAAAACAGAATTCACTATCTTTCCCCTCAAACCCTCTCCCATACCTACCTTTCCTTTACTGTAGAGGGCAACACCATCCTCTCAGTCCCTCAGACTCACAACCTGGGAATCATTCTGGACTCCTCACTATCTCTCACTCCCATATCCAAGCTGTTGTCTGGGACTCTCAATTTCACCTTTGTGACATCTCTCATTTACGTTCTCTTCTTTTCCTCTGACATTCTAGTGCAGGCCCTCGCCACCTCACTCCTTGACTATTGCACTGGCTTGCTCTAGGGTCTGCCTGCCTCAAGTTTCTATTCCAATGTATTCTCCCATTTTGCTGCTAAAGCAATTTTCCTAAAACACAAGTCAGATCATGTCATCCCCCCTACTCAACAAACTCCAGTGGCTTCCTCTTGCTTTCAAGATCAAATACAAAATGTTGTTTGGCATTCAAAGCCCTTCATAACCTAGCCCCTCCTACCTTTCTAGTCTTCTTATATCTTACTCCCCAACATGTACTCTTTGATCCAGTGACACTGGTCTCCTAGTGGTTCCATGAACAAGACGCTCCATGTCTTGTACCCAGGCATTTTTTCTGGCCATCCCCCATACCTGGAATGCCCTCCTTCCTCTTATCTTCCTTAGTTTCCTTTAAGTCCCAACCAAAATCTTACCTTCTGTAGTATTCTTTCTCTAACCCTCTTAATTCCAATGCTTTCCCTATTTTAATTCTTGTTCACCCCTTTATTTCTTATTTATCCCATGTATAATATTTGTTTGCATGTTGTCTTCCCCATTGGATTGCAAACTCCTTGAGGGCAGAGGCTGTCTTTGCCTCTTTCTATATTCCCAATGCTTAATACAGTGCTGGACAAATAGTAGGTACTAAATAAATATTTATTGAATTGAATTTTAATTGAATTGAATATTAATTCCTTGATGATGTCCCTGGGCAATATATCTAGGAGTGGAATCTCCAAATTGAAGGGAATGCACATTTTAGTCCCTATATTAGCATAATTTCCAATTTTTTTTTTCAGAATAGCTAGACCAGGGATGAGGAATCTGTGGCCTTGAGGCCATATGTGGCCCTCTAAGTCCTCAAGTCCGGCCCTTTGATGGAATCCAAACTTCACAGAACAAATGATGAAGTTTGGATTCTGCCAAAGGGCCTCACTTGAGGACCTAGAGGGTTACATGTGGCCTGGAGGTCACAGGTTTCCCATCCCTGAGTTTGACCAATTTACAGCTCAACAATAGTGCATTGCTGTGCTTGTCATGCTGCACTCTTCCCAACACTGATGTTTTTGCTGTCATCTCTGACAATTTTCTGGGTTATTAGGTGAAACTTCAAGTTATTTTGATTTGCATTTTTCTTATTATTAGTTATTTGGAGCAATCTTATAGAGCTCACTATTAAGAGTTTGCAATTCTTCTTTTGATAATTTTCTATAACAGTTAAGGAATGGCTCTTAGGGTTAATTCTCTGTGTATTCTGGATATCGGAGATATTTGATGTAATTTTTTTCTAAATTTCATGTATATCTAATTGATCTATTTTATTGCTTGTGATAACTATATTCTTTGTATTGTTAAGAATTTCCCCCTAATTCATAGTTGTGAAAAGTTTCTGATTTTCTTCTCTTCTAATTTTTTTTTTTATGACGTGGCCGTGCCCATTTTTGTTCCCACTTTTCTTTTTAACATTTTATTGACACTATTTGTTTTTACATCAGCTTCAATTTTCAATATAATAGCTACTAATATCTGGAATTTATATAGTACTTTAAGTTTTCTAAAACAGTTTACAAATATGATCTTATTTGAGCCTCACAAAAACTCTGGGAAGTAGGTGCTATTATTATTCATATTTTATGGATGAAGAATCTGAGGGAAACGGAGGCTAGTTAAGTGACTTGTCAAGGGTCACACAACTAGTAAATGTCTCAGGTCTTCCTGATTCCATGTCCAGTGCTCTTTCCATGGTGCCCTATCTCATTTTTTCAGAGTATTATCCTTTATACTCAAACGATAAAAAAAAGAAAAAAACAGTAATTCAACAAAACTAATTAACACATTAACCAAGTCTTGTGGGAGTATATAGAGTTTTACAACTATAGTTCTCTATCTCAGCAAAGAAAGGAGGGTAATGCATCACTATCTTTCTTCTTCAGGACCAAGATTCATCATTATAATTCCATATCACTCAGTTCCAACTTTGTCATTCTTTCCATTTACATTGTGGTAGTCAGTGTGTGTATTGTTTTATCTGGTTACTTCACTTCACATCAGTTCACAGAGATCATCCCATTCACCCTTGTATTCTTCATACTAATTATTTCTCATGGTACAATAATATCCCATCATATTAATGTACCACAATTTGGTTAGCCATTCTTTAATCAACAGACCTTTACTTTGTTTCCAATTTTCAGGTATTATAAAAAGTGCTGCTATAAGTATTTTGGTATATATGGAATGTTCTTTTTATACTTAACTTCCTTAGAGTAAATGTCTAGTAGAGGGATCTCTGGGTAAAAATATGGATATTTTAGTCACTTGTTTCACATAATTCCAGATTACTTTCCAGAATGGAAAATTCACAGCTCAACCAAAAGTATACTAGTGTGTCTTTCCAACAACACTGCCATCATTAGCTATTGACATATTTTATTATCTTTGCCAATTTTCTAAATGAGAGGTGAGATCTAAAAGTTCTTTTGATGTGCATTTCTTTCACTATTAGTGATTTAGAACAGCTGTTCATATTATTTTTCCATAGCTTGTAATGTTATCTCTCAATCACTTAGATGCAATATTTGACAGTATATGTCATGGAGAATGGCGTGTGGTGTTATATATCTGTGTTGATTACCTATGTAACTTTGATATCAGAGCTATTTGATAGAATTTCCCTCCTAAATCAGCAGTTTCCCTTCTTATCCTAGTTGTTTTGATTTTGTTAGTTTCCAAACTTTTCAATTTCACGTTATTGCAAATATCTATTTTTATCTTTTGTGATCCCCTCCATTTTATTTTTGGTTAAGAATTCTCTGTCTAGCCATAGTTGTTATCTACTCAAGTTCATTGTTCTTCTCCTTCTCCCTTCTCCTTCATCTCTTCCTCCTCCTCCTCCTCCTCCTTCTCTTCCTTCCCCTCTTCCCTTATTCTCATTCTTCTTCTTCTTGTTCTCTTCTTCCTCCTTCTTCTTTTTCATTTATGTTAAGGTCTTCCTCTATTTTTACTTCAATTCAATAAATACATTTTAATCACCTACTGTAGGGAAGATAGTATGGCTAATAAATGAAGGGCCAGTCTTGGGAATCAGAAAAACCTGGATTTAAGCCCTGTCTCTGACATACTAGCATTATGATTAGGGGCAAGGGACATTCTCATGTCTAGCATAACTCTTTAAGACTCTAAGTTATAGCTAAGGTGTTGATCTTCATTAGTGGAGGAAGTTTTCACACCAATGAAATTAATTGTCAGAATAGGTGAAAAAATTGAGGAAAGCCAGAGGATCAGGTTAGGTTACATCTTTTCATCCTGATACTGGCTTATGCTTATAAAAGCGCAGATTCTTGGAATACCAGGGAAATATAATTATTTAATTGGGAATAGAATCTTTGGTTATAGCTGCCTTTTCAGACCTGAGGCATTTGTAATGCATCACTGGCCTTAGCTCTTAAGGGAAGTCCCATAGGGTATTATAGGCTAGCATTCTCTTATACCAAAGGCCTCCTAATTATTTCCATTATTTATTCCCCACTACAAACCCTTGAGATTTGTCATGTTTATTATCCCTAATTTACTCTGTTCAGTCAACTGAGGGGGTAGCCTGCCTATGACTATAGTCAGAACTTGGATCAGAACTCACAATAACTAATTTATGCTTTTTCTCAAATTCATTTCTTGAATGTTGCCTTTCTATAATATTGGGTTGCCAAATGAATTTAAAAAAAAAACACAAAACAACTCAGTGGAAAAATCACTTTTAGAATCAGGCTGATTGTCTCACCTGGCAGTGTGTACCTCATTAACCAGAAAAGACCAAAATTAAAATCCAAATCTTTCCATTTTTTTTTTGGTGCCAATCAGAATAAAATCATAGGATCTTGAGGTAGAAGGAATCTTAAATGTGATCCAAGGTTCTATATGTCACAGATGAAGAAATGGAGATTCATAGAAGTCAAATGATTTGCTTAAGCTCATACAGGTAATAAGGAGCATTGGTGGGGATTCAGACCCAAGCCCTCTGACTATGAATTCAGTGTTCTCTCCATTTCACCTCTCATTCCATCAACATTTATCGTTTACTATGAGCTATGCACTGTGCCAGGCACTGGAGACACCTAATATGAAAACCAAAATTCCTACCTCAAGCCATTTACAAAGAGTTATTAGAGCAGGACATGAAAATTCCAAAGTCACCAGATATTTGGATTGAAATTTTGAAATAAATAATGGAAATGGTCCAGTTAAATCTAAAATTTGTGATAAGGCAAGAAGGGAGAAAGCTTGTCTCTATGGTGGCTTTCTTTGGAGTTAGAGAAGTTAGGTTTGAATCCCCTCTCTGCTCCCTGTGTAGCCTTGGTCAAATAATCTTTTTTTCCTCTTCAGTTAAAGCATTCTATTAGATTCCTTCTAACTCTAACTTCTTGTTTATCCTATGAATCACCCCTACTATTTATTTCATATCCAGTTTGTGCATAGCATACAGAAATTTTTGTATTTTCTTGAAAATTTGGAAGATTGGAAGTCATTTTGGCATTTCTCAATTTACTCCAAATATGGGATTCTGTTAGAGGTAACCTGATTAAGAGGGAAGCACATGTACCCTTCTGTTTCATATTTTATACATCCAAATATGTTTAGAGACTGTAGTTTTATAAATCCTAGTGAGTTGTCTGAGGCACAGAGAAGCTAAACAAGTTTTCTAGGTCCACACAGCTGATAAATGTCAGAGGAGGAATTTGAACCCCCAGGGCTGCCAGGCTGAGAGTTAGGAAGCCCACTACACCAGTGGTATCAAACTCAAGTAGAAACTGGGGTCGTTAAACTGTACATAAAGATCCTTGTGGGTCTCCATATTGACTTAGAAAACCTCATATTAATATTATCTATGTTTTACTTTAATTTTATTTTCTTAAATATTTTCCAATTACATTTTAATCTGTTTAGAATTCACTCTAGAGCAGTGGTTCTCAACCTTCCTAATGCCACGACTCTTTAATACTCGTATGTGGGCGTATCTGCATGTGGGTGGACTGGCCTGGAGACGGATAGAGGAGCGGTGTCTCAGTTCCTAAAACCATCGGAAATATGAGTTTTATGATGGTTGGGGTTGCGACCCACAGGTTGAGAATCGCTGCTCTAGAGTATTATGGGCTGCAATTCAGTTCTTTTACACCTTTATACCACACCAAGTTGTCTCTTTGGTACTTGACAGTAAAGATCTTTTCTTCTAACATCCAAAAAAGCCTTCGTTGGAGGCCACTCTAGTCTTGGTCTCTACTATGGAATTGTTGCTATGTTAGCTTTCCAGGGATCATCCGGTTCTGCCTCCACCCTTACAGAGAGATGAGTTAAAGGTTGTTTCATTTTTAGCGTATGTTTAGTGATAAAGTGAAGTATACAACTGGAAAAAAGATCTTGGGGAAAAAAGATCTCTGTAGGACTCTCTATTAAGTACTTGAGTAGGAGCCAACCTGGTAAAGAACCTCTTTGAATTTAGCTAGGCTAGTCTTTGGATGAAAAAAAAAAGATGGAAAGAAAGAGGAAAGGGAAGAAAGAAAAAATGAAGGAAGGAAAGAAATAAACACAGATATGTAAAACATTTATTAGCATTTACTATCTGCTACATTGTGCTAAACACTGAGAATACAAACACAAGCAAAAAAGATATTCCCTATCTTCAGTGAGTTTGTTTTCTAATAGGGTAACTGGAAATAGCACACACACACATACACACATATACAGATACACACATATTATATATATATGTATTATATATATGAAGCTGAAAAGACAAATGATCTTTTGAAGTCCTTTATGGATATATTATACATATAGAATATATATATATATATATATATACACATATATATACAGAGGTATGGTGCTATATACATATATATATTCTATATGTATAATATATCCTATATATGTACTTTTTAATAATTGCACTTACTATACTCACTACACTTTACTTCCTACTACACTTTACTTACTACACTCACTACACTCACTTACTACGTCTACTATGTGTTAGGCACTGTGCTAAGTGCTGAGGATATAAGAAGGGCAAAATAGTCTCCAGCTTCAAGGTGTGCACATTCTAATGGTGAAGGGACTAATAGGCCATGTATGGTCAGGGATGAGGGGAAAGTTTGTGGCCTCTTGTCTTGAGAGACATTCCTGTTGTCAGGCTATTAGAAGAGTCAAATAACTCATCTGATCCTAAGGGTCTGAAATAATGAATGTATTTCCCAGAGCCTATAATTCTGTCATCACAAAGAGAAGAGAATAGCTCTTTCTATCAATGTCTACCCTTTTTTGCACTAAAGACAGTTTTGATATATTAGGTTGTTTATACTACTAGATATACCATACATTGAGGTCCTATGATTTTATTGATGTAGGAACTCTTCTCTGTTGACTCAGAGAAATCTCTTTGGATGTAGGAGATAGCCTTTGAGAGGTGTTGTGATTGACCTAAAGACAACTTGATAAAGAACTCCGAATTTAGCTAAGCTGATCCTTCAATGATGGTCTCTTCCAAGGCTTGAACACACAATCTTTCCATCTTAGTAGGATCAGCCAGAACTGGTACTCTGTTAGCATCACTATTGAGAACCCAGAGTTGACTCCATGCTACAATATGATGAAGCAGGAAGATTCTGGAATGTAAGTTTCTTGAGGATAGGGACAGTTTTCAATTTTATTTCTGTATCCCCAGTACCTTCACCTACTTGTTGAACTGGACTGAATTGGACTAGCTATTTCATATTGGGCAAAGATTTTTGAGTGCATGTAACTCTTTGATATTTCTTTCAAAGAGATCTCATTTTAGTAGTATGTATATATTCAGGTTCAATACAACATTTATGTTTTTACAAAGAACAGGAATAACAGAGGAATATTAATGTACTGGATAATCCACTTTGAAAGAGTAAGGGTAGCACTGTGACAAATATTAAAGGCAATTTGGGGTGAGGAAAGAACTAGATTTGGAGTTAGAGGGCACGGGTTCAAATCCAAGCCACCATTTCTTGTCTTAAGTGACCTTGGGCACAATCACTTAACTTTTCTTGGTATTGGTTTGTATTTATATCCATATCTAAATCTATCTATCTATATCAACATCTACATCTGCCTCTAGGTCTACGTCTACATCTATGTCTGTTTATGTCTATATTATATCTCTGTAGATAACTATATGTGAGGAGGATTGGGCTACATAATCTCTATGGTTCTTTTGAGTTTAAAATCTATGATTCTATAACCAATTCCTCATTTAATCATGGACGCTTTTTGGTAAAATCCCCATTGGCAATGCCTTTTAGTTCTTAGACATTATAATCTATCTCCAAGTCAATTGAATTGAATTGAACAGGTTCATTCTTTAGCCTCTTTAGTGAGACTCTGTTCATTTCCAAAACCAGGCTCAATACATTTCTTGCTCATTTGGGTGATTCTCTGTAGTCCTTTTCAAACTACCTAACTCTCTACTTTCTAAGTACCAGCATTCATTTTCCTCAATCATCAATTTGCCAAAGATCCCAAAGAGTCAATAATTCAGTCAAGTGCCTATAGAAATGCTTGTCTCTAGCATTTATTTGGCTTCTATAGTTATGCTCAACACTAATGGTGTTCTTCTCAACATTAGCACTGGAGAAAGGTTAGAAAGAGAAGAGTATCCAAAAGACTCTTTAGTTTCCAAACTTTTCACTGAAATTAGTGGTAGAACTTGAATGATAGAGGGAACATCTGATCTACATAGAGCTCTGCCCCAGGCTTGGAGGTCAGTGTCCCTTGCTGTCTGTCCTCAGGCCTGAGTCATGAGGACTGTCATTTAGGACCGTGATGATCCTATATCTTTCAAAACAACAAATGAGACACTTATTTCTCCAGCCAAATGAGACACTTATTTCTCCAGCCAATGGCATCCATGAAGAGTCCTGACCCAGCACAAGCCAGAGTAGAAACTTTTATGAGATGAGGCAGGACTCTTTGAAGGTCTCTAACTAGAATATTTTTGGAAAAAAAATTGACCAAAAGTGAAGGAAGGAAACAATGCTATATGATGAGCTCATAGCCACTTCTTGGGGTATAAAAGGTCCAGGGAGGCAGGTAGACCTCACACAGCTTGATCATTGTACTAACCCTCCAACTACCTTACTCACCACCATGCCTTACAACTGCTGCCTTCCCAGCATTAGCTGCCATACCAGCTGCTGCTCCAGGCCCTGCCTGCCTCCCAGCTGCCATGGCTGCACCCTCCCTGGAGCTTGTGACATCCCTGCCAATGTGAGCACCTGTGGCTGGTTCTGTGAAGGTTCTTTCAATGGCAAGGAGAAGGAGACCATGCAGTTCTTGAATGACCGCCTGGCTAACTACCTAGAGAAGGTGCGGCAGCTGGAGACGGAGAATGCTGAGCTGGAGTGTAAGATCCGGGAGTGGTGCCAAGAGCAGGTCCCCTATGTGTGCCCAGACTACCAGTCCTACTTCAGGACCATTGAGGAGCTTCAGCAGAAGGTAAAGTCTTGAGATATCTTATAGTCGAAGATACAGGTGCTTAGAGACAGTGAGCTATTTATTTAAAAGGTAACAAGAGATTTTGAAGTCTAAGAGATACTGAATGTGGGCTCTTTCATTTCCAGATCCTGTGCTCTAAGTCTGAGAACACCAGGCTAGTGGCATGCATTGACAATGCCAAGCTGGCCTCTGATGACTTCCGAACCAAGTGAGTTTGGGTAGGAGGAAAGAAAATCATGTGTCCCATGTGTGTGTGTTTTTTTTAAACTCTACATTAAACATGTGTTAGAAATGAGTTACAAAGTCAAATCCAGAAGAAATAACTAAACAGAGGTATGGAGCTATAGAGAAGGAAATCATCTTTTCTTTTTCAGATGACAAAACAATTTTGACCAATGTTGTCCAGAGGAGGCTTAGACAATTACTTTCTAATTCAACTTTTTGATCCCCGAGCTGATTTTGCCTCCTTTCTAACTACTCTTTACAGGGATAGAAAGAAAGAAATTGAAAAAAAAAATATTCTCAGTAGAATGTAAACTCCTTAAGAACAGGGTCTGTCTCATTTTTAACTCGAGTCCTTAGCATTTTCACAGCACCTGATTGCAAGTAGGTGCTAAATAAATGTAGGATTGTTTTCCTCTGCATGTAATAGCTGATTAAAAGATGTTTGTTGAACTGAAACGAAATAGGTCCTCAAACAAAAACTACAAAGTTAAAAAAAAGCCAAGACTGTCTTGTCCAACTTGTATGATACATGGCTTTTCTTCCTTTGCTTAATCACCTACACTTAAAGGTATGAGACTGAGCTGTCCCTGCGCCAGCTGGTGGAGGCTGACATCAACAGCCTGCGCAGAATCCTGGACAATCTGACCCTGTGCAAGTCTGACCTGGAGGCCCAAGTGGAGTCCCTCAGGGAGGAGCTTGTTTGCCTGAAGAAGAATCATGAGGAGGTGAGAAAAGAGATCCCCAGAGAAAACTTTCTTGGGTGGAGTGAATAGGTAGTTATTCTCTGGGTGACAGCAGAGACAGCACTTTCCTGCTTACTCAGTTGTAAGTACTAGAGAATGATGATGGAAAATTTACTCAAAGATGTGGCACTAGACAAAAAGATAGAGCTTTCACTAATCACTTACTATGTACCAGAAATTCTGCTAAACAGTGAGGACAGCCCTATCCTCAGGGAACTTCATCCTAATATGAAAAAGACAAGAGGTACTAAAAAATGAGACACGGGGAAAGAGGCTATAGGATATGGCACAAATGTGGTTCCCAGAAGGATGAGACAAAAGTTTCATGTATTGGGACGGGGAGGGGAGGAGGTGATAGAGCTAGGGATGGAGTTTAAGTTTCATTTGGGGTGGAAATGATTGGAAAGAGGGAACTAGCTATTTATATGATGAAAAGGTGTTTAAGGAACAAGGATGAGGATCTGGGCTAAGTAAATCTCTTTCTCTCTTTTATTCCTACACTGAATACACAGCAAGCACCTCAAGGAAAAACTTGCATGTTTAGTGTTTTATTTATTTAAGTGTTGCTTCAGAGGGACTTTTTTTTTCAAGGCAAAGAAGTGTACTCACACCTTCCATTTTTTTATTTAGGAGGTCAACTCCCTGCGTTGCCAACTTGGTGACCGACTCAATGTGGAGGTGGACGCTGCCCCAACTGTGGATCTGAACAGGATACTGAATGAGACTCGGGCTGAGTATGAGGCTGTGGTGGAAAACAACCGCAGAGATGTGGAGGAATGGTTCAACACTCAGGTGAGGGTCTAGCTCATGCCCATTGCAGAATGTGAGGCTTCATGGAGTCCTGATGATCACAGTCTCACCTCTTGGCTCTCCTCTTGGCACATTTCAGACAGAGGAACTGAACAAGCAGGTGGTGTCCAGCTCTGAACAGCTGCAGAACTACCAGGCTGACATCATCGAGTTGAGACGCACTGTCAATGCTCTGGAGATTGAACTGCAGGCCCAGCACACCCTGGTGGGTAATAGTCAGGTTAAACTGAGTCACTTATCAACATATAGTCAATGAAACTCAGATTAGAGTTTTCATGGAACTATATGGAAAAATACCTTAGTGGGGCATTTTCTTCTGACGTTTTCTTTTCTTTTCCATCACAGAGAGATTCTCTGGAAAATACACTGACCGAGTCTGAGGCCCGTTACAGCTCCCAGCTATCCCAGCTACAGTGTATGGTCACCAATGTGGAGTCCCAGCTGGCTGAGATCCGTGGTGACCTGGATAGGCAGAACCAAGAATACCAGGTTCTCCTGGATGTTAGGTCTCGGCTAGAGTGTGAGATTTCCACATACCGTAACCTGCTGGAGTGTGAGGATTGCAAGTAAGTGTCATGCCAGAGATTCCTGGAAAAGCCTATCTCTGTCTCTCTGTCTCTGTCTCTGTGTCTCTCACACACATACACAGAAATTTAAAAAAATTGTGTAGATCTTCCTGTTAAACATTGTCCAGGAATAACCATATATCACAATTCTTTCTCTATGCATTTAATTCATATAATTTTGTAGTAGGTGCATTTGGTAATAATCTGAGTTTTCTCTGACTTGTTTCAGCCATTCAAAACCCACTGGTGGCTGAACCCAAGCTTGAATGGAATTTGTGGGTTATGGTCTCAGAGGGATCTTTGCTTTGAACACTCCCATTCTCAACCTAACTCGGACAATTATGTTTTCCCAGGCTCCCCTGCAATCCATGTGCCACCACTAATGCCTGTGGTAACTCCTGTGGCAACTCCTGTGGACCCTGTGGCATCTCTTGTGGACCCTGTGGCAACTCCTGTGGACCCTGTGGCAGGTCTTGTTCCCGTACCTGTTGAATTCCCATCTCTTAGTTTTGCCATGTAAACTCAGGAAGGGAAAGGTCATTTGATCCTGACTTCTGACTTAGCTCAGTTCCCAAAGCCAATAGCAATAATTTGGTTTTTCTCCCATCATCCCCATTTCTGTCAACTATACCATCATTTTCAGGATCTTCCATGCACTGCAGTGAGTTCCAGAGCCAACAAGCTGAGGATGGCATCATCAACTCCCAACTGGTTGGAAAAAATCCTTAATGGGAAGCATTAAAGCCTCTTAATTTCTGATGATGCCCAACTCCCTATAACTCAGTCAAATGCTATTACTTTGGGGTGTTTCCTGTACTGATGGTGTTTCCGCCTTCCTTGCTCCTTCACCATCTTCTGGAATGCAAGGAGGTACCTTCACTTACCTTCCAATAAACTTTATTTCTTTGGCATTATAAATGTCATTCTCATTTATGTTTACTGCCTGCAATGCATTCTTTGTGTATGTCTCATAAAGAAACCTTTCTAGTCAGGAGAATGAAATGAATTCAATGCCTGCCATTATATACTATGGACAAACACTGATCAAAGGTTAAGGAGTAATCCCCAAAAGAGACCCATGATATAGGGTGACTGCCCCAGAAGACAGCTTACAAAAATCTATTCCATGCTAGCCTTAAGCCCAAGATCCTTGGCACCTTCTTGCCCCTTACCAGAAGATGGAACCCAAATAGGCCTGGATTCCTCAATATCCATTTCCTTCTCACATTTAGCTTCTTTTCCCAATCACTCCATGGAAAAAGTGTAAGGCCAGTAATGACACCTTCTAGTCAAGTGAAATAATCTCTTTTCCATGCCCATCCACTTCAATTTCTCAGATAATTTGACATGGCAAATATTGAGCTTTATCATTCTCCTTCCTCAACTCTGCTTCAGCTACACATGGGGATGGCCATGTCTTTGGTCTTGCCATCACCCACAAGTGCTCCACTTCCATATTCACTAACTCTGAAATTCTTTTAGTGAGTAATAACCTCCCATCATTTTCTTGCTCCCTATGCTTTATTTCATGCTTACTGTGACCTGCAATACTCTCTGCACTTTCCTAAGTCTTCATTCTTGCTATGACTTCACTTTTCTCCCTTCTCAATCTCAACCCACTAGTGACTATGTTCAATTCTAGACTTTTCTCTTTTCTTGAATCTCTTGCTCCCTGGTTCTTTTCTGCTCTGCTGCTTAGCCAAACCCCAATTTTGTATGACTCCCTTCGTCAACCTCCTCCATTCCTACTCGTGTGCTACACAATGGAGCTGGAGAAAACCATGTAACTTAGCTGACTGGCTCCATTATAAATCTGCTAATTAATTTCACCTGGGCCCTCACTGCTATAAGGAAATCCTTTGCTTCTGCCTAGTTGATTTTCTATCATACTCACCACATTGACTGGTCTAAACTTCTTTTCTACCCTTGTAACACTATTTTTCAATCCTCTTGTCAGTGTGCTGCCCATTAGCATTAAGGTTCAGTCAGTAGACTCTATTAACTCTTAACCATGTTGTCCTCCTATTCAAATAGCATAGCAAGAACAATGATCCCAAAACATTCTTTCCATAAACCCAGGCCACACTCTCCCATCAATACATCAGCATCTGTAGGGGAGAGTGGGCACAAACTTAAAACACAATAATAATGAGGTATATATGTAAGGGAAGACATGTGGCCAAGGCAGTTTACAACTCTGGAATGTTCCCAATGTTCCTTCTCTTTCTAGAAATTTAGGGCTTTAATGTTTCAATATTTCTCTCTCTTTCTGTCTTTGTCTATATCTGTCTCTGTTCGTCTCTCCGTCTTTCTCTTTCACACACACACACACACACACACACGAGTTCACAGTTGGGAGTGGTATCTGGGCTAGATGAGCGGCCTTGCTGATGATCTAGGCTGCTGTTTCTGAGCTTGGGGTGCTCTGCTTGTGGGCTTTGTTGACTCCTCATAGATGAATGCGTTGCTGTGGTGAATTATTGAGCTGCTCTTCTGCCAGGTTGGGCTTTTTTTCCCCCTTTGCTCAGCTGGATTTTTTCCTTAAATTTTTTTGGCCATTTCCTATTTCAAGCTCAGCTCAAGATCTCAGCTGCGCTAGTGTAATTTTTCAGAAAGGGCAGAGAACTTTAGCCTAGGATTTGAAGAAACTTTTCTAGTTGTAGGGTGAGGGGGTGGACAAAAATTTATTAAGTGAATACTATGTTCCAGGTACTGTGCTAAGTACTTTACAAATATTATGAACTTGATAGAAAAGGAAAATGACAAATGTTGGAGGGAATGTAGTAAAATAGGTGCACTAGTGTACTGTTGGTGGAGTTGTGAAGTGATCCAACCATTCTGGAGATAAATTTGGAATGATGATCAAAAGGTTATAAAACTGTACATACCCTTTGACCCAGCAATACTGCTACTAGGTCTATATCCCAAGGAGATCAAAGAAAAAGGGAAAAGACCATATGTACAAAAATATTTTTTGTAGCTCTTTTTGTGGCTGTGAAGAACTGGAAATTGAAGGGAAGCATCAGTTGGGGAATGGCTGAACAAGTTATGGCATATGAAGGTAATGTAATGTTATTCTGCAGTAAGAAATGATGAAGGGGATGATTTCAGAGAACCCTGGGAAGACTTGTATGAGTTGATGTAAAGCAGACCCAGAAGAACAACGTATGCGGTAATAGCAATATTGTAAAGATAATGAACTTTGGAGGATGTAGTAACTTATCAACATAATGACCCACCATGATTCCAAACGACTCATGATAAAACATACTTTCCATTTCGAGAAAGAGAACTGACGTACTCAAGGTACAGATTGAAGCTTTTCTTTTTCTTTTTATTGCTTTGCCAACCTGGATTATGGCTAATATAGAAATTTGTTTTGTGTTACTACATGTTTGTAATGGGCCTTGTTTTTCTTGCCTTATTAATGGGTGGGAATATAGAAGAGGGAGAGAATTTGGAACTGAAAATAAATTGAAGTTGAATTTAAAACATTACATTCTGAAGGATGGAATTGAAAGAGAATGTTCTAGGTGTAGGGAACAGATTGTGTGAATGCAGGGACATGAAAGATGGGGAGCTTATCTGTTAAGTTTGACTGAAATGTAGGGTCCACAAAAGGAAATAATGCAAGAAAAGTCTAAGAAGATAGAATGGATTCCAAGCACCTGACTGGATGCATCTGTATGTTATTTTGGAGGCAATAGGGAGTCACTGAAGGTTTTTTGATCAGAGGAATGACATGGTCAGGCTTGTTCCTTTATAAGGTAATTTTGGTACCTGTGAAGAGGATGGAGGTAAGGAGGTAAGGAGGAAAGTCTACATCCAGGGAAATTTGTTAGCAAGTTGTTGTAATAGTCTAGTCAGGACACTATGGATAAATGCCTGGACTTCATTAGTTGCTGATTTAGTGGAGTCAGGGAGACAGAAATGAAGGAGGTTTGAAGGGCAGAATCAACAAGACTTGTCCATTAATTGGAAATGTAGGGTGAAGGAGAGATAAGTCTTTGAGATTGGTGACCTTTATGCTTTACCTAATGTATTCCTTCTAATTTATGTGAACATGGTACCTGGAATTATTATTTCTCCTCTCTTCCAACCCTATTCCATAAAACAACTACAGGCTTACTACCTTATTTGGAAGAATCTGATGAAAACTTATGCTTATATAATTTTCCTTATACTGACACTTTGAGATAAGTGGCGTACCCATAATGATGATAATGTATGTTTATGTAATATTTAAGATTTGTGAAGCATTTTCCTCTCACTAACCTTTTGAGGTAAACAATACAGGTATCATTATGTCCATTTTCCAGTTGAGAAAACTGAGGCTAAGAGAGATGAAATGATCCCAGGACCACATGGGTTTCAGGGAAGAAATTTGAATGCAGGTTTCCCGACTCCAAGCCCAGAATTCTTTATTCCAGGAACCCATTCATCCTAAGGTATAAATAATTGACAACTTCTCATAGAGGTACATACTATCTTATTAAAGACAGTCACAAAGGAATATCTAGTGGTGGATTTTTCAGATGTTAACCTTAGGCAGGTAGAAGGGTTGTTTGAAGGACCAGAGAATGAAACTTTCCTGAATCCCTAGGGAGGTGGTTGCCTAGTCTGCCTATGTAGAAGCCCTGCCCTGACTCAACTCTGCTGCTAAGCACCACCGCCACTGCTATTGACTGACAAGTGTGGGTGTCATCTTGTCCTTCGAGATTTTTTTTACTTCTCTAAAAAGATTCCTTAAATATCAAGAATAGTTTACCTATCATATTGAGACCAGGTCCTATACTATGGTATTAGCCATAATAGCTTAACCCTGTGTTGGTTAATATTTTGTTTACCCATGATGTTTACTGCAGATTTATTGAGACAAGACAATGTCTTTACCAAATTAAAGTTTGATATGGGCTGAAACTGACTATAAACAGAATAAATGAAAAGTAATAGAAACAAGGAGAGGTTAATAACTTTGTTACACCCTTCCTTATCCCAAGCTCACTCAGCTAGGACTATATGATATGATTATAATTCTGTAATAACAATAATTAAGCATTGCTTAACATCTATGGAGCAGGCATGGCATCTTGGATACTGGGTGTAGATCACAGAAAGTTGTGGTCCTTCATTTCTTTTATTGAGATGGAATAAATATCCATGGATGTACAGAGAAGCTTGGAAAAATTGGCTAGAGGCCAAAAACAGTTCTTTTCTTCTTTTTTAAAAAAGCAAGTTTTTTGTTTTCTGTCTTCCCTCCTTCCTCCCTCTCTCCCTTCTTTTCTTCCTTCTTTCTTTCCTTCCTTCCTTCTTTCCTTCTTTCATTTCTTCCTTCCTTCCTTCCTTCGTTCATTCGTTCGTTCGTTCGTTCCTTCCTTCCTTCCTTCCTTCCTTCTTTCTTTTCTTCCTTTATTCTTTCCTTCTTGTTTCTTGAATTTTGGAGACTAAAAAAAGGAAAGCAGAGAAAATGAGGAATCTAGTTATTCACTGTTGGAAATATTACTTTTATCATCTCTTCCCAAACTTCTTCTCATTTTAATTTCAATTTATTTTGTTCTTTTTCTTTTTTTTTTTTTTGAAGGGAGGAAGGCAAGGCAATTGAGTTTAAGTGACTTGCCCAAGGTCACAGAGGTAGTGTGTCAAGTGTCTGAGGTCGGATTTGAACTCAGGTCCTCCTGACTTCAGGGACTGTACTCCATTTACTGGCCACCTAGCTGCCCCTATTTTGTTATTTTCAATACATATTTTGATTCTTTAAAAAATTTCTTTACTTCTCAATGCATTACCCTTCCAACTCTGCCCTTCTCCCTTACCCCCACATCCCCAGCAATAGAAATCTCCTTTGCAACAAAGAAATGCAGTTGAGCAAAAAAAAAAAAAATCATTGACCATATATGATAATGAATGTCGCAATCTACACCTATAGTCTACCACCTCTATGCTAAGAAAAGAAACATCTATTTCATCATTAGTCCATGGGAATCAAGGCTGTCTCTTGCCTTTGATTAGAGTTTATATTCTTTCATTTTTTTCTTTAAATTTTTGTATCTCCTCCAAAAATTATTCTCTTGATTCTGGGCACTTTGCTTCTCATTCACTTGTCTTTTCTTCAACGTTCCTTTCTAACTTACTGTCATGCTATTTCCCTCAAAACACTCTATGTACTTTAGCCTAACTAGTTTACATCCAGTTGTGTTGAAATGTACTCCTCATCATCAAATCATGGATCAAATACTCTTTCTTCTACAAAGTTGTCTCTTATCCTGCCAGTCAGAAATGATCTCTCCAACCACTAAGCTCTCATGGCACTTTCTTTGTACCTCTTTTATGACATTGCACTAATTACAATCTATCTTATATTATTTATTTCTGATTCTCCCTGACAAACTTCTCAGGTTCTAAATCCAATGCTCTTTGGATGGCATGATGTGGAGACTATCCCCACACTCCCTTGGATAGAAATAAAAGGAATTCAAGAATTACAAAGAGAAACTTGAAGTTCTAATCCTGGCTCAGCTATCAACTAGTTGTGCGACCTTGGGCAAGTCACTTCCCATTCTCTTTTCTTATCTGTAATCAGGGTTACATCAAATGATCTCCTAACTCCCTTTCAACTCTAAAATTCTTTGATCTAATAGTCACTCAACAAAAATTTGTTGACTCATGTCCTCTGATCTCAAATCACTGGTCTTCAGTAAATTTGAGCTGAATCTAATGCAGGGATTGGTTTCCATAAAGTTTAGTTGTAGGAGAATGATTTGACAAGCCACACAAGAAAGCTATTCTCATTATTTCATAATCAACCTTAAGTTATGAGTCAAAATAATATTCCCTACCTTGGTTTCTCATCTTATTTATAAGGATTGGCTCTAAATGACTTGTTTTTTTTTAAATTTTATTTTAGTTTGCATCATTCATTTCCACAAGATTTTGTTACATATTTTTTACCCATCTTTCCCCTATCCACCACCCCAAAACAGCCATCCCAGTGTATTATCCCTCCCCCAGTCTATTCTCTCCTATGTCTTCCCCCCTCACCCCTCTGACTTTTCGGTAGGGCAGGATGGATCTCCCAACCACAGTGCCTGTGTATTTCAAGTTCCAGTTGGATGAAGTTAATAATAATAATAATAATTATAATTGCATATATATATATATATATAT
>CM053586.1:223605116-223621602 GCA_028646515.1 Pseudochirops corinnae | reverse complement strand
GTTGGGGCTGGGGTGGGGGAGGATATAAGAGAGAGCAGATTGGGGGAGGAGGTATTCAGTAGGCTCGCTATATTGGGGTGGGGGTAGGGGAAAGACAGGGAGAAAATTTGTAACTCAAAATCCTGTGGAAATGAATGCTGCAAACTAAAATAAATAAATAACACACGCACAAAATAAATATAATTGGTGTCCTTGGTAATCCTATGTATTTTATTTTATTCACTTAAGAACCTTACTCAAGAACAGATTCATAGGTTTCATTAGAGTTCCAAAGTGGGTCATGCAGAAAAGATTCAGATCCACAGCCTTAGCTGAATTGAGGGTCTGTAGCTCCATTGTAGCTGATGTGCATGGACTTTAAAGTGGGTAAAGCATGGTGTAGACATTTTATCCTTGCAATATCCCTGGGAGATATATACTACAAACACTATTATCTCCATTTATAAGATGAGGAAACTAGGTTTCAGAGTGGTTAAGTGATTTTCTAATGGTTACATAACTAAGAGATTCAGGAGTGGGTTTCAAACCTGGATCTTTCTTCAAGGTCAGTCATTAATGCAGTTTTCAATAATTTGTCACTTAACTCTTCTGGGTCTCAGTTTCCTTCTCTGAAAAGTTAGGAGGGTGGACTAGATGACATTCAAGGCTTTTTCCAGCCCTAAATCTTTCATCCTACAATAATCTTTCCACTATGCGACACTCTCCTTTAATGTGTCCTATCTTCTTCAGAGGTCTTGCTTCCTTTAACCCCTTGGGTGTGTGGGTTAGGGGCAGACTTTTCTCCTTAGGAGTCAGAAACGAATGATAGAAAACACGGTGAAGTTTAAGTGTTATCCAAAGTTACCTTTATGAGGTTGGATGTATGAGACTGGAGGTAACCTAATGTCTGTGTGTGTGTGTGTGTGTGTGTGTGTGTGTGTGTGAGAGAGAGAGAGAGGAAGAGAGAGAGAGAGAGAGAGAGAGAGAGAGAGAGAGAGAGAGAGAGAGAGGAGATGATTAAAGGGTCCATTTCCACCTGCCTGATATTTTTATGAAAGCTTCAGTTCTGAATCTGCAGAATTGTAAAGGGGACTGGCTAAGCTGAGTCCTAGCAAATATGAATAACGTAGACTGACGATGCCACCCCAACTGGGATTTGGAGCTTGAGCTTGTGCAGACATTCTGTAACAGATATGGTCTACTAAGGGTGTGACAAAGAGATGAACTTTTGATTGGCTGTTGTGATGGCCATAGTGTGTATTCAACAGGCACTAACTACCAGAGTAAGTTTTCTTTATTCTCCCTGGTGATAAAAGAGTGAGAGAGACATGCTGTAAGCCTTTGGATGGGAAGAGGACTTGAGTCCTTTGTTGTATTTGGAAAAAGATCTAGAGAGAATCTAATTTCACCTCCTCATCATGGAGCTGAAAAAAAAAACCCAACACTGAAAAAAGCCTAGAAAAGTTAAGAAACATGCTCAAAGTCACAGAACTAGCTAGTGGCAAAGTCAGGAATAGAACATAGTGTTTCAGACTCAGTGAAGCATCCCCTTTCCTTCCTATCATATTGCTCCTATATTGAAGTTGAATAACCAATCAATGAATAGAATATTTTTTAAGCACCTACTGTGTGCAAGGCACTGTGCTAAGCACTGGGGATTCAAGACAGTTCCTTTAAAGAGTTTACAATCTAATGGATTATGAAAAACAGCCTTTGCACTGGAACTGTGGCATTATCATCCTCATCCTTTATGCAAATGAAAAGAGGACAATAGTTGATTTATTTTGCTTCAAGAAACAAAGTATTATTTCTAAGCATGATTCAGTCTGCAATCATTCATTCCTTCAGATCCTGTGTACCAAGGCAGAGAATACTAGACTGGTGGTGCAGATTGACAATGCCAAGCTGGCTGCTGATGATTTCAGAACCAAGTAAGAACTTTTGAACAGTATGCTTTACCCATCAACAAAATGAGTGACCTTAACATGTAGTGACTTATCCATCCCTAGAAGTATTCAAACAGAGACAGGATGGTTGATTCCTGCTGAGAGTTTTTCATCTGGGTCTATATACTTCCTTCAAAAATTTTTTGGATAACTGTCTTTTAATATACTTGGTTTCCTTCATAATCTTATACATTTTATTTTAAGCATTTAAAACATGATTGCTACATTCTGATTAGTGGGAATAATGAATCCTCTGTGAAGTGGTCAAATTATTCAAATTCACATTGCACATTTCCATCAGGCTTAAACCAGTTACCATATTTTACATAATTATAGCTTTGGAAAGTGGAAATTTGAGAGCTCTTTATGAGATTCATTATTCACACTAATTGGGATGAAGCTGCATTCTAAGAAGGGGGTTTATTGGCTTTACCAGATTGTGAAAGGGATCTACAACCCCCAAAAAGTGAAGATTTCTTGGCCTAGGGGATCTCTAGTATCTTCTGACTCTACGCCCTATGATCCTATGAGATCTAGAAGACTGGTCTGTGAGATATGGGAACTTTCTCTTTGTGTTTTTGCTTTCTTTGCATGTCCTTTGACCTCTTGCCACATTTTAAAGGTACCAGACAGAACTGTCCCTGCGCCAACTGGTAGAGGCTGACATCAATGGCCTGCGTAGGATCCTGGATGGGCTGACCCTCTGCAAGTCTGACCTAGAGGCTAAGGTGGAGTCCCTGAAGGAGGAGCTACTCTGTCTTAAACAGAACCACGAGCAGGTAAGGGAAAAATCTCCAGACCTAGGTGTCTTGTCTAGTGAAAAGGGATCTGACAATTCAGACCATATAGGGGGAAGCACAAAATGTATTTGCTATGCCCAAGAAAGTTAACATTTCTTGCCCAAGAAATCAACTTTGCTTTAGTCAATCAGCCAATAAACATTTATTAAGCACTATATACCAGGCACTGTGTTAAGTTCTAGGGAATACAAAGGGAGGAAAATGACAGTGGGTGTCCTTGAGAAGCTCATTAGAGAGTGATTAATCTACTCTCCTCTGTTGGCATAAAGGCATGTGGTCATGAAATGCAATTGGTTAAAGCATTCCTGATGGTTTCATTGTACCCATTAAGCTTAGCATCAGCACCAGTTCAGAAACCAGCTCGACTCCTTTGAGGAGCAGGAGACAGTGTTTCATACCATAACCAACCTGAATGTAGTAAGCATGGAATCTCGGTCCAAAGTCCCTGGCTGAAAATTGGGTATGGGGTGTTGTAAAGAAAAGAAACTAGAATCATTCACAAGTCACACGGGAGGCAGCCAATAAACATTTGTGAGTGAAGGCAGTAATTAATTATAGCTAACACTGTAAAGTCCTGTATAATTGCCAAAGTGGTTGACATTTGAAAGGTAGGTACTACAGATATTATTGACCCCATTTTACAGTTGAAGAAATCAAAGTTCAGAGAGTTATCCAGGATTAGTTACACAACAAGCATTTATTAATCAAATACTGTGAGTCAGGAAAGGCAGCTAGGTGGCACTGCGGACAGAGAGTCAGGCCTGGGGTCAGGAAGACCTGAGTTTGAAGCTAGCTTTAGACATTTACTAGCTGTGTAACCTTGGGCAAATCACTTAGTCCTGTTTGCCTCAGTTTCCTCATCTGTAAAATGAGCTGGAGAAGGAAATAGCAAACCATTTGTTCCGGTATCTTTGCCAAGAAAACCCCAAATGGGGTCATGAAGAGTTGGACATGACTGAAAAACAATTGAACAGCAATAAAAATGTGTCAGGCACCGTGTTAAGTTCTGGTAACACCAGGAAAGGCAAAAACACAGTCCTTAACCTCAAGGAACTTATATTCCAATGCAAGTATGTCTGTATAAGATTTATATAGAATGGGTTGGAGGCTATCTGAAAGGGGTCCTCATAAATCTAGTCCAAAGCAAGTTTGGAACCCAGATCTCCCTTGACTATAGGCCTGGTGAGTGTTCTTTTCTATTAGTACTCTCTGATAATGATACAGATGATCATAGTCCTGAGGATGGTGATAGTGACAAAAACTACCATTATTCCTTTTTTTTTTTTTTTTTTTTAATAAGGAAGAGTAGGAGGAAAAGCTACCAAACTCCAGGAGATAGTAAATGGTGAAGGAAAAACTGGAATAAATGGGAAATAATTAATTCTGTTTTTTAAAAATCCCCTTAGAAGAGGTATAATATAGTGGATAGAGAGCCAGTTTTAACCCCAGGAAGACCCAAGTTCAAGTTTTATCTTGGGTCTTATTAGGGTCAGTCCCTATCCCCATCTTTCCCCAGGAAACGTGTAGATGGCAGCATAGTGGATGGAATGCTGAAGTTAGAAAGGGTTGAGTTAAAATCCTGCCTTAGATACTTACCAGCTGTGTAACCTGGGAAAGTGATTTAACCCATTTGTCTCTTATCCATAACCCATCTTTGCATCTATAAAATGGGGGTCAGTAATAGCATCCATTTTGTAGGGTTGTTGTATGGATTATTGTGTGATGTTGTATGAAAAATGCTTTGTAAACCTCAAATGGCTATGTAAATGCTAACTACTAGTATTTTTCTCAAGCTCTATGTCCCCAAAGAGCTGAAAAGCTTAATTATTGATTCAAGGGAAAAACTTAATGTGTTTTCTAATGATGCTCCCACAAGAGACTTTATGAGCAGACTCATTCCTGCTGGGTCCCCCCCTCCTTTTTCTTATACAGGAGGTCAACACCCTGAGATGCCAGATTGGAGAAAGACTCAATGTGGAGGTGGACGCTGCCCCAACTGTGGACCTGAACAGGATACTGAATGAGACCAGGTGTCAGTATGAGGCAGTGGTGGAGAACAACCGCAGAGATGTGGAAGAATGGTTCACCACTCAGGTGAGGGTCTATTTCACTCCTCTGACTCACCAGAATGTCAGGCAGTACTGGTCAGCCCCTCTTCACTGGCTGCTTCACCACACTCCCTGACCAAGACTGATTTCTTTTTCAGACGGAAGAACTGAACAAGCAGGTGGTGTCTAGCTCTGAACAGCTGCAGAACTGCCAGGCAGAGATCATTGAGCTGAGGCGCACGGTCAATGCTCTGGAGATTGAACTGCAGGCCCAGCACAACCTGGTGGGTTGCCCCTTGGCTCTGAGTTCACCTTGTGGTTCCAGATGAAACAATCAATCAATCAATGATCCACAAGCATTTATTAAGCACCTACAACTCACCAGGCATTCTGCTAGGTGCTGGGGATAAAAAAAAAAAAGACAAAGAACGAAATAGTTCCTTCTCTCAAGTAGCTTACATTCTATTACAGGAGATAACATGTACATATATAAGAAGATAAAAAAGTAATATTTTTTTTTGAGGAAGGGAAAGTGGTAGCAATTGGAGGGGATTGGGAAAGACTTCTTACAGAACAGAGAACTAGGCCTGGGAATAGATTTCAAAGGTCTTTGAACTTAGATGGGGAAAAACATCACATTTGAATTTTCACTCACCTCTAACTTTATCATTTTCTTCAGTTATTTAAAAACCTGGTTCTGGAAAAGGGTCCAAAGGCACACACAAAATTTGAGAATCTTAGTAGAAAAGGTTGGGCTTGAGTCGAGTGTTGAAGGATGCTGGGAATTTTAAGACATACAGATGAGGAGGAACTGTATTCCTCCAGCAAAGGGGACAGCTATATGGAGTATCATGTATCAAGGCAGCAAAAAGACCAGGCTGATTGGATCAGAATATTGGTGAATATTGGGTAATGAGGCTGAAGCAGTGGTGAGGACCAGGTTGTGAAGGACATTAAATTCCAAAGAGAACGGGCTTGTATTTGATCCTAAAGAGAATAGAGAGACACTGGATGGATGAAGATAGAAGTATAAATAATGATAACAGGTAGATGTCTGGTTTATTCTTATTTGTCATGATTATAAGGTGATTGAGAAATTTAGGGAGACATTCTTGGAAGTATCTTACACAGCCTTGAAAAAAAAGTGACGTGTCTGGCATTTTTTTCTCTCTTCCATCACAGAGAAATTCTCTTGAAAACACCCTGACAGAAACCGAGGCTCGTTACAGCTCCCAGCTGTCCCAGGTACAGTGCATGATCACCAATGTGGAGTCCCAGTTGGCTGAGATCCGCGGTGACCTGGAGAGGCAGAACCAAGAGTACCAGGTGCTCCTGGATGTCAGAGCGCGGCTAGAGTGTGAGATCTCCACATACCGTGGCCTGCTGGAGAGTGAAGACTGCAAGTAAGTCACCCTGGGGATTTGGGGCAAAGCTGCACGTTTGTCTTTTCCAAACTATACCAAACCATACCAAAATCTAGTATGCAACCAAAAGAGCAGGAAATTTGTTGCCAAAGCTTGAAAATACTAATCTGTCTGCATGGACCTTCATGGTATGTTGTTGGGAAGCAAATGTCCACATTATTTGCTTTCTTCTCCCAATTTAGTTAATTTTAAAAAAAAAAATGCCCTTGTCATTCACTGTAGTGAAGGTATTTTCTCTTCCTGCATAAAATAACAATTTTGGTTGTCTTTATCATTGAGAGGTCCCATTATAAGCTATAGATGATAAGACTCTGGACTTGGAATCAACAAGACTTGGGATTAAATGCTGCTTTAGAGACACTTATTAGCTGTGTGATCATGGGCCAATCACTCAAACTTTCTGTGGCTTGATTTCCTCATCTGTAAAATGAGAAGTTTGAAGTTAATGACTTCTGAAGTCTCTTCCAGATTAGAACCATGATCATAAGTCTCATGATTCCATATGCGTAAGGGCCTCCTGGAGAGGAAATTCCTCTACCAATGAAAGTCAACACCTTCTTGGCATTTTATAGTCTTAGAGGGTTGCTTTGAGCACTGAGAAGTTAAGTGACTTGTCCAGGGTCACACAGGAAATATATACTAGAGGCAGGAATTTAACTTAGGCCTTCTAAATTTTAAGATCAGCTCTCTAAACTGAAAGTTATAATGGGAGTTTGATACATACCTAAACTGCATAAAATAGCATCTTCTAAGTGAATGATGCCATCTTAGGTAACCAGGCACATGCCAAAGCCCCACTACACAGGGTAAACAGTAAATCTAGTAAAGAGAAAAGTCTGGATTATCAGTGCTGTGCCTTGATTTTTGTAGGACAAAAACTGAATAGACTCTTGACTACATATGTGTGTGTGTGTGTGTGTGTGTGTGTGTGTATGTGTGTGGAAAAGGTTGGGCTTGAGTCTTGAAGGCTACTGGGAATTATATATGTATATATACATATGTGTGTATATATATATGTATGTATATATAGTCTTTTCTGATTGTGTTGCTGTCCACAATGCACTTGTTGGTGAGAAAATGATCCTCATATTTACATTTCCATGATTTTGTCTCCCCAGGCTTCCCTGTAATCCCTGCGCTACCACCAACGCCTGCGGCAAGCCCATTGGCCCCTGCCCAGTCAGCAATCCTTGTGTCCCCTGCACACCTTGCATCCCTCGATCTCGCTGTGGTCCTTGTAATTCATTTGTGCGCTAAACTTCCCAGCATCCCCCAGAGGGTGAAGGATAGAGGGCCATTTGTTTCCAACCTTTGGTTCAACCTCTTTCTCTCCCAGTGATTGTATCCTGTTAAATAGAAGAGACCAGGGAAAGAATAGGAAGAAATGTACACAATTTCTTACAAACGTAGTGAGGGATCTTAGGGGGCTAGGATTTGCTGCTTCTACACATCCAAGTCCACTGTTCTCAGAGGTCTTTGATCTTCAGATATTCGAGCATATTTCCCTTCAGGAAGTGTGACTTACTGGCTCCTATGGTCCTCTCTGTTGCTTCAACCTCTCCTTCTGTCCTTGTAGTTCCCTTTTCATCCTCCTAATAAACTACCACCCTTGCAAAGCACTGATGAGTCTCATGTATATTCATTCCTTCCAAAGCGTGTGATGTTTGTATTTCATAAAAAAACCACTTGAAAGCAGAGGCTTACTCACTGCTCTGGGTCTACAAGTAGCCACTATCATGAATAACACTCATTAAAGGGACAGGCTGCAAGACACTATGCTTTAGGCATTGCATGGAACAGGCAGAAAACTCCCTGATCTGAACAGGACATGTACTTCAGGGAATTGCAGCTTCTCTTGGTGAGAAGCACTGGTCACAGTTTCTAGACAAACCCTTTGCTTTCCCCGCCTCCCCTCCCCCGCCCCCCCCCCCCCCCCCCACTCTGAGCACACCTGCAAGGAGCCTCTGGAATGCCAGTCAAATAGACAACAGATGCTAACAATCACTCCTACCATCATTGTTGTTGTTAAGTGGTTTTCTGTCATGTCTGACTCTGTGACTCCATTTGGGATTTTCTTGGCAGAGATACTGGAGTGCTTTGTCATTGCTTTCTCCAACTTATTTTACAGATGAGCAAACTGAGGTAAATGGGGTTAAGTGACTTACCCAGGGTCACACAACTTGCAAGTGTCCGAGGCCAGTTTGAAATCAGGAAGATGAATCTTCTGACTCTAGGTTCAGCACTCTATCCACTGTACCACCTAACTGCCCAATGAGTGGAGCCCCTTCATAGTAGTCTCCACGGGAAGCTAGACACTTATTCCAAGGGTCATGCCATTACTTACAATGTGTGGAAATATCTTTTGGGAAAATCTTTTCAGAGTCTGGAGCAGATCCATAGTAGCAAATCTGTGTCTCTCTGGGCTGTATTTAACCTTTTGGAAACACCAGAAATTATGGAGAGCCAAATCTAGTGAATGAAGTGGGTGATCAAACTGGGGAAACCTCATTTGGGGCATAAAAGGAGGTATGACAAGAAGGTAACATGAAGATTTCTTACAAGGGGGTTAAAGAGACTCTGAAGATCATTTCAAAAGAAAAGATCCGAGTGTGTTGGGAGCAGAATTCCAGAGTTGTGAATACAACTCAGATACATCTTGATTATTAACCTGTGAAACATGAACAATTAAAAAAGTTTGCTAACTGTATGTCGATATAATTGGTTTTATTGTTGATGCTATTCATTTTGTCTTATGTCTTTAAAATGGTCTTCTGAGAAGTCTATAGTCTTCACTAGACTTCCAAAGGGGCCCATGACACAAAAAAATTAAGAACTCTGGATCTAGATCAACCTAGAACTGACTAAGAATTACCTCTATGATAAACCTAACAAGTGATTATGAAGCTTTTTCTTGAAGACCCCAAGTAAAAGGGAACCTATTAACTCCCAGGGTAGCACATTCCACTTTGGAATAGCTCAATGTTAAGAGGTTCTTCCTTATAGCAAGTCTAAATTTGCCTCTTTGCAATGTCTACCTCATTCATTCTAGTTCTGCCCTTTTGGGCCAAGAAGAACAAGTTGAATCTCTTTTCCACCTGACAATCCTTCAGTTGCTTAAACAGCTTTCCCTCTCCAGTCTCCCCACCTCCCTTTCCTTCCCAACTTTTCTGTTCTTCTCTCCTCTTCCTCCCCTTTCCTCTCCCATCCCCTCTTCTTCTTCTTCTTCTTCTTCCTCTTCTTCTTCTTCTTCTTCTTCTTCTTCTTCTTCTTCTTCTTCTTCTTCTTCTTCTTCTCTCTCTCTCTCTCTTTCTCCTCTCCTCCCCTCCTCTTCTCCCTTCTCTCCTCCCCTCTCCTCTTCTCTCTTACTTTCTCTCTTCTCCTCTTTTCTCTCCTCTCCTTTCCTATCATCTCCTCTCTTATTCTCTTCTCTTCTATCTTGTTCTCTCATTTCCTCTTATCTCCTCTCTTCTCATTTATTCTCCTTACCACTCCTCTTTCTTCCTCTTTTCTCATTTCCTCTCCTCTCCTCCCCTTAAATCTCCTTTTTTCTTGGCTCAACCCTTATTTCCAATATTGTTGGAATAACTTTATAGTTTCTCAAAGTAATTGCTTCAGTGGTAATCCCTCTTTCCAAACATATCCTCCACCTGACTGGTGCCTAAAATTCCAACATCAGAAACTTCTTTCTTTCTTGGTTCTTCCACCCTGAATCTCATTTGAGTGCACATGTTCCAGAATGCTTATAAATAAAATTAGCATCATTACTCCTGAGTCCCAACTCCGATATACCAAAATATGAGAGGCTGGTCGTGTGACATAATTTCTTTAGCCACAAGAATGTGTCTTCCCTTCTGTCATTAGGCAAGCACAGAGCCCCAAGATGAAGGTCCATTAGTTGTTGCCTCTTTGCTGCTCATCATCATCCTAGTTTAGGAGTATAGATGATGTCATTGGCAGTGAGGGACATGAATTATAGCTGCCATTCTGTAGGAACTAAGCAGTAGGAGAAGAACCCCACCCCCCTAACCCTGGTCTCTTCACTCATCCACCCTTCTATCTTTGAATCTCTTTCCAATGTAGGACTGAAATTTTGGTGCAAATGAAAAGGAAAGCTGTACTCTAACATTCTCAGCAATGGCCTCTTGGCCCCCAAATCCCTTTTATATCCTTAATGCTTGTGGTTTTATAATATCATTGGACATTATGCATGGAATAATGGATGGACAGTTGGCCTCAGACCTGGGGAGAACTGGGCTCCGGTTCCACTTCTGACATATTCTAGCTGTGTGACCCTGGACAAATCACTTAACTTCTCAGTGCCCTAGGCAATTTTCTAAGATTATGAGTTGTAGAGATGGTGCTCACTCACATTAGTAGATGGAGTTTCCTCAACTGGAAATCACAGACCCAGACCCTATACTTACTGGATGTTAGAGTTAGAAGGGACCCCAAGGGCTTTTACCCACATCATGAATCCTATTTACAATGCTTCCACTAGCCATTTAAATACCTCCAGTCTATCTTTTCATCAAGAAGGCAGTCTGAAAGGTCATAGAGGATTCTAACTCTCTTAATACACACTCACATATATATTATATATAAAATATATAATATAAATACAAAAAAGTTAATTTGATATTTCAAAGGACATGCAATGAAAGCTTTCACAATTAGCCCCTCCTGTGATTTTTCTAGGCTATAAACCAGATGCATTCTCATGATCTGTTTTGCTTAAGATTGATTCTTTTCATCGCTGGTCTCTGGGGACAGCCTTCCCCTGATGATTGCTTTCAATTAATTTGTCTTCCTACACCTTCTTTTCCACAGCGGATTCCTTTGGCAAACCTGTTGACCACTGCCCAACAAGCATTATTTTTCTCCTGTCTCTCCTGCACACTCTTGTATCCTTCACTCTAATCATGGTTCCTGTATTACCTTTGAGTAATAGAATTCCTAGTATCATCATGAATCTCACGTCCTTGAGAGAAAGGTGCTAGTGAGGAAAGTGGGACACATGGGAACAATAATGATCCCACGGTCTCCATTAGGATGGTTTTCAGAGAATTTCTCTGTGATAAAGGTGAGGAAGAAACATCAGAGACTGGGCTTCTTTATAGTCAGCTGAGGCCATTGCCACTTGTCTTTGACTCATATCTTGCCACTGAACTCTGATGACTCTGGAGGAGAGAGGGAGGCTGAAGACTTTGCACAGCTCTGCCTTACTTCAGTCCAATTGACTTGCAAGTCAATACATCACCCTCCTGATGTCATTGGTCCTCTTTCAGAACGAAGGACTAGTAACAACAACAATAAGTGAATTACATGATTGTTCCTGGGAGGTTTCAATCAATCAATCAATCAGCCAATTTACCAATTAGCAAACATTTAATAAATACCTATTATGTGCCAGGCACTGTCCCAGATACTAGGGATACAAAGACAGAAGTGAAACTGCATCTGCTCTCAAGGAGCTTACAATCTATCCAGGCATATACAAAAAAGATACAAAACAGATAAAATGTAATTTGAGGGGAAGGTGCCATTAAATCAGTGGTGGGGTGGGGAATCAATCTTGAGAGCACTCTTCATCTAACATATGTGGTTCATAGAAATGATTTTTGTGTGTGTGATATTTATAAAGTATAGGTGTGACTCTGCCACCATCCTGCTAAATAAATCTCAGTGGCTCCCTGTTGCCTCTAGGATAAAATACAAAATTCTTTGTTAGGTACATAAGCCTTAGGCAACCTGTACTTTCAGATTCTCTTTCTTGACTTTTTCCACATTATTCCCTGTCACAATTCTGTGGTTCAACTAAACTGGCTTTCTTGTGACTCCTGTCTCCAAAATCCTCCGTGGATCGAATTCACTCCCTCCTCACCCACATTTCTTAGTATCCTTAGTTTTCATCAAAGCTCAAGTACCACTTCTCATGAGTCACCCCCAGGAGCTAGTTCCCCCCTCCAATTCCCTTGTATTTATTTTGAATGTTTTGTACAGAGAGGTAGTGTGGTATAGAGCATGGGAACCTGGCTTCCTACTTAGAAAGACCTGGTTCCAAGTTCTCTCTCTGCCTTTCATTAACTGTGTGATGGCGGACAAACCACTGAACTTCTCAGAGCTCTGGGCAATATTCTAAGACTACAAGCTAGGTCTTGATGAGAGTAAATAATGTATCCTATGAAGTGGGCTCATATATTCAAATTCACACTCTTCAAAGTTATAATTATGTAAAATATGATAATTGGTTGCAGCTCAATGGCAATATATAGCAAGAATTTGAATAATGTGACCACTTCAGGGATGCATTATTCAAACTAATGGGGACTTAGCTGTAAAAAGTACAGAGCTGGAGATAGCCTGCAGGGGTAGAGGAAGTTTTCTCCCCATGAGTTATCTAGACCTCACAGATACAATGTATTTTTTAAAAAAACGCTGTCCTGCTTCAGAGAAAGAACTCATATTATCTGAATTCAGACTGAGACATACTATTTTTTCCTTCCTTCCTTCCTTCTTTCCTTCCTTCCTTCCTCCTTCCCTCCCTTCCTTCCTTCCTCCCTTCCTTCCTTCCTCCCTCCCTTCCTCCCTCCCTCCCTTTTTTCCTTCCTTCCTTCCTCCCTTCCTCCCTTCCTTCCTTCCTTCCTTTCTTCTTTCTTTCCTTTTTTCCTTTCTTCCTTCCTTCCTTCCTTCCTTCCTTCCTTCCTTCCTTCCTTCCTTCCTTCTTTCCTTTCTTCCTTCCTTCCTCCCTCCCTCCTTTCCTCCCTCCCTTCCTTACTTCCCTCCTTCCTCCCTCTCCCTCTCTTTTTTTGTCTTTTTGTACAAAATGACTAATATGGAAATGTTTTACATGATTGCATATTTATATCCTGTATCAGATTGCTTACCATCTCAGGGAGGGAGGGATATAATTTGGAACTTGAAATTTTAAAAAATGTTAAAAATTGTTTTAACATGTAATTGGGGAAAAATAAAATGTTATTAAAATACATGCATCTACACATATACATTCTGTCATTAATGATGCGATAAATGTTTAAGAACCAGTTCTCAAAAAAATGTGTACCACACTTTTAAGTTTAATTGGTATTATCAGCATTTTTTCGCTATCGCTTTCTTAAGACCAGACAATTAACAAAACAATAAATCAAATCCTGATTTGTATCTTGCCAATTTTCTGAGACATAAATGCTCACACTGGTAATTTAACAATCAATTCTGGTGAGCTGGTTTGAGCTGGCTCTAGCACACCCCTAGCCTGATAGTATACAATATCCTTAAGGGCAGGAATAATTTTTTCCTCTGTGCCTGCCGCATAGATGAAGCATTATAAATTCTCGCTGATTGTTGTCACTGACATTATTTATCAGTCTTGTTTTTAAATTTAGCAGTAATCAGGAATCAACATTGTTATTTCTTCTCCTCTCCTTCTGAACTTAACTCTGCAACTAGATCTCTGTGAGGTCCTAGGGAAGTCACTTCTGCTTTCTGTGCCTCAGTTTCCTTATCAGTAAAACAAGGGATTTGACCTAGGCCCTCTCTAAATTCCCCTCCTGTTGTGGCATTCCACAATTCTTTATAAAAGGCTTCTTACAGAGAGCCTTCAAAATAGGGGTCCTTTGCTCTTCACTTTCAGTTGAGATGATGATGGTCTCACAGTTCTAGAATTGTATGAGACCTCAAGGCCATTTAGTCCAGTCCCCTCATTGTACAGTGGAGGAAAAGCAAGTAGAGAGAGTTAAATGATTTGCCCAAGATTGCAAAGCTGGTAAGCAGGCAATCAGGATTTGAACCTAGATAAATTGGTGCCAAAGCCATTCTTTTCCAAAGAATGGAAACTCCAAAGTATTCCTTTCAAGTCCTCCTTAGATTGCATATACATACACACACACACACACAGAGACATATACATGCATACATATGCACACACATATATAAGTATATATATTCATATACACATATACACATCCATACATACACACACACATATATACAATATTCTTTTCAATACCTCTTCAGATGGAATTTAATATTACAATACCATCTCTTTCTGATTTCTCCTCAAATAATCATCAATATGCTTACCTGTTAACATATTGGATTCCTCTCTCCTTTGCCCCCAGTAGAATACGATCTCATTGAGGGCAGGGAAAGTTTTATTTTTTACTTTCTCATCTTTCTATCCCCAGTGCCTATCATACTACTGCCCACAAGTACCTGTTTAATAAATACTTGTTGGGCTGAGTCAATTGAGACATTTCCCTGTAGATTTCTATTGATACTTTTTGACCCTCTCTCATGAGCAGTTTATCCTAGACATCTATTTGTTGATTAACAATATATTATCTGAACCCAGCAGGATTCCTGATTTCCTTGGTGCTCCTCCTAGGGTTTCCACAAAGGGAGCTCAGGAAGGGCATAGGACATGAACACCCATCAGGTCATTGCCTTTGTTTCTGTAATGACAGGTATCTAAGATCTCTAGAGATATTTAATTAGCACATTACAACAATGACCTTTGCTTGGCTTCATTTGAAACCTTTAAATGTCTATTTTTTTTCTCCCGTGCAATCAGGTGGAGTAATTAGTCAATGAAGGAGCTCAGTCCTCTTGGTTTGATCAGTTGAAACATACCAGCTGTACAAAATAACAGAAAGCCAGGAAGAAAACGAAGGGAATATAGAAGCATCTTAAGAAACTGTTTAAATGACTCTCCAAAGCACAGATTCCACCTGGGGGTTACAAGTTTGTTCTTTCATTTTTTTTCTGGCTTGACCTTTGCAATATAATTCACATTTAGCGTTGTAAACAACTTTAGAGGTCACTTAATCTAACCTCCTCATTTCATAGATGAGGAAACTGAGACCCAGAGAATTCATGTCTTACTTAGAGGTCACACAGCTAGTAAGTGTCTGAGACAGGATTTGTACTGAAGCCTTCCATGTCCATTATGCCAATGGTATTAAACTCAGATAGAAACAGGAGTTGCTAAACTGTGGCCCCCTAAACATAAGGATCTCTGTGGGCCAAATATTGACTTAGAAAATCACATATTAATATTATGTATGTTTTATTGTATTTTTATTTATTTTGTTAACTATTTCCCAATTACTTTTTCATGTTTTGGGCTGTATTGGAGAGTGTTGTGGGCCATATATGGCCTAGAGGCTGTGTGCTTGTATATAATACTCTGCCAAAGTGAGCTGAGACATTATTCAATAAGTCCTTTTTCAGTTTTCTTTTCTGATCATTATTGCAGAGGCCAAGGTCTCCCACTGCATCCAGGGCCATCTCCAGTTGTCCTGATCTATATCTTGCTACTAGACCCAGAGGGCTCTGGAGGGGAAAGTGAGGCTGGTGACTTTGCCCAGTCTTCTCTCACTTAAATCCAATTCACTTGCACATCATGGTGTCATCTTCTTGCTGTCATAGTCCTCTTGGATAATGAAGGACAAACAAGAGCAACTCCAAACACTGGTACCTAGATCAATGATGGAAGGGGCTGGGAAAGAAGCACAGATTTTCAGAGGAGGAAGACACCTCTGAGGTCATCTAGCCCAGGAGCTTGAAACTTGTACAAATGGTTATCCAGTCTATACTGCAAAGCCTTTAGTGAGGAGGGGCCTGCCATCTCTGCCAGTGAGCCAGACACTTTCACATTCGGATAGCCCTAGTTGTTCAGATACTATTTTGTTAAATCAAGTTGAAATCCACCTTTCTGCAACTTCTACCCACTGACCCTAGATTGATTCTCTGGATGTAAGCAGAACAAGCATAATCCCGCTTCCAAATATACTCTCAAGTTTTTTCTCCTCTGAGCTAAAAATCCTTATTTTCTTTCTTTCTTCCTTCCTTCCTTTCCTTCTTTCTTTCTTTCTTTCTTTCTTTCTTTCTTTCTTTCTTTCTTTCTTTCTTTCTTTCTTTCCTTCTTTCTTTTTTTGGCAGATATCTTAGGACATGTATTTCAAACTTTTTTTTTCCATTTAATTGATTTTTTAATTTTATTTTAGTTTACATCATTCATTTCCACGAAATTTTGAGTTACAAATTTTCTCCCCATCTTTCCCCTACCCAACACCCCAAAACAGCCATGCCAGTGTATCCCCCCACCCCCAATCTATTCTCTCCTATGTCTTCCCCCCTCACCCCTCTGACTTTTCAGTAGGGCAGGATGGATCTCCCAACCACAGTGCCTGTGTATCTCAAGTTCCAGTTGGATGTAGTTAATAATAATAATTGTATATATATATATTTTTAACATTTGATTATATAACTTTAGATTCTAGATTCTT
>CM053586.1:223585558-223604616 GCA_028646515.1 Pseudochirops corinnae | reverse complement strand
TGCTGTCCTCCTGCAGCTCTCTGCCTTGGTCCTTCTTTTATTCAAAGAAGGAATCTAGGATTTAGTTGCTGTTCTTTCCCTGCTTCTTATGCTTATTCTCATTCATGGTTGGTCAGTGCGTGATTTTTTTTTTTAATCTCTGTGGAACTCTGCTTCCAGAGGGGAAAGCTCTGTCCCAAATCGCTGGGGTCCTTCCCGCTGCCGGAGCTCTTAGGAAGTTGCTGGGTCTCTCTGCCACTTCCAGCTCACTGAATAAAAACGAACCACAGGACCAAAGCCCAAGACCACAATCCAGATCCAGACCATTCAACGCGAGAGCACTTGGCCTCTGAACGATTGTTTGGTCCCCCTGCAGTCTGCAGGCCAAGAGCTCTGAAGCAGCAATGTGGAGGTGGGTGCAGGACCTCCACTTTCCACTTCTCAGCCCTCTAGGCAGTTTGGCCAGACCACTTTTCTCCCAGGACCTCGCAAGTCCCACTGACCTGGTTCTGGATCCTGCCGTAGCTGCCGCCAATCCGCTCACCCAAAGCTCCAACCAAGTCTCGGCTCCTCTTGTCAAGCCACCCCGGGGGCACAGCCGAGGTTTCAGGCCAGGCTGGTTTCGGTTCGCAGTGCTGATCTGGTTCATTGTAGCCGAGCTGACTTTAGTGGAAAGTATATTTGTGTGGGTTTTAGAGTTCTATAATTAGTTTAGAGTCATATTTTATGGGTATTTTGGGGTGGCTATGTGAGAGCTGCGATATGTTGCTGCTCTTTCGCCGCCATCTTGGCTCCGCCCCCCCTCATTTTCTTAAAACATCTCATTCATCTATTTATTTATTCATTTATTTATCTATCTACTTCTTTATCTATCCATTTGTTTATTCATTTATCTCTCTGTATCCATTCTTTCATCTTCTGTCCATCCTTCTGTCCATCCACCCACCCATTTAGTCATTCTTTCATTCACTTAATTATCTATCTATCTACCTATCTTTGGGTATCCTCCAGTCCTCTTACCAGCTTACTTGTCTTCATTGGGATATGTTCCAGTTTGTTAACATCGTTCCTAAAATGTGGTACCCAGAACTCAACACAATATCTCTTACATGGCCAACCAGGGTAGAGCACAGCAAGCTATGTATAACTTCTCTTATTCTGGAAATAATGTCTCTTTTAACACAGTCTAGGGCAGTTAGGTGGCACAGTGGATGGAGTGTTGGACCTGGAGTCAGTAAAACTCATCTTCACATGTGCAAGTCCAGTCGTAGAAACTTATTAACTAGATAACCTTGGGCATGTTGCTTAACCCTCTTTGCCTCAGTTTTCTCATCTGTAAAATGAGCTGGAGAAAGAAATGGCAAATCACTCTAGTATCTTTGCCAAGAAAACCCCAAATGGGGTCAAGAAGAGTCTGAAACAATTGAACAACAACAAGCCTAGCATGAACTGATGTGGCTGCCAAAGAAGAAGGCCATGCTCATATTTATCCAGCTAGCAGTCCTTTTGTAGTTTTTGTAAGGTTGGGTTGAAACAGGGCTTGAGATTGGTTGCCCAGGTGCGGTTAGGAAGGATACTGGTTCTCATTTCTCTTTGCTCTGTTTCACCTCCATTAGAACAGGCAGTAAAAGAGCTCCTCAGCTGTCAAGGATGTTTTTGTCAGCCAAGAGATTGGATTTTCTATTCACTGTTTTGCTATGTAAACATGTTGTATCTCCCCAGTAGAATATAAGCTCCTTGAGGTCAGGGATTTTCTCACTTTTTCACTCATCTATAATGCCTGACGTGTTAGGTACTTAAAAACTGCTTGCAGATTGATGAATAAATAAGTAACTTCTAACTTGGGCAACTGGTGATACAGTGGATAGAGTACCAGGCCTGAAGTTAGGAAGACTCATGTTTCTGAGTTCAAGTGTGGCCTCAGACACTTACTAACTGTTTCACCCCGGGCAAGTCACTTAACCTTGTTTCCCTCAGTTTCCTCTTCTGTAAAATGAGCTGGAGAAGGAAATGGCAAAGCACTCTGGTATCTTTGCAAAGAAAGCCCCAAATAACGTCACAAATTTTTGAACACAACTGAAAAAGGACTGAACAATGACAACAAAGTTTCTGTCTTCTTTATTCCTGGTCCTGGATTCTTTTCCTTCTGGATTTGTCTCTGCCATACCCAAGGAAATTCACAGCAATATACTCCTTTTAGTAAGTATTTATATTTATTTTATATAATATAATATATATTATATATAAATATTTATAAAATGAATGAATTGGAGGTGTGTGTTAGTTTTTTAAAAAATATTATTAACAGAAAGTTTGATTATACTTTTCTTTTAAATAGTGAGCTTCCTTCACCCATCTAAAAGGACTAAATTTACAAAAATTTGCTTTAGACACATTTTCTCTGAGTCTTACTGGTACAGCTTTCAAAGGTCACTCTCTCCTTCCCACCTCTCCTCCCTCATCACCAAATTCAGTGGTCTTCTCCCCATTCTCCCTTTCCTTGTCTTTCCTGAAGCATTATGTATTCATTCTTCATTCTCAAATTCTCTTTTTTCTTCTTTCCCATGATGCTACAATGAGTTCTTTTTCCTCTTCCCTTTCCTTCTCTTTCACTTCCTTTGACACATCTCCTCTTCCCGCTTCAGTGTGAATGTTTCCCAAGGTTTGCTTCTCATTTACTTTTCACTTCCCATCTTCTCACCCTTGAAATTCTCATCTACTTGTGCTGCTTCATCTTTTATATTGATATTTGAGTCCTGATGTTTCTCCTAAGCTCTAAATGTTACATCTCCAGTTACTAGTAGGACATTTTTTCATTTTATGTTATAGTATCACTTTAAATTCAATATGCCTAAAATTCAACTCATCCTTTTCTCTCCCAATATAAATCTTGTTTGTATTTTTATTTCTGTCACTCTCCTAGTAAATTATTTAGATTGATTATTTCAATTATTCAAATAAATGCTTATTATGTATACAAAAAAAGAAAACTAACGATCCTTGATCTTAAAGTGCTTTTTGGAGGAGGGGAAAGGAAGAGAGAAGGATATAGAGCGTATAAAGGTACATAAAAATAAAATACGTATGAAGCAAATGCAGAGTAATTGGTGGAGGTGATAGAATGCAGAAAAACAGGGAACAGGACACCACCACCAACTGACTGGTATGTGTGCATGTGTGAAGAATCAGAAAAGGCCATATGGAGGAGGGGACACTTGAGTTGAGTTTCCAAGAAAGATAGAGATTCAGTGAATCAGGGATGAGGAAGGAGGGCATTTCTAGGATAGGGGACAACCTATGCAAATGCAGGGAGATGGGAGCTGGAATGTCAGGGATGGCAAATGCCAACTAGGCCAGTTTGACTGGAATGTAACATATATGAGGAGGGGTAATATGAAATACATTGCAAGCTCAAACTCTAGAGCTGTCCTGATTTTCGCCTCCCTGTCACCCCAATATCCAACTGGGCACTGAGCTTTGTTGATTCTTCCAAAAGTTTGCATCTGTCTCTTTCTTTTCTTGCCTAATGTAACTACCTTAATCCAAGCCCTTAACTCCTCATTACTTTGTATTTATAAAAATCTATAAAATTGGTCTTCATGGCTCTCGTCTGCCCTCTCCAACCCAATTTGAACAATGCAGCCAGATTAATCTTTCAAAAATTTGTCTCTGATCATATTACTTCCTTGATTAAAAACTGAAAATGGCTACCCATGGTTTACATGGTTAAATACCAGCACTCAAGCTTTACATTTAAAGTCTCTTATAGTTTGGCCCCAGCGTATCTTGCCAACTTCGTCTCCCACTACTCTCCTAATTTGTTGTTGTTCAGTCATTTCAGTCATGTCTGACTCTGGGACCCCATTAAGGATTTTCTTGGCAAAGATACTGGAGTGGTTTGCCATTTCCTTCTCCAGCTCATTTTATAGATGGGAAACTGAGGCAAACAGGGTTAAGTGACTTGCCCAGGGTCACAACTAGTAAGTGTCTGAGACCATATTTAAGTTCAGATCCTCCTGACTCTAGGCATGACACTCTATCTGTGGTGCCACCTAGCTTTCCTAATATTGTTCTCATATATACTCCCTCCAATTCTAAGTAAACTACTTTGTGTATTGTCTCCTAAACATGTACCTTGGGTTTCCTTCTTCCACACTGTGTTGAAACCATTTCTTCTGTGAAAAACACTAGTTCTGAACTTCAAATCTCACTTGTGTGATCTTAGGATAATCCTTTAATTTTCCTGACTTTATTTTCCTAATCTGTAAAATAAGGCAATTAGGCTAGGTGGCCTGTGATGTCCTTCCCAACTCTAAATCAAATATCTTACGGAATGTCCTCCTTCTGTCTCCCCACCTATGGAAACCATTGCCATGGGAACATAAAATATCAGAGCCATGAGGGATGTTAGGGGCCAGAGAGTTCTGCTCCCTCATCCTCTCTCCATCCCTTAAGGACCAAGTCAAAACTCTTCTTCTCCATGACATGCCAGCTCATGATGAGCTCTCCATCCCTCTCCATACTAATTGTCTGTATTAGTAACATTTAGCATCTACTGCTAACACTTAAGCTTCCTAATGAATGGAGTGCTTTGTAAACCATAAAGTGCTAAAGAAATGTAGTAGGCTATTGTTACTGTTACTGCTCCTGAGTTGTAGAAGGATACAAAAGCTAATTCATTTTTTGTCTTGGTATCTCAGTGTCTCACATAGTGTCTGTCACATAGGGATAGAGACGAGAACTGTGCTTTCATTTTAGGGATAAGTAGCTCCCCAATGAGGTGACAACTTCTACCAATGCAAGATGGCACCTTCTCTGCAACTTAGAGCTTTAGAGTTGGGGATGGCTAAATCATTTGTCTGGAGTCATATAGCTATTACGTGTAAGAGACAGAATTCAAATTTACATCTTCCTAGCTTCAAGGCCAGCTTTCTATCCACTTTATCTCACTGCTTCTCCATCTGATACTCAATTGTTGTTTGGTCATTCAGTCATGTTCAACTCTTTGTGACCCTCTGGACCATAGAGTGCCAATAGAATATCCATGGGGTTTTCTTGGCAAAGACACTGGAGTGCTTTGCCTTTCCCTTATCCGCGGTTACATAGTAGGTGTTTAGTAAATGTTCAATTGAACTGTATTACGAGACTCAAGTCTTATGTCCCCACTGAACTGAGAGCTCCCTAAGGGCAGAAATAGTGCTTATACTTCATTGTATCTTCTGTCTAGTGTCTATCACAATTTGTTGTGTACCTTAGGTGCTCAAAAAATTGTTGCCTATTTGATGGATATATTGAAGGTGCTCAGTTTGGAATAAGAGATATGTGAGAAGGGGAGAAAAAAATTCTATGACTTTTACCATCTGTAAAAGGAGTCAGAAACAGAGTCAAGCTAATACCCAGGAGTCAGGACACCAGAGCTAGGTGGCAAAGCAATATTGTCACCTTACCCACCAAGCCAAATTAACGATGGCTGGCATGAGGGCTTTAATGATTCTACCTCTTTGAAGCTAGACCCATGAAGCTCTTACTTCACTGACAAAAGCTCTGGAGATGAGTCCTGACTTAGCAGGAAGCCCAAGTAAAGTCTTTTATGAGGTGAGGGACTTTTCTGAGGGATGTAAATAACAAGCTGAGGGGAAGGGCATTTGAAAATTTGTGGGGTAAAGAGGTAAAAATAAAGGCGTGGTACTCCATCCACACCCTCTGCTGAAGGCCTATAAAGGCTCCTTGGTAGACAGAGACTCCATAACCGCATCAGCTCTGGGGACAAGTCTTCTGTACCCAACTGAACAACCAACCACCCTACTCAGCACCATGCCTTACAACTGCTGCCTGCCTAGCATCAGCTGCCACACCAGCTGCTCCTCCAGGCCCTGCCTGCCTCCCAGCTGCCATGGCTGCACCCTCCCTGGAGCCTGCAACATCCCTGCCAATGTGGGCACCTGCGGCTGGTTCTGTGAAGGCTCCTTCAATGGCAATGAGAAGGAGACCATGCAGTTCCTGAATGACCGCCTGGCCAACTACCTGGAGAAGGTGCGCCAGCTGGAGAGGGAGAATGCTGAGCTGGAGGGTAGGATCCAGGAGTGGTGCCAGGAGCAAGTGCCCTACGTGTGCCCAGACTACCAGTGTTATTTCAGGACCATTGAGGAGCTCCAGCAGAAGGTATTAAAAGGGTGGTTGGGTATCTCAAAGCTATTCTGAGGCTTGATAGCAAAGACAAAAGAAATAAGAAATATGAGAAATGACTTATATTGTAAAACTAGGCAAGACAAATTCCACTCAAATTTAAGACTTTTGAAATTTGGCATTGAAATTTCCCATCATTACAGGGAAGACTAGGTTTTTGCCCAGATCATTCTCTGTCTTTCAGTGACCTGTTAAGTATGAATATTTATTTACATAATGGTAATCATATAGAGGAGTTAATGGTACTTTGCATAAGTGAGCTGTAATTATGAGTTGCTTCAGAGCACTAACCATTCATCCACCAAAGTCAGTGGAATTTCTCAGTTGTTACCATGATAGATGAGAAATGGTGTTGAAGAAGGAAGCTGGCAGAGTTGAGATTTTTCTGAATAGACCTTATTCATCTTTCTGGTTTGAGCTTCAATCAACCCCTCAACATTTATTAAGCTTTTTGTTACACCTATTTTTTTTTTGACCATTAAATGAGTGAGTGACATGGTCTATGACTTCTGCCACCTGTAAAAAGAGTCAGAGTCAGAGTCAACCTAATACACAGGAGTCAGGACACCAGAGCTAGGTGGCAAAACAATGTTGTCACTTTACCCACCAAGCCAAATTAACAATGGCTGGCTTGAGGGCTTTAATGATTCCATGTCTTTGAAGCTAGGCACATGAAGCTCTTACTTCACTGACAAAAAACTCCGGAGAGGAGACCTGACTTAGCAGGAAGCATAGTTATTTTTTGGGGGAGAGGGGACAATTTTCTTTATTCTCAACTAATCAGTGTTCCATTTCCTAGTCAATGAGTAAATAAGCATTTATGAAATGCCTATTTTTGTGTCAGACATTATGATAAACACTAGGGATACAAAGAGAGGTAAGATCCTTAGTTTCTGTTCAGAAGTGGTTTCTAGTGGGCCTCTAAACTGCGAGGAGCCAAGAGTGGGAATATCTGGAAGTATGTGTGTGTGTGTGTGTGTGTGTGTGTGTGTGAGTTTGTAGTTTGGGAAAGGGTAGGAGGAATATTACTAAGAGCCATACAGAATGGAAGGGGGCTATGATTATTTTCAAGAAGAGTACATGGGGGAGAAATAATTTACCTGATAACTGAGTTTCCAGTACATTCATATTGACAATGAATGACTTTGCAATCCCATAAAGGATACTGTGGTCAACCAGTCAGCCCTCTTCTATTATTCAAAACCAGGGGTTCAAGGGTCTAGTTGTTTAAAGCTCATATATGGTTGTCTGCTCTAACAATTTGTTCCCTGTGTACCCTGTTGGAATATTCTAGATCTTATGCACCAAGTCGGAGAATGCCAGGTTGGTGGTACAAATCGACAATGCCAAGCTGGCTGCCGATGACTTCAGGACCAAGTGAGTTGGCATGGTGAAGCAGAGTTTATCAGTCAACTTACAGGAATCAGGACTGGGAGGAACCTCAGGGATCTGATCTAGCCGCATTTTATAGCTGAGGAAACAGAGACCATGAAAGATAAAGTTACTAGCCCAAATTCTATGCAGGTACCATTGTAGAATCATAGATCTAGAATTGGAAGTAACCTTAGGCCATATCATTGGTTCTCCTCCTCCTTTTTACAGATAAAGAAACCAAAGCATAGAGAAGTGACTTGTCCAAGGTCACGCAGGTAGTCAGCAGTATAGTCTCAATTGGAACTCAGACCTTATCCTCTGGATTTGGAAATACAATAATCTTTCCACTAATTTCCTTGGTCTGCTACCTTTTCTGCCTGTCGCTAATGGCACCCAAGGCTCTTTCTTTGCATTTTCACCAGAGATATATTGGAATTGCAGATCTTCAGTGCTAGAAGGGTCCTTGGGAGAGCTCTAGTCCAGCTGCCCCTGTTTATATGTTGAGATAATTGTGGCTCAGAGGTGTTGAAGTGACTTGGCCAAGATTCCATAGGGAAAAAATGTCAGATCATTAAGGCCTTCTGTTTCCAAATTCACTCTATCATGCTGTTTCCCTTGCTGCAATCAGAACAAACCTCAGACATGATGAAGGTGGTTTTTCTTGGGAATACAAATGATTACTGATCTTCCTTTTCCTAATATTAAACTTTCCAGTTTTTGATGATCTGCATAAATTTTAAACAATTTAAATACTATCTGATGTCTAAGCTTTAGGTGGAGGGTACGTTGGGGGTGAGGCAGTGCAGCAAGATAGTCTGTGAAGGCTTAATGTGAGGTGTCCCAAAAGTCTCAGTGCAGTCGTAAGCTAACTGAACTGAGACAAAAGGGACACCCTGTGCAAAGGCGATTGAAAAAGCAGGCAGAAACGGCTGCTATCATCCCCAGGTCTTAATTAGAAACAGCAGAATGAAAACTAAAACAGATGAACCGTAGAGTCTAAGTCAGGACTCATTCCCACCTCTCCCTCCACTGATCATCACCTCCTGGGGGTCACAGGTATGAGACCGAGTTGTCCCTGCGCCAACTGGTGGAGGCTGACATCAACAGCCTGCGCAGGATTCTGGATAATCTGACCCTGTGCAAGTCTGACCTGGAGGCCCAAGTGGAGTCCCTGAAGGAGGAGCTGCTCTGTCTCAAGCAGAACCATGAGCAGGTAGGACATGCTGAGCACCTGTGGGACCCAAACATGCTGGAACCTGCTGTCACGTAATAAGTGGGAGTAGGAAGCAGAGAGGCCATTTGTTATGCCCCAAGGATCTAGGGAAGTTATTTCAGTAACAAATCCTATTACATAAAATGACAGAATGAGTAATGTGCAAATTGGATACATGATACGGAATTTGAATTTTCTGCTCGAGGCCACACACCTGAGCAAAGAACAACTGATGCATACATTCATGAAATAAGGTCAGCAGCAGGGCAGCTTTCTATGGTCTCCTTTTCTGCATTCATGATGGAAACCCTTATGGCTTCAGAAGGAATAGGAGAGAGCTGGAAGGGGTCTTGGGGACCTCCTTTGTCATAGAAAAGGATACTGAGGTTTGGAACACAGAAGTGTTCAGAAATCAGAATGCAGGTCTCCTTCATCTTAGTCTAGTGCTCTTAGCAGAACACCATAGGATGTTAAATCCTGACAAATTTGTGGTTTGATTAGTTCTGCTTCAGAGAGTAAAGACTTTGACTCTGCGATAGCCTATGGGAATGTGCGAAGGAGGTTAAGAGCAAAATGACTTGAAGTTTTCCTTCATGGGAACTCTATTTCTACTGTGAGAGTCAAACAGCTTACAGGGTAGCTCAATTCTGTCCAAGGATGAACACCTTGGGCTTTCTTCTACTTTTTCTCCTTTCCTCTTCCTCCCTTCCTCCTACCTTCCATCTTTTCCTCCTTTCTTAGCTCTCTCCCTCCCTTTTTCTCCTTCCTTTTCTCCATCCTTTCTCTCCGTCCCTCCCTTCCTTCCTTCTTTCCTTCCTTCCTCCCTCCTTCCTGACAGTGTTGCTCTCCCTTTCCCCATGGGGGTATGTGTGGTTGCATGGGAATCAAGTGCTGGATTCCATTGCAGGAGACTTTAGACATAATTGGCCTTGGGCTTCCCCCAAGAGCAAATACTAGGGCAGTGGAACTATAAAGAAGAGAGCTCTGCCAGCCGTGCTCTTTTATCTAATACAAAATGGCCAGGGTTTTCTCCTGTTGATGGAGGTCTAGTTTTAGTCTGTAGCTGATGGAATCTATGGAATCCTTAGAAAGCTTTGGAGGTCTTCCAGGGAAGAAAGTTACCAGGTTTCTTTACATTGACTTTGACTCTTTTCTTCCCCAGGAAGTCAATACCCTGCGATGCCAGATTGGGGAGCGTCTCAACGTGGAGGTGGATGCTGCCCCAACTGTGGACCTGAACAGGATCCTGAATGAGACCCGGTGTCAGTATGAGACTGTGGTGGAGAACAACCGCAGAGATGTGGAGGAATGGTTCACCACTCAGGTGAGGCCCTACCTCATGGCCACTGAACAACCAGAAATTTCCTGAGGCCTTGAGGATCATGTTCTCACCTTTTTGCTCTCCTTGTGTGACATTTCAGACAGAGGAACTGAACAAGCAGGTAGTGTCCAGCTCTGAACAGCTGCAGAATTGCCAGGCCGAGATCATTGAGCTGAGGCGCACGGTCAATGCCCTGGAGATTGAGCTGCAGGCCCAGCATAACCTGGTGGGTAACTTTAACACTAGATGAAAGAATGAGCATCTGAAAAGGTCTTAACAAGTCAGAACATTCAGCTAATTTGAATGAGATAAGATTTAAGCAGGATAAATGTAAAGTATTACAGTTTAAGGTCCAAAAAATCAATTTCACAAGATGTACAAGGAATGGTTGCATAGTAATTTTTCTGAGAATGATTTGGGGATTTTAGTGAACTGTAAACTCAATGCGAGTCAACATTGTGATACAGCAATCAAGAATGCCTATGTACTCTTAGGCTACATTAAACTGAGTGGGGCATCCAGTCCTGGAGAGGTGAGAAGTTCTCTGTATTCTGTCCTAGTCAGACCCCATCTGGAATAAATGTGTGAAGTATATGCCACATATCAAAAAGGATGTCAGTAAGCTGGAGGGTACCCAGATGAAGGCAAACAGATTGATGAAATGTATCGCGATCATGTCAGATAAGACTTGAATGAAGGACCTAGGAGGTTTAGCTTGGAGAAGACCTAAGAAGGATATGATTGCTTTCTTTAGGTATTTAAAAGTTGGTCATATGGTAGAAAGATGAGATTTGCTTTGTCTTGGGGGCCAGTATTGGGAGCAGGGGGTGGGACTTTTGAAGAGTCAAATTTGGGATTAATAACAGCAAAACAAAAAAGCTAAAGTCTCCTAACAGTTGGAGTTGTCCCAAAGTGGAATCAGCTGCCTTGGGAGGTCCTGGATTCCCCATTACTGAAAGTCTTTCAGCAAAGGTTGTATAGGATTGTTTATCTGATGTAGTATAGAGCAGTAGAAGTAGGTTTTGGATAGGCTCGGAGGCCCCTTTCCACTTATCAGATTCTTTAATACAGGCCCCAAGAGAGTTCTCTGTTTTGTGACAACTAGAATGATAAAAAAGTGTGAGGGAGAAGAGAGGAATAACTGAATTTTGGGGAGGTCAATACTATCATGAATGAAGAGCAGTTACTATTTCCTAACATTACTTTTTCTTCTCCATCACAGAGAGATTCTCTTGAAAACACTCTGACAGAGACTGAGGCCCGTTACAGCTCTCAGCTATCTCAGGTACAGTGTATGATCACCAATGTTGAAGACCAACTGGCTGAGATCCGTGGTGACCTGGAGAGGCAGAACCAAGAGTACCAAGTGCTCCTGGATGTCCGGGCCCGGCTTGAGTGTGAGATCGCAACATACCAGGGTCTACTGGAGAGTGAGGATTGCAAGTAAGTCCAATACTAGTGATTTCTTCCCTGGCATTGTGATTTTTCAGGGGTGGGGAGGGGATAAGCTAATAAATGATTTCAAATGGAAAGAGCAATGTGGGAAGTGGGGAATTAGCATGGTACAGTGGTTCTGGAGAGGACATGGGTATAAAACCTACCTCTGCTTCTTACTCTGTTACCTTACAAGGCTACCTATGATCCTCATACTTTAGTTTCCTCCTTTGTAAAATGAGGAGATTGGACTAGATAGACTTCCACCCCTACATCTATGATTGTATCAACATGGTGGAGCTAAGTAGGGTACAGTATATTACCAATGGTAATTTGCACTCATGTAGCAGAGTGCAGGTTATAAATGGGAAATGTGTGATCCATAGAGCTCTCCAATATAGCTATGAAGTTAATGTATCTTGGTAAATATAAGGAGAGTGAGTGATAATAGATGCCAGGTCAAGGGCTGTATTGATATGCGTGCAACATCAAATGTCTTAAAGAAAGGCCTGAAGTAAGCACAAGGAAAGATTTTTTCTTGGAGGGTTTATGGGAAGACTGGGACAAGATTTTAACAAGATGAGAAGGCATGGGAGGGTTGTGATTCACTTTTTCAGAGGAAGTATAGATTTACCTGAATGAGATCACAGATTCACCAAATTATTCAAGGATTCAACTTGGGAATGAAAGTCATAACATGATCCAATTAAATCCAACAATTTTTTTTTTTTTTTTTTTTGCTATTTGGAGGGCAATTGTGGGTTAAGTGACTTGCTTAAGTTCACATGGCTAGTTTTGCGTGTATGTGTGTGTGTATGTGTGTGTGTGTGTGTGTGTTTGTGTGTTAAGTGTCTGAGGCTGGATTTGTACTTATATCTTCCTGACTCCAGGGCCAGTGCTCTATTCACTGTGCCACCTAGCCATCCTCAACAAACATTTTTTTAAAGCACCACTTATACATCACACACTGTGCTAGCAACCCCGGCATCTGCCTTCACATGATTTATATTCTACTGGGAGGTTGTTAATTCTTTTTATTTCCACCTCTTCTAACCAAAAGTTACCCTTCACCCAACTAACTCAGCTCCATTAATTTTGTCTCCCCAGACTTCCCTGCAATCCCTGTGCAACAACCAATGCCTGTGGCAAACCCATTGGTCCTTGCCCAATCAGCAATCCTTGTGTCCCATGTGCCCCTTGTGGACCCTGTGGCCCTCGCTCAAGATGTGGCCCCTGCAACTCTTTTGTGCGTTAAGGACCTCAGGGTGACAAGGAAGAGAAAGAAGGAAAGGACCAAGTACTGACTCTGCTCCAGTCCTGTTTCATCTGAAGACTTAAATAATAGAAACTGATTGCTCCCCGGCCTTCCTGTTGAATTGCTGTGTAAAAACTTCTCAGGGGCCAAAAAGTACATTTTCAGGAAAATGTGGATTTGATATCTGGGACTCTTGTCTCTCACCCACCTGATGTTTTCACCTGCCCGATCCTTTAGCACAACATCTGCTTTTGGGGTGACTCTTAAATCAGGCAGGGCCCATTTATTGTGAGTTAGTTGCTTTCCTGAGCAATGAAAAACAGATTGGACAAGACAAAATGATATAATTGTCATGATGGTGCATATTTATTATATTTGAATAATTTATTTTATAAAATAATTATATTTAGTAGAGACGAGATGATTGTACCACTAAAAGAATGAATTTTTGTCATTTCTGAATACCCTTTCAGTCTCTGGAGATTCAGTGAAAGTCCTTTGTTATCCTCTTAATAAACTCAATTATTCAAGCACAATGGTAATAGCTTTCTTTCCTATTTGTTGATTTTGACCTAATTAGACTGAATGACTGAATATTGACTAGGTGCCTTTCATACGGATAACAACTTTTCACCACATAAAAATATCCCTGCCCATCTTGTCTATGGAGCTGATTAGGGTGTTTAGGAGGAGGAAGGAGGAGAGGAAAAGCAAAAGTTAAGACATATATTCAGAACTACTCCTCAGGAAATGTGAAACTGTCAGGTGATAGCCATTAACACCCAAATGCCATACTCAGTATCTATGGAATGATAAAAATGAGTGATTAGGGGACAAATTGAACAAAATGCCTGCTTTGGAATGTGAGGACTTTTGTTCAGTTTCCAGTTTTTGCCACTTGCCTTGGACAAGTGGCTCAGTCTCTATGGCCTTCAATTTTCTTCTCTTTAAAATGAGTTGGATTAGATATAGTCTTCTTCAGCTCAAAATCTATGATCCTTTTTGTATTAGCTTTTCATGGAAAACTGTTAAATTTACCTGGCAAGACAAATGGTCTATTTAATGTTGCTTGAATTCCATTTCATTGATTTCTATTCATGTATATTTGGCAGTTAGATGGTGCAGTGGATTGTACTCCAGACTTGTAGTCAGGCAGACTTGAGTTCAAATCTGGCCTCAGATATTTACTAGCTGAGTGACTCTGGGCAAGTCTCTTAACCTTGTTTGCCTTAGTTTCCTCATCTGTAAAATGAACTGGAGAAGGACATGAAAAATTACTCTGATATCTTTGCCAAGGAAACTCGAAATGGAGTCAAAAAGAGTTAGATATGACTGGAAACAACTAAATAACAAAATTTCGCTTTATCAGTGAGCAATACAAACCACTAATATAGTGAAGTCAATGTATTTTAATAAAGATAGAGATACCTAAATAGAGATAATTCGATTATGAGAGATACCAGTTGATCAAGAAATAGAGATTGAGTGCCTATTTTTCCAGATCACGATGCAGTGGAAATAATGACCTGGAAGACTTAAGATTTAAATCTAAATTTATGAATTGTGTAACTTTGGCAAGTCATTTTTCTCCTCTTTGGACAATCAATCACCTCATCAGTATCGTAAGGAGATTGGACTAGATCTCTAAGTTTCCTTCTATCTCTGCACTGATGAATAAACATTTATTATGTGTCAATTATCTATACAAAACATTGTGTTAGGCTTTGTATAGACATAAAGACAAAAGGAATATGATAGATAAAGACAATAGGTCAAGGATATCTAGGACCATTCCTGGATATTGTTCTAGGGAGGCTAAGGGAAGACAATGGATATGAACTGGATTCCAATGGTCTTGCCTACTTTAATCTAATGGTCCTTTCTGGTCTCTTCCTATGTTCCTTGATGCCATGAGGTCTCAGCTCTGCTTGTTTTCCTCACTTTCTGTAGCAGAGATAAAACCCAATCTTCTAATTCCCTGTTGATTTGGAAGAAAAAACATAGAGGCCCACTATGGCTCACAACTATCCTTTCCCCTCATCTCTCCATATGACTTCTCTTCATCTCAACTGAGTGGCTTCTGAAATGAGGGAGGAAAATAGGAGGAAATTTCTTCCCAGGTTCAAAGTCCCTTGAAACATGGAAAATATTCAGAAGAGCTTATTTATCGATATTTTTACTCTACCAAGTCTTCAAGATAATTCCTCTCGGTGAGGAGTCATAACTAAAATTTAAATATCTTCTCCCTCCCCGTCAGTTTTCTCTCTGAACCTACTCATTTCTGTCAATAATATTATCATCCTTTTAGCTTAAAACCCTGGTTATTGTTGTTTAGTCTTTTTTTTTTCCAGTTGTGACTGACTCTTCATGACCCTATTTGGGTTTTTCTTGGCAAAGATACTAGAGTGGTTTGCCATTTCCTTCTCCAGCTCATTTTTATAGATGAGGAAACTGAGGCAAAGAGGGCTAAATAACTTGCCCAGGGACACACAGATTTTGTCTGAAACCAGATTTGAATGCAGGAAGATGAGTCTTCCTGACTCCAGGCCTGGGACTTTATTCATTTTGTCACCTAGCTGCCTTCAAAACCCTGGAGCCTACCTTAAGTCTGTCCTCTCCCACTTCCTCTATATGTAGTGACCATATCCTGTGGATTCTTTTGTAATGTCTTATATCTATTTCTTCCTCTCCTTTTCCATTGTTACCACCCTAGATCAAGACCTCTTCATCCATTTCCTAGAGTATTATAACAATCGCGTCTCTTTACGATTCATCTACACTATTCTTCCACCTTCTCAGGAAGAGGACAAAATTCTTCTCTGAAAAAAGAAACAGGTCATTTGAACTTCTCTTTATGCTCTCCTTTTCTCCAATTTTGCTCTCCCTATCTCAGTATTGTTCCCTATCCCTTCTTCCTTCACTCTAGTCTAGGAGGAAAAGATCAACATTATTCTTGCAAATTTTAACTGCTCTACTTGTGTCCTTCAATTAGTCTTGAGAGAAATCTTACGAGAAAGAAAAAGAATGTTAGAAACAAACAAAAATCCCACTTGAATAAGTCTTAGCTTAGTTAGCTAAGTGAAGTTTTTGGTTTGTCTTCTAAGAAGAGTAGAAAATAGCCCTGAGGATGGGCTAACTCATAAAAGAGCTATGAGCACTCAACCATAAGGTAGATGCAATATAACATCTTCAATTCTATGGAGAAACAACAGAGGACATTAGCCCTTTCAAAATAGCAAATGGTGGCGCAGTGAATAGAGCACCAGCCCTGGAGTCAGGAGGACCTGAGTTAAAATTTGACCTCAGACACTTGACACACTTACTAGCTGTGTGACCTTGAGCAAGTCACAACCCCAATTGCCTTGCCTTCCTCCCTCAAAAAAAAAAAGAAATAGCAAATGGCGACTTTGGAGGAAGCAGCTCAGCAGATGACATCAGCAGTTCTCTGGGGAAGCAGTAAGTGGAAACTTTGGATGCAGAGTGGTATTTCAACTACGATGCAACTTACTTAGAATATAAGCAAAGAAAATAGTCAATAACGGCTTCATTAAAGTAGCAGCATTCAAAACAAACTCACAAAATCAGTATCATTTCTACAGAGCAATGGTAAAATCTAGAAACAAATAAAGACAAGCTCCAGTAGACAACAACGACACTCTATATATACATGTGTATATGTATACATATACATATATACATGCATACATATACATATTCTTAGAGTTAACCTACCAAGGCACACTCAAGACCTCAGGGGTGTGCTGATGAATATTTAACAACAGTCTCTCTGTTGGAAAAATGTTATTTAGGACATACTTTTGAATATAATCTTCATTATTAGCACTTTAAGTCTAGACAATCAACAAGGGCATGACTTAAGCCCTTATTTGTAGTTTTTTTTTTTCCCCCCAATTTCTGAGGTATAAATATTCACACTGAAAATTTAATAATCAGCTCTCCTCGCTCCAAAACACCCCTGTGTTTAAGGTAAAATTACAACATATCCCTTAAAGAAATTAAGAATGTTTTGGATACCTGAATGGGCATTCAGTGTAAGTGATTGGGTTGTGCCAATATAATAAAAATACTAGCTAAAAAAAGAACAGATTTGCTGAAGGATAGTTTACAGAGCTAGTTGAAATAATGAAAATCATTTGAAGGGGGAAAACCATCTTGATTTTTAAGAGAAATAATTAAAAAAGCAGAAATGAGGAGGGCATAGTACTCTCAAAGCTCAAATTATACTGGGAAATAGGAATCATCAAAAACTGCTTGAGACTACTTTAAGAAAAGAGACAGATCGTTGGGACAGACTGGTTCAGAATGGAACAGGGGGAATCACAACAGTTCAATTCAATCACAAAGAGTTTGATAGATCCAAGAACACAATTACCTGGGGAAGAACTCTGTTTGTCAAAAACTGCTGGGAAAACTGCAAAATGGGTAGGCAAGACTTAAGTTTAGACAAACATCATACACTATAAAAAATAATAAGTTAAATGTAGATACATGATCTGAATAGTAAATGCCATACCATAAAAAATTCTAACCACATCAGGCATTTTTCATAGTTACGGATGGAAATGGATGGAATTCTTTATCAAACAAAGGATAATGATAAATCACAAGTGATAAAACAGATCATTCTGATTGCATGGATTTGAAAAGTTTTTAGCATTAAAAATAATGTAAATAGGATAAGAAAGGAAACAACCAGTTTGGGAAAAAATCTGTGCATCAGGTATCTCTGATAAGAATATATTATCTAAAATACGTGGACAATTAGTAGAAATCTATTAGCCCCAAAGTCACATTCTAATAGATCAGTTGTAAAAGGATATGAACAATTTCAAAAGAATTTGTAGAGGCATACCTTGTTTTATTGTGCTTCACCTTATTGCATTTCATAGATAATTGTGTTTTCTACAAATTGAAGGTTTATGGCAACCCTGTGTCCAGCAAGTCAATATTTCACACACTTTATTCATTATCATGTGTGCTATGGGGACCTGTGATCAGTGATCTTTGATATTACTATTGTAAATGTTTTGGGACCCCACAAACTACAAGCTTCATTGATAAATATTATATGTGTTCTGACTGTTCCACTGACCAAACTGTTTCTTTGTCTCTCTTCCTCTCCTCCGGCCTCCCTATTACCTGAGACACAATATATTAAAATTGGGTCAAATATAACCCTACAATGGCCTCTAAGTGTTCAAGTGGAAGGAAGAGTTCTTTTATGTGGCAAACTTCATTGTCGTCTTATCTTAAGAAATTGCAGCCATGCCAACCTTCAGCAACCACCACCATGACTTCTCAGCAGGCATCAATATCAAGGCAAGACCCTTCACCAACAAAAAGATTATCACTCACCGAAAGCTCAGATGATAGTTTTTTTTTTCAGCAAGAAAGTATTTTTAATTAAGGTCTGTACATTTTTAGACACAAAACCATTGTATACTTAATAGTGTATACTATAAACATAGCTTTTAATATTCACTAGGAAATAAAAAAATTCTCATGTCTTGCTTTATTGAGATATTCACTTCATTGTGGTGGTCTGGAACCAAACCTGCAATATCTCTGAGGTAGTCATGCTATTAACAGTGATGGGAAGGATTGCTCCACATTACTAGTGAGAGATATGAATACTAATGATAGTAATGATAAACTCTGAGGTTTCACTTCTTACTCAGCAAATTGGTAAAAGATGGCAGAAGCAATGTTGAAGGTTGTGAAAAAACAGGCACGATAATGTACTGTTGGTGGAGCTGTGGACTAGTCCCACCATTCTGTGAAGAAATCTGGAAATATACTGAGAAAATGACTAAAATGTCCATATGCTTTGACCCAGAGGAACCACTGTTGGGTATATGACCTGAAGTCAGTAATTTCACTTTTTTGTATTTATAAGACTAGAAACAAACATGATATCCATTGATTAGAGAATGGTTACACAAATTTTTTTTTCCAATGACTTGTTTATTTACTTTTAGTTTATAAGATTCACTTCCACAATCACTTGAGTTTTAGATTTTCTCCCCTCCCTTCCCCCCCCCCCCCATGGTGGCATGCATTCATGTATAGGATCTGCAAATACTTTCACATTGTACAACAGTCTGGTTATATAGAAGGGCTGTAACCAATGGAGTGAACAATGGGAAAAAAGAAACAAAATCAAACATGAAAAAGAACAATAGCATGTATTGCTTCAGTCTCCATTTAAACTCTAGTCTTTCTAGATCTTACTCTGAATGTAGATATCTCCTTCCATCCTGAGACTTGTAGAGTTG
>CM053586.1:223567203-223585058 GCA_028646515.1 Pseudochirops corinnae | reverse complement strand
ATTTAAACTCTAGTCTTTCTAGATCTTACTCTGAATGTAGATATCTCCTTCCATCCTGAGACTTGTAGAGTTGTCTTATAGCTGTGCGTTGCTGAGAAGAGTCCAATTTATCAAGGTTGGTCATCACACAAATGATGTGTCTGTCATTGTGGTTACACAAATTGTGATGCATGGATCTTGGATATAATGGAAAGAGTACAAAGGCTTAGGAATACTTATATCAGTGGTTCTCAACCTTCCTAATACCGTGACCCTTTAATACTCATATGTGAGAGTATCTGCATGTGGGTGGACCCGCCTGGAGATGGATAGAGGAGCAGTGTCTCGGTTCCTGAAACCATCGGAAATATGTTTTCTGATGATCTTAGGTGACCCCTGTGACCTCAACCCCCAAAGGGGTCATGACCCACAGGTTGAGAATCACTGACTTATATGAACTGGAAGGCAATATATGCAATAACTGCCATAATGTAAAGCACGTGCAACTGAGTAGTGTAAAATTACAATAGTAACATTTGGCTCCAAAGGACATATGAAAATGCACACTTATTTACAGTGAGGGAAGGCAGAGAACAGGGGAGATTATGGCTATGGAGCTCTTTATGTAATGTTGGTCTTGATAAACCTGTTTGGTTTACTTTCATTAAACCATTTCCCCTTCTCTTTTATGCACCTAAATACGATATATCTTATATGCCTTTTATATAGATTTTATACTTATATATTTATATATTATAATTTATAGATCTATACATATATAATAAATTATGTATTTATGTATAATGTGTATATATTTATGTATCTAAGTATGATATATTGGGAAATATAGATGATGTCAAAATAAAACATCAATAAATTAATGAGACACGTTTTTATAGATTTTTATAGTTTACGAAGGACTATAGTCACAACAGCCCTATGCTGTATAACAAATTACATTCTTACCTTATTTTTATGGAAAAAAGTATAAAAGGATAACTGAATGCGACAAGTTAATCCCCTTACTTCAGTTAACTAGGTCTATGAGAAACCTTGGTACTGGGATTCTCAAGTCACATGGATACCATGGTCCCCCTGGTGGCACTTTATTCTGCCTGCTGGAAAGTAACTGGGACGAAGTAAACAACACCTTCAGGGTAGGTCTTGACAATCTAATCTTAGAAAATATTGCCAATATAGATCCCAATATGGCATCTATAAACTTTGTAACAGGGTCAAGGTGTTTGTCTCTAGTACTTAGAATAAAGAGAAAGAAAGATTAATAATAAAAAAGAATAACATCCTGGTTTTGTTAATAAGAATTCAGGGAAGATGGGAAGAAGGAGAAGAATCCATGGGGTAGACTGTAATAGACTTTGAGGGCATTTACTGAATGGCATTGAGGAACATTAATGAGAGGTTTGAGACCATGGAGCCCATGCTTTCTCCATGCACATTGATTTTGTCATATCTGCAACACAAGGTTGCTACTGATGACGTTCTCATTTCAGATAAATTGAGAAACTTTTCAGGATTCCCTTGATTCTTATTGTTTAGTTGTTTCTGTCTTGTCCAACTCTTTCTGGCCCCATTTGGGGTTTTCTTGGCAAAGATACTGGAGTGGTTTACCATTTTCTTCTTTAGCTCATTTTACAGATGAGGAAACTGATTAATGTGTCCAGGGTGACACAGCTAGTAAGTATTTGAGGCTGGGGGCTGGAAGGTGTGTTCAGGGAAGACTAGCACCTCTGGTGTGAGGGCTGCTGAGCCCTTTTCAGGGCTGCACATTCACCTTTGGTGCCCATCTGATCTACCTAACTCTCATCTGTGACTGCTTGAAGTTGTAGCACACACAGTGGCCACATTCTGGGAAACCATTTTGACAGATGGGCTAAACCAGGTTGAGGGTAAACGAGGGATCTCAAACTCATCAGTGTGTTAGCGGGGTGTCTGCCCCAAGCCTATGAAGACTTCCCTGGTGGAATGGGCAGATGAGAACAATTTGTTCCAACGGCCATGAAGGCAGTTGAAACAGGTGCTGTGGAGCACTTAGAGCTTGGTTAGACATGAAGGATGCCAAGGTAATCCACTGCATCCCAAACCGTCACCCATCATCTTAACTCTGTCCTGCCACTGGACTGTGATGACTCTGCAAAAGTGAGGCCAATGACTTCATGCAACTCTGCCTCATTTAAATCCAATCTATGCAGGAATCAAAAGACATCACCCATACCATTTTTACCTACCTCAAATTCCTGTGGCAACAGGCAAGTGATACAGCAACAGGTGAGGATACACTGGGAACTGTAGTCAAAACCCTGTTACACAGGTGGCCCAGGTCATAAGGTCATTTCTTACTGGAAGCAGCAGTGCAATTCGAAAGTCCCCTGGGTATCTGAGCAGCCTTTTAAGAATCACACTGCTCACCTCCTGGTGTGAGGAAAGGGTAGGAAAGGTGCCCTAAAAATTGTCTACTTGCTCCCCCCTGGCCTGATTATTGCAGCCGGCAGGGATCCCACCCTGTGTCTACAGAAACTTCTACAAAGATGATCCCACTCACCATCAGTACATGGAATGTGTTAACACTTATAGACAACACAAAATCCTGAAAGTACAGCTCTTGTGATAGAACTTAGTGGGTATCTTATCCAAATAGCAGCCCTGAGTGAAATAAGGCTGGCTAGTGAAGACCAGCTTACTGAAGTTCGAACTGGATGCATATTTTTCTGGAGTGACTGCAGTGAAGAGGGGCACTGTGAAGCTGGTATAGATTTTGTAATCAAAACTAATCTAGTCAACAAATTTGTATGCCTACAAAAAGGAGTGAACAACAGGCTCATGACAATGAGATTGCAGGAAAATGTCATGCCACCATCATCAGTGCCTATGCTCCCACCATAGTGAATCCTGATGAGGTCAAAGAAAAATTTTATGAAGACCTAGAGACCCTTATCATTGATGTGCCAAAAGAGGACAAATTTGTAATTCTGGGAAACTTTAATGCTAGAGTAGGCTCAGACTACCAGGCATGGCAAGGAGTCCTTGGGAATTATGGAATTGGGAACAGCAATAGCAATGGTCACTTACTACTGAAGATTTGTGCATCTCATGATCTTTTCATCATCAACGCCATCTTCTATTTACCTAAATGCAATAAAACTTTGTGGATACACCCTTGCAGCAAACATTGGCATTTAATAGTATTATGCGATTGTAAGGAGAAGAGAGACAGGATGTGAGAGTAACAAAGGCAATGTGTGGCACAGAGATGCTGGACTGATCACAGACTTATCATCTCCAAGCTAAGTATTTACATTTCACAAAAGCTCTGGCCCCAAGGCAAAGTGGCTACCAGAAAAATGAATGTCAACAGACTAGAGTGCTTCTCTGAGGAGGAACAGTTTGTTGCTAACTTGGAGGCAAAGTTGAGCCAACACACAATTATCAAGAGTGGAGCAGAAAAGGAGTGGGCAGCTTTCAAAGATTTGATGTACAGCACTGCCTCTGCTCATCTGGGTCAGAACACTCACAAACATCAGAACTGGTTTGATGAAAATGATGGGGAAATTCAGAAGATGCCAAACGAAAAGCAAGAACTCCACAGGTTTTACCAGCTGGATAGTATATTCATTGCTAAGAAGGCAGCATTTAACTTGATCAAAAGTAAAGTACAAATGAAGCTCAGAGAGATGCAGGATTCTTGGCTCAGTAAGAAGGCAAATGAAATTCATTTTATGCTAATAGTAAAAATCCAAAGTGCTTTTATCATGTCCTGAAGGCTATTTATGGACCGAAGATCTGCGGTGCATCTCAACTACTCAGTACTGATGGAGCCACATTGATTAGCAATAAGGACATGATCTTAGAGCGATGGGCTGAATACTTCCATAGTGTTCTCAACAGACTATCATCAATCCATGCTGAAACCAATGACCATTTACTTCAGGTTGAAGTCAATCCCTCCCTAGCTGAAGTTCCAATTGAAGAAGTTTTGAATGCTGATAGGCTCCTTTTGTATGGCAAAGCACCTGGTGTTGATTCTACTCCAGCTTAGATTTATAAGAGGAGATGGTGTCCATTACTCATACAAAAGCTAGCAGAAATTATCAGGGTTATATGGGAAGAGGAGGTTATCCCCCAGGAGTTCAGGGATACCTACATTGTCCATCTCTATAAAGGTAAAGGAAATAGATAGTCCTGCAACAATCACAGAGGGGTCTCTCTCTCAGTCATTGCTGGCAAGATGCTTGTCATAGTTCTCCTTAATAGGCTGATCCTTCACCTAGAAGATGGGCATCTGCCTGAGAGCCAATGTAGCTTTAGAAAGGGTTGAGAAAAAGTCAATATGATGTTTCCTGCCTGACAACTCCAGAAGAAATGTCAAGAGCAGAACAGAGGCATGGACACAATGTTTGTAGATATGACCAAGGCCTTTAATACAGTCAGTCATGAGGGCTTGTGGAAAATTATGTCCAAATTTGGTTAGCTGGAGAAGTTTTATGAAGACATGCTCACCTGGGTTCTGCATAGTGGATGAAGCTTGCATGCTTTACCCGTTACCAACAGAGTGAAACAAGGCTGTGTGCTTGCTCCCATGCTTTTTAGCATGATGTTTTTAGCCGTGTTGTCAAATGGCTTCAATAAGGATGAACATGGCATCAAGGTCAGCTACCGCATTGATTCTTCAACTTGAAAAGGCTACAAACCAAGACCAAAGTGGAGTGGTACATGATTTCTTGTTTGCAGATGACTGTGCCCTCAGTGAGGCCTCTGATGCTGAAATGTAACAAAGTATGGATCATTTCTCTCCTGCTTTATGCTAATTTTGGCCAAACAATTAACACCAAGAAAACAGGTATTCCTTCAGTCCCGACCACACCATCCATACGTGGAGCCATTGGTTACAGCTAATGAAGAAGTTTTGAATGCTGTGGTAAGTTCACTTACCTTGGCAATATACTTTCTAGGGATGTACACATTAATAATAAGGTTGACACATGCATTGCTAGAGCCAACTCGGTGTTTGGGAAGCTCCAAAGGAAAGTGTGGGAGAGAAGAGGTATTAGACTGAGCACCAAACTGAAGGTCTATAGAGCCACTGTGCTGACCTCATTGTATATCTGTGAAACCTGGGCAGTCTACCAGTGCCATGCCAAGAAATTGAATTGTCTTAGGAAGATTCTGAAGATCATCTGGCAGGATACGATGTCAGACACTGAGATCCTTTCCCAAATTAAACTGTCAAGCATTTAAACTCTACCACAGAAAGTACAGCTACAATGCACTGGCCATGTTATTTGAATGTCAAACATACGTTTGCCTAAAAGACTATTTTCTGGAGAACTCACACAGGGGAAGAGTTCACATGGTGGTGAGAAGAAGTGATACAAGGACACTCTCAAGGTCTCTCTTAAGAACTTTGGAATTGTGTAACATGGGAGACACTGGCATAGGACCACTCAGTATGGTGTGCCCTCATCAGAGAAGGAGCTGTGCTCTATGAGCAATGGAGAATTATAGCTCAAAAGAAAACACAGAATGTGCAAATTTAGAAAACCTACTCCAAACGTTGACATGCCCAACTGCAGTAGAGTATTCTGAGCTCATATTGGTCTGATCAGCCAGTCAGACACATTGTAACTTGATTATAGTCATGTCATTTTTATCCTCTTCAAGAATGAAGGACAACAACCAACCAATCTGAGGCAAACAGGGTTAAGTGACTTGCCCAGGGTCACACAGCTAGTAAGTGTCTGAGGTTGGATTTGAACTCAGGAAGATGAGTCTTTCTGACTCCAGATTGGCACTCTATCTATTGTGCCACCTAGCTGTCCAATGTATTAGTCAACAAGTAATTATTAAGTACCTCATGTTCCAGATACTGTTGCTAGGAAGAAGATTGGGGTGGAGTATAGAAGGCATTTCCCTGCTCTCATCAGGAGCTTTTTGTATTTTATCCCTTGTCCTCTGAACTGTTCTGCTAAATCATAAAATGCTTAAAATGTAAAGGATTGTAGAGAGCATGCAATCCAACCCCCGCGCATGGATAAGGAATGGCATACTTATACTGAACAACCACTTTTTGAGCATAACCAGAAATTCAACCAGTCCTGAAACCATCTTAGTGCATTATTGACTGGTTCCCAGGTGGCACAGCTTATAGAATACTGGCTCTAGAGTCAGAAAGTTATTGTTGAGACATTTTTAGTTGTTTCTGACTCTTCATAATACATTTGGGATTTTCTTGGCAAAAATGCTAAAGTGGTTTGCCATTTCCTTCTCCAGTGGATCCATTTTGTAAGGCAATCAAAGTTTAAGTGACTAGTCCAGGCCACATAACTAGACAATGTCTGAGGCTGGATTTGAACTCCATGGAGCCACCCACTGCCTCCAAATTTTGTCATTATTTGGTCACGTTTATGTCTTTGTGACCCCATCTGGGGTTTCCTTGGCAAAGATACTGGTTGTGGTTTGCCATTTCCTTCTCTAGCTCATTTGACAGATAAGGAAACTGAGGCAGTGTTAAGTAACTTGCCCAGGGTCACATAGCTAACAAGTGTGTGAAGTCAGACTCATGAAGATTAGTCTTCCTGACTCTAGGACTGGCATTCTATCCATTGTACCATCTAACAGCCCAGGGAGTACAGGAAATAGAATTCTGGGCCTGAAGTAAGAAAGACTTTAGCTTAAATACAACCTCACATAGTTGGATAAGTTCCTTCACCTCTGTTGGCTTCAGATTCCTTATCTGCAAAATGGGAGAAATAATAGTACCTATCTCACAAGGATTGTGAGGATCAAATGAGATATTTGTAAAACTCAGCACAGTGTTTTGTTACATAGTAGTTGCTATATTAAGGCTATTATTATTCTCTATGGGAACATTATGAGATACTTTAAATGTTTTGTTAGAATCTAGGAAACCTGTAGGCATAATATTCTATACCAACCTATACTAGGTTAGTAACCCTATCAAAAAAGGAAATAAATCAGTGTGGAATGACCTGTTCTTGATACATTATGCTGGTTTTTTGCAATAATGGTTTCCTTTCTAGATATTCATTGACCATCTCTTAAGTAACTCATTCTAGACTTTTCCCAAAAATAGAAGTCAAACTCACTGGTCTACAGTCTGGTTTTCTTTTCTCCTTTATTGAAAACTGAGACAACAAACCTATTCTGATCTTGTAGTATCTCTCCAATTTTCCACATTTTTGAAATGGTGTTGATGATGGTTCAATAAACAAATCCACTAGCTCCTTCAGCACCTGAGGATGAAGTTCACATGGGTCAGGTAACTTGAATTCATCAAGGGTACCTTGGTCCTCTCTTACTAGCTTTTTACTTAATAATTTTTTTTTCTCTAGCTCTTCCATTGCAGAGGTCATTATCACTGCCAGATAAAACAGTAACAAAGTGACTTGAATAGTTGTGCCTTCTCCCTCTTGTTAGTTATTATTGCTTCTTCTACCCCAGGAAAAGGTACTATTCTTTCTGTGATCTTTCCTTTTCTCCCCCCAATAAAGTTTTATGAAAATGCTATCTTATTGTCCTTAACTTCCCTTGCCAGTTTCAGCTCAATTTATTCTTTATCATTCATGGCACTTATTTAGCATTCATTAGCATTCTTACAAGACCATATTACATTCTTATATTCATCTTTGGTTACCTACCTTTGTTTTAGTCTTTCCTTTTAAAAATATTCTATTTTTTCCATTTAAGTCTAAAATTTTTTTAAATTTTATTAAAAAAAAATTTGGGTTTCAAATTCTCTTCCTCCCTTCTTGCCCTCCTCCCTTATTGAGAAGGCAAGCAATTTTATATGGGTTATACACATGCACTCATGCAAAAAATATTTCTATGTTAGTTCTGTTTTGAAGGAAAACTGACAAAAACTGAAGAAAAATTATAAGTAAAAAAAGAAGTACGCTTTGATCTGCATTCAAACTCAGTTCTTTCTCTGGATGTGGATAGCAGTTTTTAATCATGAATTCTTTGGAATTGTCTTAGATCACTGTGTTGTTGAGAATAGCTAAATCATTCATAGCTGATCATCATACAATATTTCTGTTACTGTGTACAATGTTCTCCTAGTTCTTCTCACTTCACTTTGCACCAGTTCAGGTAAGTCTTTCTAGGTTTCTTTCTGAAAGCATTCAGCTTGTCATTTCTTATAGCACAATAGTATTCCATCACAATCAATAATATAACTTGTTCAATTATTCCCCCATTGATGGATATCTCCTCAATGTCCACTTTTTTTTTTGCCACCACAAAAAGAGTTGCCATAAATATTTTTGTAAAAATAAGTCCTTTCCCTCTTTCTTTCATCTCTTTGGGATACAGACCTAGTAGCTGTATTGCTAGGTCAAAGGATATGCACAATTTTGTAGTCCTTTGACAATGATCCAATTTGTTCTCCGGAATGGTTGGATCAGTCCATAACTCCACCAATAATGCATGAGTGTCCCAATTTTCCCACATCCCTTCAACATTTGTCATTTTCCTTTTCTGTCATATTAGCCAATCTGATAGATGTGAGATAGTACCTCAGAGTTGTTTTAATGTGCATTTCTCTAATCAATAGTGATTTAAAGCACTTTTTAAAAAATGACTATAGATATCTTTGATTTCTTCTTCTGAAAACTGCCTATTCATATCCTTGGATAATTTATCAATTGGAGAATAACTCATATTCTTATAAATTTGACTCAGTTCTCTAAATATTTGAGTAATTAGGCCTTTATCAGAGAAACTTGCTGTAAATTCTACCCTGCTCCTCTCCCCTACCCCTAGTTTTTTGTTTTCCTTCTTATCTCGGCAGCATTGGTTTTGTTTGCAAAATACTTTTAATTTAACATAACAATTATTGATTTTTATCTCATAATGCTCTCTATCTTTTTTTTAGTCATACTTTTTCCCGTGATCCATAGATCTGATAGGCAAACTATTCCATGCTCCCCTAATTTGCTTTTGGTACTACCCTTAATGTTTAAATCATGTGCCCATTTTTACCTTATCTTGATTATGGTTTGAGATATTGGTCTACACCTAGTTTCTGCCAGGCTGCTTTCCTATTTTCCATGCAGATTTTGTCAACTAATGAGTTCTTGTTCTCAAAGCTTGAATCTCTGGGTTTATCAAACCTCAGATTACTATGGCCACTTATTATTGTGTATTATGTATCTAATTTATTCCACTGATCCACCACTCTATCTCTTAGCCAGAACCAATCTTCTGTTTCTTTAAAAAATATAAGTTGATGAGTTCCCTATGAATCCACATATTTTTTCACACAACTCTTGATTTTTTTTCTAATCATTGGAATGGTTTCTTCTTTTGTCTTCAGAACTTTTAAGAATCTCCTGTCCCCCTGGGATGACTCCCTCTGTGGCTGATAGGATTTTCCTGTCATTTCTCTGAACTGTTTGAAATCTACAATGCATGGAAGATAATGCTCTAATTTCCTCTCTTTTTCTACTGTAAACTCTAGAAGGGGAAAACCACAAATTATGAATGGTCTCTTAATTGCCAAATCTAATGGTTTTTCTTTATCTTTATCCTTTGTGGTCTCCCTATAGCCTTTGACACTGTTGATCATCCTCTTCTCCAGGATACTCTCTCCTCTCTAGGTTTTCATGGCATCTCTATCTTGATCCTCTTCCTACCTGCCAGAGTTGTCTCTCTCGTTCAGGCTCCTTTGCCTGATCTCACCTCCAGGGCAAGCCCACTAGTTACAGATGTTTTTCCCCTCCCTCCAAGGGTAGATCCCTTTATATTATCTTTCTAGGTGATCCCATTAGCTCCTTTGGGTTCACTTATCTCCATGCAAATGATTCCCAGAGCTATTTGTTCAACTCCAATTTTGCACCACCTATTTTCATTTGCCTGTTGAAAATCTTAAATGTCTGTCTTACAGGCATATCAATTTTAACCTATCCAAAACAGAGCTCATTATCATTCTTCCCAAATGCTCCCTTCTTTTGAACTCTCTTATTACTTGAGGGTACCATTATCCTTTCAGTCACTCAGGCTTGAAACGTGGGGTCATCCTCAACTCTTCATTCACATTGATCTAACAGATTCAATCTGTTCCCAACTCTTGTCTTTTCTATCTTTACAACATTTCTTATACACATCCCTTCCTCTTCACTAACATAACCTCATCTCCTCATATGGAGACTATGGCAGTAGCTTGCTGGTTGATTTCCCTATCTCAAATCTTCTCTCCATTCCAGTCCAACCTCTATTTGGTTGCCAAACTGATATTACAGGTTTGACCATGTTACTCCCTCTCTCCACATTACATCCCACAAACCCCAGCCAAATAAACTTTTTGTGGCTCCCTACTACCTCCAGGATCAACTATAAAATCTTTTTGATTTTTGTAATTGCTATAAAAATTACAGTAGAAGACTAGAAATGAATAACTTCAGTGATGTTCTGTAGAAATGAAAGATTGATCCAATACAAACAGGTGATGGAGTCTTGTGTATTTCTAAGTACCTACAACAAACTAAGTCATTAAAACTAGATCATAGCAGGTATTTAGTTTGTTTTATACATTTCATTAAAAGTAATGTTTATTGGTGACACGGTCATCTTTTGGTTAGGAATGTGACTTTGGGAAGGTGTTTCCTAAAATATGGGCACCAGGTTCCTTTTCACATTCCATCACTGGACCTTCTATAGCCCCCTCATTCCCACTTTCTTCCCCTCTGGGAAACAATTGTCAGTCTCTCTTTTTTGATGTCCCGAATTCCTCTCTTAGCTGTTCTTTTGACTTTCCAGAATGCAACAATATGTCTCAGCTGCAGTCTCATCCTGGGATCTCCTTCTACTAGGCTGAGCTCTTTCTTCTAGGTTCCTCTTGGGACCTAGATTTTGGGAAGGGTCCCAAGTCAGTTAACCTTCATTCTTCTGCCAGCTGTTGCTTCTAACTTTCTAGAATTCAATACCATGCCTCAGCTACAATCTGTTCTTGTAAACTTACTCAGTTTCTGGGGCATCCTCACCCTAAAACATCCCTCCACCTGCCAGTTCCATTCTCACATTGGTGAGTTCCTCTTGGAGCCTCCATTTAGGGAAAGACCCAGGTCAGTCAGTCTTCATTTTTCTCTTCCAGCTGTGCTTCTGATTTTCCATACTTTTATAACATACTCCCATTTAAGTCCTTTTGTCTTCCTCCTGTTTCCTCCTAGCTACTTTTTAAGTCCTCTTTGTATATTATCTATTACTATAGATATTAACAGTATCTATTAACTCTATTAACAGTAATAATTATAGTACTTCATAGCATAAATACATACATATATGAGTATATATTTGTACTATATATATGTGACTTTAAATTTTGCTTTACCAAATATTAATTCATCTTGTCTTCACAACAATCCTGATAGGCAGGTACTATTCTTATTCCGTTTTACCAATGAGGAAGCTGAGGTAGTCAGAAGTTAAGTGACTTGAACAGGGTCATATAGCTAGTAAGTATCTGAGACCTGATTTGAACTCAAGTGTTCCTGACCCCCCGCCCAGAACTCTATACACTGCACCACCTAGCTGCCTACGGAAGGAACTTTCTTTTTGCTTACATTTGCATTACAGTGTCTGCATATAGTAAGTGCTTAATAAATGCTTTTTGCTTACCTTTCCTTGACTCTGGTTTTTAAAGCTCTTTGCAACTTGTCTACTCCCCATCTTTCCAATATTTTTACACGTTACTCCCCTCCATGTACTCTTATGATCCAGCGACACTGACCTTCTTGCTGTCCCTTGCATAGAACGTTCTATCTTGTTACTCTTCACTTTTTTTACTGGTTGCCTCCTGGACCTGGAATTCTCTTCCTCCTTACCTTGTCCTCTTGACTTCCTTCAAGACACAAATCCTACTTTGTTTTTGCAGGAGGCCTTTCCCAGTGCCTTTTCCTTTGAGATTACTTCTCATTTACACTGTATGTATCTTGTACGGGCAGAGTTTGCTTGTTGTCGCCTCCATTAGAAAAGCTCCTTGAATGTAGGGACTATGTTTAAGTCTTTTTCGTTTCTGTAGCACTTGGCATAGTGCTTGGACCATAGTAAGCTTATCGTTAGTTGACTGACTTCTCCTCAGAGTTCACTTCAGTTCTAACCTAGCACCAGTTCTTCCCTGTTAGTGAGAATTGGATGCAAAATAGAATTTCCCCTATTGGTCTTTCCACCTTTGAAAGACAAATGATTGCTAAGAGAAATCTCTGCTTTTGCCAGAGAGAAAGATTCCAGCAGATTTCTGAATAATTGAAATCTGTCCTCTTTTGCTTTGGTTTTTCATGGGGGAGTTTGATGACTCTTTTATTCATGGAATTTCTTGAGAGGCCATTCTGAAAGGACGCCTTTCCTCTCAGGACACATGGTCCTGAAAAGTAGCCTTTAGTTCTTGGTCTTTTCATTGTTTCTTTCCTGTTTAGTCAAAGGGAGTGAGGTCTCTGACCTTGAGAGTTTCAAATGTTGGAGGGTCAAAGAAGTCAGAATCTATACCATGTTTTATAGCCAGCATAGCACTGATGTCCTGAGGAGCAACTGATTGATCTTTGGGAGTGAATTTCAGGACCCCAGAACAATGGAAGGATTCTCACAACAGTCATGATATGTCTGGACGTGAACTTAGTGAAAGCAATGCTATGTAGGAACTGAGCTAATTTTTGAAGCTTATCCCTTCTCCTCTTTACCTCCCAAGACTGAGACTGTATAGGGAAAATCATGCTGCATGATCAGTGATATATTTTTTGAGGGATGTTTATATTTTGTTTTTGCTATACCTTCAAATATCTCTTTGCAAAAGCTGAATAAAAACACTCAGACAATCAAAGTCCCCTCATAATTACTACATATGTCTCTGTCCCAGGCTTATGCTCAATTTCCTAAACTTCTTATCTTTTATCCACATGGTTTGTAGTATACCCCAATGACAAAATTAATTGTTTCTCCTCTCATTAATCTTCATCTACCTACTCTCCACCATGCTAAGACTATCCTACTTCTTGAATTTTTCTTTGTCCTTCCTTCCTTCCTTCCTTCTTTCCTTCCTTCCTTCCTTCCTTCCTTCCTTCCTTCCTTCCTTCCTTCCTTCCTTCCTTCCTTCCTTCCTTCTCTTTTGTATCACTATCACTATTTCCACCATTGGCCCCATTATAACTCTCCTACCTTTGAAAAAAATAAGTCTCCTCTTGTAGTCAAACCAAAAAAATCCACTCACTGGCCATGTCTGAAAACTTATGTCTCAATCTGTCCCTCTAGTTCATCACCTCTGTTCCAAGAGTTGGCAGGCAGGCACAATCATCATCATTCTTCTGGAATTATTATTGGTCAATGCAATGATCAGAGTTCTTAAGTCTTTCAGGGTTGTTTTCTTTTACATTTTTATAGTCACTGTATTGTTCTCTTGGTTTTTCCCACTTTACTCTGTATCAGTTCCTACAAATCCTTCTAGGTTTCTTTTGCTTCATTCCTTCTGTCATTTCTTTTATTATCATTTCCTTTATACTCAGATACCATAATTAGCTCAAACCAAATGATGGGCACATATTTGTTTGTAATTCTGTGCTTCAATAAAAAGCAGTCTTAAAAATTTGTGCATATGGGGTATTCCCCTCTTTGTTTGGTTTATTTGTGGTATGTGCCTAGTAGTGATATTGTTGGTTTTAAGAAAGTACACAATTCAGTGGCTTTCAGAGTTTAGTTCCCAATTACTTTCTAGAATGCTTATACCACTTCATAGCTTCAGCTACAGGGTGTTTTTATCTTATCCTTCTTTAGTTCCTCTAAAAATTGTCATTTTGCCTTTTTTGGTCGTTTTTGCCAATCTGATAGGTGTTAGGTGAAACCTCAGAGTTGTTTCGAGTTGCATTTTCCTTTTTTTTTTGTGATTGTAGCATTTTTTTTCATGCAGTTGTACACTGCATTTCTTTTGAGATTTGCCTATCAATTTCCTTTGACCATTTGTCTACTGGAGGAATGAATGACTCTTTTTCTTATGTATTTCCGTTGATTCCTTATGTATCTTGGTTATCAGTTGATAATCATTTAATATCAATTTAATAGCCTTTAATAAGATCCAAGGCCTGACCTAACCAACAAGAAGAAAAGCCTAGACCCAACAGCTTCTTTGTTCTCTGAGTAAACTCAGAGAATACCTCTTCCTATGTCAACAACCCCAGATGGGGCTGATGTAAGACCATTCTTTCTTCTTCCAAGGATGAGGCCCTGAACCTATGACACTATCTTGAATAATGGAACTTTTTCTTACCTAAATATTTTGTGGGCCATGTATTATGCTATGGCGTGTTAATGATAAAGAAAACACAAATGTTCTAGGCCGTAAAATCAATTGACACCTTGTCAACTGTCTTAACTTACTAAGAAAATTCTTTTCTTGTCATCATAAATTTGACCCTGAATTAAGATTGGTCTAAAATGTATTTAAGTTTTCTCATTCTTTTGCTCAGGCAGTTAGAAGTTTCTTCTAACCCCATGATCATGTTTTCTGTTAGCTTTATGGGAATAAAATATATATAATACATAGACACACACACACAAATACACAGACACACACACACACACACATCTCTAACCTGTTTGTGTTCTTTAACCAAACTTTAAAGGTTAACACAGTCAATCTGAAAAATTTGCTCCAATAATTTTTCCCCAGTTCATTTTTCCTCTTTAATTCTAACAGTATTGATATTTTGTTTATTTTTCAATTTTATGTAATCAAACTTGTCCACTTTATGTTAAATTATAGTCTCTACCCATTGTTTGATCAAGAACTCTTCTCTCATCCATATTTATTTTAAAAAACCCCAAACATCTGTTTTCCTGCACTCCTAATTTGTTCATTGTATGACTTAGTTTATCTATCAGCCTAGGTCACATTTCCATTGACAGAATATTGTGGAATATGGTATGAATTGGTACTCTAAAGTTGATTTCTGTCAAACTTCTTTCCTGTTTTCTTAGCAGTTTTTTGTCAAATACTGAGTCCTTACTCTAGTAGTTGGAATCATTGGGTTTATTTAAACTAGGCTACTATGTTCTATTGCTTTGGGGTCTTATGTACCTAATCTGTTCCACAGGGGACTTTTCCATTAAAAAAACAACAACTAGTACTGATTAGTTTTGATTATTATTACTTTGCATTACAATAATATTAGTGGGCATTTACACAGGGCTTTCAGTTTACAAAGTGCTTTAGAAATGTTTCATTTTATCTTCACAACCAACCTAGGAAGTAAGTGCCATCATTATCCTCATTTCACAGAGGAGGAAACTGAGGTAGGCAAAGTTTAATTGACTTGTCTAGGATCACATGGTAACTCTAGACCCAGTGATCTATTTATTTGTACCACCTCATTCTCTAGATAAGATCTGGTACTACTGCACTAGTCTCTTTTCCTTCTCACCTTTTTTCCATTATTTCCTTCATGACTGTTTTTTTTTTTTTTTGCTTGCTGGAGGGGGAAGGCAGGGCATTTGGGGTTAAGTGACTTGCTCAAGGTCACATGGCTAGTAAATGTTAAGCGTCTGAGGCCAGATTTGAACTCAGGTCCTCTTGACTTCAGGGCCAGTGCTGTATTCACTGTGCCACCTAGCCACCCTTCCCTCACGATTCTTGATAAATGGTAAGGTAGCACTTTTTTAAAAAAGTAGTTGAAAAACCTTATTTTACACTGATGCCAATTCTATTAACTATTCCTTTCAAGGATATTACACAGAGCATTCAAACAGATTTGCCTCTTCCCCCTTAAATCACAGTAACACTGAATCAAAATACCTCAACGGGCATCCTCTAGCTGCATAAATAATGGGCTTGGTTGGTATGAGAAGTATTCAGTTGAATTTTAATCCATACATTATTGAATGTGTTTAAAAACATTTAAAGAAAACAATTGAACAACAGTTTAATGGATTCAATTAACAAACTTACAGAAAGTCATTTATATAGTCATTACCACACATGTATGACACTAGATAAGTCACTTAACCTCTCAAGGATGGATTAGATGGCACCTAGTCCATCATATGAGATCTGTTCCAGCTCTAAATTTATTATTCTATGATCCTGTATTATACATTTCCACGATAGAAAAGAACCAGGAAGACAATGAAAAAAAGTCTTTTGGCAATGGCAACAACAACAACAATAACAAAAACCCACCATGATGCCCTATGTGGCATCATGTTCATAGGATGGCACCTCAATCCATTAGAAACTATTGGCTTTTATTTTATATAAGATTATAGCATTCCTAATTATCTAGGTTTATAGTTCCTGCATATTAGAAACAGAACATAAGAATTGACAGCTGACTGTAAATTCTAGAGAAAAATACATATATGTATGTATATATGTATTTATATATTTTATTAATATTACATATTTATAAATATAATATATTATAACAATATGTTATTATATATTAAATATATATTTAAAACAAGCCAAGGTTCTTCAGTGTAGGTATAAATTCCTTAATATACCATGATAGTAGCCTCAGAGTTTCATTGAATTATAGAATAGAGCAACAATTGATATTCATGATGCTGACCAATAAAATGTTAAAATTATGTTTAGAACACTATTTAGGAAACTTCTCATACATTTTGGCAAGATTTCCATCAGAAAATTTTAAAAGATCGCCACTTAAGATGATAAGCTTTGGTAATGTATAAAATTCATTTATGTGGATAATTTCATTCTGCCTAGGTGTCAGATAAATAAAATATTACTGAATATAAAACACATGATACAGTTTATATTAAAATATAGCACTTCATCAGCATATGGTTGAATGGATAAAGCTTTACCAAGGTGAAACACTATATTAAATCAGCTTTCCTCATAATTGGGATTTTTCATATTTTGAACTAAATTTTTTATTAACCAGTGAATTGAATCAGTTACAAAGCTTTCAAAAACAAATGGAAATGTGCATGATATAATTGAATAGATTAGCAAAGATGTCTTTTATAGATTTTTTTTTTTTTTAGTTTGCTGTTTGGTGACCTAAATTCATCAATTAGATTAAAGGTTACTCAAGCCAACCATTGAGAATTGACACCTTCTCAAACTATTCCTATTTTTGCCAATTATACCTTCATCTCAGTTTCAAGATGAGGGGAAAACAGGGCAGCCAAACAGGGACTTTCAGATGTCTGATCACACGATAATGACAGATATATAGAATTAAAATAAATTAAAAGCCATAATCAATAAAAACAAATTGAATATCAAAATAGATTTGACGCACAAAGCTCCCAATACCTACAAAAATAAAGTAAGCAGGTAAAAATGATTATCACAAATCTAAGGGATGAACTTCACTGTAAAGGCAGCCTTTGGGGAAAGGATGCATATAAGGACAAAAGACAGCAAATTAAAAGAAGGAACCCTACAAAGGACTATTTGTGACTAATGATTTTTTGGCCGACCTTTAAACTCCTGAAGCAATTCAATTATAAAGGAAATTCTTCCTCTCTGTGCTTTAGGTTTTTTTTTTAATCTCTAAAATGGACGTAACACTAACAATCCCTAATTTCTTCAAAGGGGTCATAGAAAAGGGAGGAAGATAATCACTGTAAATGACCTTAAGTTCTTCAGGAAAAGAAGCAAATCAGATTCACTGGAACAGCAGAATTATCACATCCTATTTTTGGAACAAGGCCATCATTTGAAAAGTCCGTGTACCACATATTGATAGAAAAGCCAAAGTAACTTTTAGGTTCTGGCCTTCATAGTACAAGCTTTCCTGGTACGCCTGAAGGCTGAATGATACAGCAAGAAAACAAGGGGAAATTTTCCTGAGAAACAAAAATCAAGCAACACAATTCGAAGAAATAAA
>CM053586.1:223507769-223557266 GCA_028646515.1 Pseudochirops corinnae | reverse complement strand
AGATCCTATACATGATTGCACGCCACCATTGGGGGGGGGAAGGGAGGGGAGAAAATCTGAAACTCAAGTGATTGTGGAACTGAATCTTGTAAATTAAAAGTAAATGAGTAAATAAAAAAAAAATTAAAAAAAAATAAAATTAAACCTATAATAAAAAAAAAATCTATTGGTGCATGAAGTGAAATGAAGGTTTGATTACGAAAAATAATGAATACCCTTCTGAGACTTATCAATGATGGTGCATTTTCTCTATCCTAAGATGACCTCAAAGTTATTATCTCCCAAATCTTTGGTTAAGAACACCACTAACATGCTTCATTCATGTTTTGCTTATTTTGTTTTCCTGTCATAAGATAAAGCAGTATTGGACCGCAGTTTTAAAGAAATAATTGTATTGCCTTCATCTTTTCAAAGTGCTTTTGTATCTATTATCTGACTTGATCTATGTGGCACAGCAGATAGAGCACTGAGCCTATCAGGTCAAGAAGACCTGGGTTCAAATCCAGCCTCAGATACTTCCTAAATGCATGGCCCTAAGCAAGTCATTTAACCTCTGTGTGCCTAAGTTTCTTCATCTATAAAATGGGGATAATAATAATACCTACCTTCCAGCATTGTTGTGAAGATAAAAGCTCTTAGCATTGTCTGGCATATAGTAGACACTTAATAAATGCGCCCTTCTTTCATTCCTTCCCAACAACCCAATCAGATTGATAGGACAAGTATTATCCCATTTAACAGATAAAATTAAAATTAGTTAAGTGACCTGAGTCAGTCAAGACTAAAATTCAAGTCTCCTTATATCCAACCTAATGCTATACTAAATATCATGAATTTAGCTAGAATATCAGAATATAAAATGGTTACTATGGGAAAGATAGCAAATCTTCTTTTGAGGGATATTAAAAGGATATCAAATCATCATAATAAATGCGCCATAAAGGTAATTTGCTTTTAACATAATCTAACAGCAGCCTGACTACCACAGACCATCTCAGGTTCAAAATACAATTCCTAAGTTCATATAAGAGTTGAACTTAAATTTATTAATCCACACAATCCTATGGCTATAGTGATGTTCCATGCACATGGAAGACCACTATCTAGTCTTCCTAAATAATTCTCGTTGTTTTTATGGCATATGAGAATTATAGAAACAGTTCTAGGCATCACTAATTAGCAAAAAATATCCTAAAGATCATGTCTTTTTCATTTTCAAAGTAAAAAAAATAAAATTCAAATTGAAACTTATCCCCAAGAGTCACATTTTCTTTTAGCAAATGGAAAAAGAACAATACTCCCAGAAGATTGTATCCTTTTAAATACCTGTAGAAGGCTAATGCCTTTTCTTCAAGCTATCCACATCATATTCTTGATCCCTCCTCATTCTGTGACTGGAAAGATTTTGGAAACACAATGACTACAAAGGCATTGTTCTCTTGGAACTGTAGACATGGACTCAACTCCCCTCATCATTCTTTATTCAGGTAAGATGGTCCCACACTGTTCTTTCAAGAGTTTCCATTATTCTAATTCCCTTCTGGGCTCCCTGCTTTAGAAAAGTATGGGCAAAAGTCTCCAATATGCAGTTGAGAAATCCTGCCCCAGTGATTGATATTCTGCCTCTTTGTATGAATTCTGTCCAATTTGGATTTCCAAGCTTTCCCTGAAGACAGATTCTTCATTCATGGATGCATATTGGGTCCATGTTAGCAGTGACTTCTTATAGTTGTTTTTCTTTCCTGAGGACAGAGCCATGATTTCTCTTCCAACTGGATGTTTGGCACTTTTAAAAGCTCACTTTTCTTAAAATTTCTGGAATCACATTCTGACAAATTGCAATCCTCTTTCTGTAGTTGACTCCTGTTGAGACATCTGTTCTTTCTTCCACAATTCTCATAGCAATCACATTTTTATCCATGGAGTTGGGGTACTGAGTACCCTCCTGAAATGGAGGCTTTGGGAGGAGCTTTCTGTCCCTTCCTCTAATCAGAAGGGCAGAGAGCACTGATGAGGTCTCAGTACCAAGGTTTATTCAATCTTGCAAGATGATGAGGTTCCAAAGGACCCTTAAAGAGAACCCTTCTGAGGAAGCTGGGTACCACTTGCTCGAATGGGTATCTGTACACTTGGTGCACATCCACAGTGACTCCCATTTCTGGCAGGAATGGCCAGGCCAATCAGTCAGTCCTCCTCTGAGTCCCATAGGCCCAGCCCACCCACCTGCCCACAAGCCTCCCGGGCTCACAGTCTGAGCCTGTAGGCACATGGCTAGTTTTTTTTCCTTTTTTTTTTTCAAACTTCTAAAACTTTATTGCCTCCTCAGGGAAACAGTCCATCCAAAGTACTTCCCTTTTGGACGAAAATGGGTCAAGAGAACCAGAACCGCCCAGCTCTTCCCTTCTTCCAGGTTACAGACAAGTTTTGTTCTTTGACGCTGGCGTCCCACTCAAGGTAGCACTTTTATAATTTCATTGGAATGGTATTGTATCTGTAAATTAATTTACAAATGATAAAGTAACCCTTTTCAATTTCACTGGAACGATATTGGATCTATAAGTTAATTTATGTGTCATTATAATTTTTATCATATTGGCATGGCCCAGTGGTTAGCAATTATTATCTTTCCAATTATTTGCCTATTATTATTTCTATAAGGGCAACTAGACAACATAGCAGATAGAGTGCATGACATGGATTCAGGAAGACTCATCTTCCTGAGTTCGAATCCAGCCTCAGACACTTACTGTGTGACCCATGGCAAGTCACTTAACACTGCCTTGGTTTCCTCAACTGTGAAATGAACTGGACAAGGAAATGGCAAACTTCTCCAGTATCTCTGCCAAGAAAACCCCAAATGAGGCCACAAAGAGTCAAATACAACTGAAAAACAACAGAACAACAAAAACTTCTGTAAAAAACATTTTGTAGTGGTGTTCATGACTGTATCTTGTTAGGAAGGTGTCCAGATATTTTATATATTACATAGGTGTTTCGAAAGGAATTTGTTTCATCTTCTGCTGGATTTTGCAGATGATATATGGAAAGGTAGATTATTTTGTGGATTTTATATTCTGCTGCTTTATTACAATTATTGATTTATTTGCTTAGTTGAATCTCTAAGTAAAGTATACTAATTGCAAAAGGCAGTAATTTTGTTTCTTGTCTGCTTATGCTTATTCTCTCAGTTTCTTTCTTTCTTTCTTTTTTTTGCATTGCTGAAATAGTAAGCATTTTTGAACTTTATCAAATAGTAGTGGTGACAATAGACACGCTTATTTTGCCCCAATGCTGACTATGGCTCGTTAGTACTTGAATTCTTTCTTTCTTAACTGCTTACAACTTTTTCTTTGACATGGAAACCATGGATTTTGTCTCTGATATTCCTTGGTGGTTTCTACTGGCGTTCTAGTCAGGAGATGATCAGAAGACTCTATTTTCACCTTTCCTTGGTAAGTTTTCTTTGTTGATTTCTAGAAACATGTTATCCAGATTTCATTTTGGGTTATAATTTTCAAGGACTCCAATGACTCTTAAATCATATCTATTACCATCTTCTAAATCAAAATTTCAAGATAGTAAGTTACATTTTCTTCTTTCCCTCTCAATCTTTTGACTTTCTTTTAAGATTTCTTGCCTCATGAAGTCATTGAATATTCTATTTTTTTGAGAGTCTATTAATTAGGTAAGGTTTTCCACTTTCAGTTTCAAGCTATTTACTTTCCTTCTATAATTTTTTCCTCAAAAGCTCCAGGTTCATTTTACCTTTTGCTTCATGTATTTTAGTTATTCTTGCGTACTTGTAATCAAGACTTTTTTTTTCTCTGAGTCTTTGCTTATACTTATGGAGTGAATCTCTTTTGTTATTGCTTCTTGGATTTCTTTTAAGTCATCACATTTCTTCAACATGCTGATGTTTTCTCCCGTTTATTCATTTCCAGCTTCAGTGTCTGAACTGACACTCTGTACTAGGACTAAGACTCTGCTTCCTCCTCTCCTAACTACTTGGATAGAGTGGGCTGACTTTACTCGGTACCATTGATTCTGCAGTCTGGATCAGGAAGCTGCTATTGCAGTTTGAATCAGGACTTGGTCCCCCCATCTTATGGATTTCCTGACTTTTTAATCAGTCTCTTCATGGCCCAGTGAAGATTCTGTCCTTGAGCCTTTTCTATCTTCTTTGCTTAACATAATTCCCACCCATGAGTTAGCTTTACCTTATGCTATAGCCCTGATAAGCCACAAATAGATGTCATAGATTATAGTGGTGAAGAAGCCCATCTCAAGCCACCTGAAAAGCTTCTGATACTGAAGCTACCAGGGTGTTATGCTGGCTCTGTCTCTTGTGGAGCAACTACAAATGCACTGGATTCAAGCTTTTTGGAGCCTCCACCAGTATTAGGGCTAGTTGGGAGGTGCACTGGTGCTGTCTCCTATTGCAGCTCTGGCTTGGGCCACCCAGATTCTGTGGCTCTAAGCATGGTTTCAGGCCTGTTGGTGACTGCCCTCCCCCGACTCCTACTTTTTGTGCTTAGTGTTATGTAATATCATACAGTGATTAATATGGGGCCTGCTACTACATGTCCGTGCAGGTGCTCATTATCTTATACACATACTTATACATGTAGAGTGTGTGTGTGTGTGTGTGTGTGTGTGTGTGTGTGTGTGAACTTGCACAATGAAAGTCTTTACAAAGTTCAGGAGTATAATAAACAAGCAAAAGTATTATTTTGGAGGTTTGTGTATTTTATTTGGTACAAAATATACAAGCAAGAACATGTATACATGTACATGGTTGGTTGGTTTCATTCATTCTCAAAGAAGAGCAAAATGACATCACTATTTTGGGGTCAACGTACAATGTGTCCAACTGTGGCTGATCAGACCAATATGAGCTATTTATATATTATATATTTATTATGTATTAATATTTATTAGTTAATGTATTATATATTTGATTAATATAGATGTAATTAGCACATGTACTGGTTAGTATAAAATAGTCTTTCCTTGAAATATTCTATCCAGGGGTATTTTATTTTTTTGCTTTTAAATTTATTTGCTTTTAGTTTACAACATTCAGTTCCACAAGTTTTTGAGTTCCAAATTTTTTCCCCTTCCTCTCTTCCCCCCCCCCCCCCAGTGGCATGCAATCTGATATAGGTTTTACATCTAGCTTCACATTCAACATTAGTAAGGTTGTAAAGTAAAATTATATGAACGAGGAAAGAGAAACAAAACAAAACAAAAATAAAAAGAGAGAGCAAATAGTTTGTGTCAATCTGCATTCAGACTTCCTAATTCTTTCTCAGGATGTGGACAGCCTTTTCCATCATGAATCTTTTGGAGTTGTCTTATAATTTGGCATTACTGGAAGAACCCAGTCTATCAAAATCAGTCATCACAGATAAGATATGTCTGTAATTGTGTACAATGTTCTCCTGGTTCTGTTCTCCTTCCTCAGCATCAGTTTATATAAGACTCTCCAGGTTATTATGAAGTCTGTCTGCTCCTCATTTCTTACAGCACAGTAGTATTCCATGACATTCATATGCTACAACTTGTTTAGTCATTCCCCAATTGAAGGACATCCCCTAAATTTCCAATTCTTTGACGCCACAAAAAGAGCTGTTATAAATATTCTTGTACATCTGGGTCCCCCTCCCACTTGTATGATCTTTTTGAGACATAGCCCTAGAAATGATATTGCTGGGTCAAAGGGTATGCACATTTTTATAGTCCTTTGGGCATAGTTCCAAATTGCTCTCCAGAATGATTGGATCAGCTCACAATACCACCAACAATGCATTAGTGTTCCAATTTTCCCACATCTTATCCAGCATTTATCATTTTCCTGTTTTAGCCAATCTGACCTGTGAGATGTGGTACCTCAGAGTTGTTTTGATTTGCATTTCTCTAGTCAATTGTGATTTAGAGCATTTTTTCCCCCTATGATTATAGATACCTTTAATTTCTTCCTCTGAAAACTGCCTGTTCATATCTTTTGACCATTTATCAATTAGGGAGCAGGGGTATTTCCTTGCTATTATAACACACTTATATGATTCGAACTCAAAATTGACTTATAGCCCCCTCATCTGGGCTCTGATTTTCACAATATACTTTTCATCTTCATCTGGTCGTCTTTCCTTTCTTAAGGTCTTCTTTGATGGATTATCACTCATGTTTTCAGGGATTAGAAAATAAATAAAAAATAAGAAAATTAGAAAGAGAATCTCTCCCCTTTCTCTCTCTCTCTCCCTACCATGAATGCCTTCTCTTTATACACACTCCTTGGTGATTCCATCAACTTCCTTGGAATCAATGATCATCTCTAAGCAGATTATTTTAAGATATATTGTATATCTTCCACCCTAGTCTCTCACCTGAGTTCCAATCCAGCCTTACTAATAACTTATTAAACATTTCTAACTGAATGTCCAAGGGCAGAGAGCTGGGCCTAGAATCAGGAAGAACTGAGTTCAAATTCTCCTTCAGACACTTACTAGCTTTGTAACTTTGGGCAAATCACTTAATCCTATTTGCCTTAGTTTCTTCATCTGTAAAATAAGCTGGAGAAGGAACTGGCAAACTACTCCAGTATCATTGCCAAGAAAACCCCAAATGGGGCCACAAAGAGTTGGATATGACTGAAAAAAATGACTAAACAATAAACTCAATGTCCCATAGTCATTCAACATGTCCAAAATAGGACTAGCTATCTTTCTAAATTTATCTCTTTTTCTACCTTCCCTATTTTTGCTGATTGTACCCCTATCTGTTAGTCACCCAAATCTTCAAATTCACTTATCTGAATTTTTCCTCTCCCTTAAACTCTAGGTCGAATCAGTTACCAAGCCTTGTCAATTTGATGTCCACAAAATGTTTTTCATCTTATCCTCCTCTCTACTCACACAGCCCCTAATTCAGCCCTTATTGTCTCTTTTGGAGCATTATAGTTATCTCTTAATTGGCCTTCTAGTTTCCAGTCTGTCATCTCTCCTATCAGTCCTCATAGGGTCCTAGTTTGAAGAGTTGGAAGGAACCTTGGAGGCTACTTACTCCAATTATCTCATTTTATAAGGAGAAAACTGAAATCCAGGAAGCCTAAACGATTTGCTCTAACTTACACTAGCGTCAGAGAAGGGATATGAACCCTGGTCTTCTGACCTGTGTTTCCTATGATAGAATGAGAGTTCTTTAAAGGCAGAGACTATTTCATTGTCTTCATGCCTAGAATAGAGGATGATACCTAATAGCCACTTAATGCTTTTTTATTTATTTATTCATCTAAGATGAAATTTGATTGAGTTAAGTGTTAAGTCTGACACTGGAGAAAAAAAAATATACCTTACCAGTACTAAACATGATTAGGAAGGTATGGTTAGACAAAAGCTATTGTGGAAAAGATCTGGGTGTCTCAGTAGCCTACAAGCTTAGTAGGGATCAAGCATAATAAATCAGCTAAGAAAGCTAAAAATGACCTTAGATTACATTAAGAAAATTTTGCTCCTGAAAAAAGGGAAGTCAACAAGAGAGTGAATGGCACTGTGCCCTGCTCAGACCAATCTGCACTATTATGTTGTTTGAAGTGATAAATTTTAGAAAGGGAACTGAAAAGTTGGATATCTTCCAGGGGAGCATCACCAGAATGGTGAAGGACCTTGAGGTCATTTTGAGCTGGTGCTGCTACAGAGATGATTCATGTTTCATCTATGGGTTGGACTAAAAGACCTCTGAGGTTGCATCAAATTCTGAGATTCTGTAGTTCTGTGATTAAGATGGACCCCACTAAGTTTTATTGAGGTTGTAGGGTTGGCAATCAACTTGACTTGCCAAGATGGTCACAGGTTCATTTAGGTAAATACTTTGAAAACAATTCAGTGATCTTTTTTGAGTGGGTTCAACCCCATCCCTCCAAATGTAAGATATATTCTATCATAAGTTCATTTTTAAAAATTCAAATGCTATCATTTAAATCTATAATCTATACTTAATATATTGTGGTGTCCTTTTTGGAGGAGTGCTGTAATTATTTGTATATTGTAAACCTAATAATTTACCCTGGCTTAAGTTTTTTTGTCTATTTACTTTATCTTGGGGAGTTGACTCTTAAAAAAAAAAGAATTTTGTTAGATTTGTTTTTACCAGAGCAACTATTATATGATGACTTGACTACATCATGAATTGTTAAAGATTTTATCCCACAGGGCTCCTAACCTGACGACAAAAAGAGATATCTAAAGGTTTTCTATTTATTCCTGAATTCTAAAATACTCTTTTCAGACTACTCCAATCCATTTTGATTTGTTCTATCCTTTGTAGAGATTGGGAAAAAAAAGCTTGACAACATTCTTCTTATAGTGTAGACATATCATATATGTATTTTAAATGTAATTTGTAGAGAATTTAATTTTTCTTAGACATTTCTCCAGAAATGTCCTCCCAGAGATCTAGGGACAAATGTGATTTCTCTCTTCTTAGACCCTATCTACTGGCTCCTGTTTTTCCCTTAAGAGTCTTCTCCAGAGCTACCATACCTCTAATAGCCATCTCTTGTTTCCTGACTAGGCCCTGGGATTCTAGGCTTCCTAAGGACTGACTAGACACAAAATCACTATCTACCGTGAAGTTGGACCTTGAGAGATGGCCTTATACAGTCCAATTAGTTGCCTCCTTCTTGGGCATCTCCCCAACTACTAAGAGTCTGACTTGATTCATTCTTAATTAATGCTTAGGACTGATAGGAGAGGAGATAGACTGGAAACTAGAAGGCCAATTAAGAGATTAGCATTAATTAATGATTGGCATTTTCCTACTCCCTTAGGGCTCTCCCTATCTCCATGATCTAGAACCTTGGCTGCTGATGTATAAACTCTGGTACCCCCTTCCCCAACTGCCTGTTTCCTTCTCCTGTGCAACTCGGCCCAACTCCCTCAGGTCTCGATGTGCCTGATCCTTTCCCTGTGTCTTCTGAAATATTTTCTCTCAGACTACTTGCGATTTTAAACTATTTCCTTTTTCTCTTCATCTTCTTACACTCCCTGAAACCTGGCTCCTTCTTCATGATATTTCTTCCCTGGTTACCCTTTCTAGTACTGGTTACCTCCTCCCCTCAACTTACTGGTTAGAGTAGGAGAATAGGAATATACCTTTCTTGCCATTGGAGGACCTTACCTCACACTTCACCAGAAATACTGAGGCCATCCTCGGAGAGATTACTCTTCTCCCCACGGCAACATCTCACCTCCCTCACATGCATTCCCCAACTATCTCCTGTATTTTGTTTCTTTTTTTTTTTTTTTTTTTTTAGTTAGCTTTATTTTCAACCTGCGAATCATTACATTCTTCAGGAAGAGGAAAATGTAATAAGATCCATCGATAAACATTTATTAAGTACCTGCCATGGGCTAAGAAGTGTGCAAGGTGTTGATGATGCAAATACAAAGTGAAAAAATCTCTCTCTCCTTAGAGTTTATACTGATGTTGGGAAAGTTGTTGTTCAGCTGTTTCAGGCACTTCTGACTCTATCACCCCACATGAGGTTGTCTTGGCAGCGATACTGGAGTGATTTGCTATTTCCTTCTCCAGATCATTTTAGAGATGAGGAAAGTGAGGCAAAGAAGGTAAAGTGACTTTCCTAAGGTCACACAGCCAGCAAGCATTTAGTCAATTCTTGTTTCTTTAGAAGAGACTTCTGCTTGTGAACATCAAGCAGCCTGCAGACACTATTGACATCCCTGACCCCTCCAGTTTTTTCCAGAAATTTTTCTACCACTGTCATCTTCCTCTCTCTGTAAACTTTCACTATCTCCCTATCTAATCTCTTCCTCCCTGCTGTCTGCCAATATATCCATGTCTTCCCTGTCCTTATAAAAAACAAAAAACCTTCATTTGACCCTATCATCCTTGTTAGCTATTGTCTTGTATCTCTCCCACTCTCTGGGACTGAACATCTATAGATGCCTCTGACTCCTTCTCCTCCTCTCATCTAAATCCTCAGAAATCTGGCTTCCTATCTCATCCAACTGAAAAGTGCGCTCTCCAAAGGTTCTAATCTATCTTAACTGCCATATCTAACAGCCTTTTCTCAAGTCTCATGCTTCTAGACCTCTTGGCAGCACTTCACACTGTAGATCACTTTTCTCCTTTGTATATTCTCTCATCTCTAGCTTTTTGGGACACCATTATTCCCTGTTCTCCTACCTTTCTGCTCCCCAGCCCCCTTTTCTGAATCTCCATACACACTTACTGGGGTTGTGCCCCAAAGCCCTCATCTTTCTTCCCTCTATATTATTTCACTTAGTGATCTCACAGACACACACAGGTTCAGCTATAATCTCTATAAATGCTACTCAGATCTCTATATTCAGCCCTGGTCTCTGTCGTGAGCTTTAGCCCTGCAGCACTAACTGCCTTTTAGACACCTTAAATTGGATGTCCCATTGGAGGCATCTCAAATTCAACCTATCTGAAACAAGACTTCTTATATTTCTCCCCAAACCCTCCTTTCCAACCTTTCCATCAGTGTTGAGGTTACCACCATCCTCCCAGCCACCATCTTCCTTGACTCTTCATTTCTACTCATGCCACATCTCCCTCCCTTTGCCACATCTTGTTTCTACCTTCACAATGTCATTTCTCTATTTCTTTTTCTTCACTCACCTACCTACCACCCTACTTTGAATCCTTCATCACTTCCTTCCTGTATTATTGTAGTAGTCTGCTGGTTGTTCTCCAGAGTCAGCTAGATGGCACAGAAGATAGAGTACTGGTTCTGGAGTCATGAAGACCTGAGTTCAAATTTGAACTCAGATACTTACTAGCTATGTGACCCTGTGCAAGTCCCTTAACCTCTCTAAGTCTGAGTTTTCTCAGGTATAAAGTAGGGATAAAATAACAATACCTACCTCACAGAGTTGTTGTGAGGATCAAATGAGATAATATTTGCTTAATATAATGCCTGGTACATAATAGATGCTTCAGAAATGCTTATTCCCCCCCCCCCCTTCTCTTCATTGTCTCAGTCTCTTCCCACATCCATCTTTTCTCCACCCAGCTGCCAAAGTGTTTTTCCTAAAGTGTAGGTGTGTCCATGCCATTCCTCTAACTGATAAACTCCAACAGTTTCAATAGAACCTTTATTTGTCATTTAAAGCCATTCACAACCTGGCCACTTCTTGCCTTTCCAGTCTTAAACTTCACTTACTTTCATGAATTCTGTGATCCAACTCTACTGGTCTTCTTGCACCCAACACTCCATTTAGCATCTTTGTGTTTTTGTGTCAGCTGTCCAGCATGCCTGGGTAATGCCTCTCTTCCTTTATTTATGCCTTTTAGTTTCTTTCTTCAAGACTCTCCTTAAAAGCCACCTTCTGTCAGAAGCCCTTACTGTCCTCACTCCTACCCCACAGCCCCTTGTGCTTCTGAAATAACTTTTTGTTTATTCTGCATATATGTTGCATGTATCCAGTTCTTTGTGTGCTGTCCCCTTTGGCCTCTGTGTCTTTAGTGTTTGACAGGATGCCTGGCACATATAAGTCCTTAATAAATGTATATTGACTGACACATTGAACTTTATTAATACCTTTCTAGTGGTGTTTATTGAGTTCTTATCATGAAATGCTAAGAATTTGTGGTTACCTTGGTCCTGCCACCAGCAAACACCAAATGCCTCTATGCCCAGACAGTAGACAGTTTTTGTGAGCTTCTCTGCCTGATGAATTAATCACTCACAGGCCAACATTCTGGTGATAAGGTGCTCTGAACTTAGCTAGGGGAGCTTTTGGGTGCTGGGCACAGGATCTATTGCTTTGTCTATATTTGATGCCTTTCAAACTTGGTGGATTCTGTAAGAGTTGGTGCTTTGCAGGCATAGCTTTTGAGAACCAAGTGTCACCTCCAGACCACAGTGAAACATGGGAGGAGGACTTTGAGGGGAGAATTATTGCATACTTTTTTCATCTTTTGTGCATATATCTGATCATCCCCTTCTAGACTGTAAATTCCATGAGGGCAGACACTTTCTTATTCTTCTTTGTGTAATTCAAGACCCAGTACTCTAAGCTCTGGGTTTATATAGACTGGGGGTCATACTTGTAATTGTACACAAATTATAGAGTGACACTGAAACTATTTAGGGCTTTGGGATTACGGAGTGGAATTCTATAGGATACTGTTGATCTCGGATACGTCTTCTCTGCATGGGCTTGAATTCTGTTTCTTTACTCAGTATGAATTATCCACCTCCAGTGAATGCATAGTATCTATAGATCCTTTTACCTATACCTGTTGGCTCAGATCTAGACAAAAGCTACGTCCAAGCTGTATTCTGAGGATAAGTATGCATAGAACATGGGTTGGACATTCCAATAATCCTGGGGGAGCATTTCTAATGAAGCCAAGATAGGAATTTTTTTTTTTTTTTTGCATGGAGGGGATAGGGTACAAAATCTAGTTCACATAAAACCAGAAGTGGCAGGACCGGACCCTGGGTTATGTTTATATCCTGCACAAAGCTTAGTATAATGCATTTCACAGTTCAATCAATGTTGCTGAATTTTGAAATGAATTGAATTTCTGTGTTTCTGCCATTGGATGGTTAAATGGTTATACTGAAATCCTCAGGACTGATTTAAATTCTGAGTTTTGTTACATTGTGATGCCCCAGGACTGGTTTTAAGCTCCGATCTTGGTCACACCGTGATCCCCAGGACAAATTTTAAATTCCAGATTGTGATTCCCCAGGACTGTTTTAAGTTCTGAACTTGGTTATAGAGTGATATTAAGGACTGGTTTAAGTCCTGAACTATGTAAACAATTTTTTTCACTTGGCTAGAACTTTGGGCAGCTTCAGACTAGGTAATAGTAACTGTACTGTCTGTCCTTGGTGCTTGAGCAGGCTGATGTGGCAAAAGGGGAAGAGGAATCCTTTAAAATCTTGGTTGTAATATCACATGTCAAACACTAGGAGTCACTAGAATAGACAACATTCCTTGCTTTTTATAACTCATTGGGCCAGTGTCTTGTGTCATTAATTTCCCAATGCAGAAGCTCTAAGCATGCCCAAAATAGCCAAACTAGGAAGTTCTTAGAAGTCAGGGCATATGAGTTACCAGGGATGCTAAGGTTGACTCATAAGCTCAAGGTCAGATTGTGGAAAGCAAATGGGTCCTAATTTTCTCCCTGAGCCTTCTCCAGAGAGGCAGCCTGCACTGTAGTGGCAGCATTCTTGGAATTGGAATCAGAGGAATTGAACCCTGATCAGAGGGTTCGAATTCTGGGCCTGAATATCTGATATTTTGGCTCCCGGTTGGCCACCAATCAGCAGGTGAGAATGTTGTGCACCACTCCTCCCCATGACTTTGGCAAAAATGCTTAATCTTTTAAAGCCACAATTTCCTCATCTGTAAAATGATGGATTGGGGTCAGGTCATCTCTAAAGATGCTTCTTTCTCTTCATATATGATCTTCAGGGCCTTCTCTGCCACTAAGTCTCTCTACAAAGGAATTAAATTCTGTCACTATTCAATAAACATTTATCAAGTGCCTACTATTTTCATAGCACTGTGCTGGGGAATAGAAAGATGAAAAATGTGCTATATTTCCTGCCTTCAAAGAGCTTGGGAATAGGAATACAATCTGCACACAGGCCACTATGATAGAAGGAAGAATAATGTAAGGGCAAAGAAGAGATGTCTCAGTCAACAGCTCCAGTAAAATTAGTGGTGGTAGGTGGGCATTTTCAGCTAAGGATTAAAGGGAAAGTGACCAGTAGAGAAATTTAATGGGAGAGAGGGAGAGGGAGGCTATGTCTTTGTTTCTTGATTTAGATCAGGCTGGCTTACCTATAGCAGAGGCTGCATTAGCTAATTCTAGCTGCTTGGGGGCAGGCTATCTTCTTCATTGCTAGACTTTGATGAGGGCTCAAAGTCTCAAACTGGAAAAAGAAATTAATGCCATATCTTGAGAAAACAGAGCATACCAAATTTTATATCAGAAAAGAATCTGCTGTGAAACTTAGCTAATTCCCAAAGTCAATTCTCAGGGATGACACCTTATATACTTTCCTTCATTCAGAAGACTTCTAAACCCTGACTTTTCTCAACTAGCAATGGTAGTCGAACTCCAATGAATTGTAGTGAACAATGCCTGGTGTTGGAAAACTCATAAGAAAACATAACTTCCTACTTTCAGGAGAGAGTATGAGAAATGTGCTATATCTGTTACATGTTGCTGTGCTGGGTAGCTTTGCATGAATTTTTTTCTTTGTTCCAAAGAAGGGTTCATTGTCAGGGTGTGTTTTAAGGGGAAATAAATGTTGTGTAAATGTGAAAGGCAGCAATATAAAAATTTAGAATACAATGCCAGGCACAGTTCTTTGGATCCTGAACTGCCTTCCCATTTTCAATCCTCCCTCTTTTCTTTGTTTCTTCTAAAAATATATATCTTTTTATTGGTATCTTTTGTCTTTACAGCCCCTAAATTCTCTCCAATATTTTTGTCCTCACCATCCAGAGAGCCATTCCTTATTCACAAGTCTGTTTCTCCTCTCATCCCTGTTCCTCTCTACTCAAGGCATTGCCAGCTATAAACAGTGCTTTGAAATTTCATGTAGAAAGCCGGTGTGACTTCTTAGGGGGTGCCATGCAGCCAAGAATGTCACACCCAGGCCCATAGTGTTTTATGATGAGTCTCTTTTCATTTCACAGGGGGTGTGTCCATTCCTCTCATGCTCATCAACAGCTTCCAGATATTCACAGACACCACACACACATGCACACATACACATACATGCACAGGCACACATGTAACATGTACATGTATTTGCCATGTTAAAATGACCTCGTGATGAAGGTGACTTTCTTCTCTGGGAGCAGCCAAGTCAAAAGCTCTATGGTCTGGCTTTGTCAGCACCCCTTCCTGGACCAGATGGATGAAGATACTCAACTTTTTGGCTTCTTGGCTGCTCGCTGATGGACCAACAGCTCCAAATAACTGGGTCATTTATTTTGGCTCCTAGCTGCTCACCAATGAGCATGCGACAGAGGAGTGTGCCACTACTGGCTTCACATACCTCTGACCAATACATGGTTAATGATGGCTGAGGTTTACCTGGTGATGATGATAGGTCTCTTACAATATGTATTTTTATTCCCTGGACAAACAGCAGTTGGGATGAGTCCTAATTTAGCAGCAAACCAAGTATGATCCCCTTCTCCCTCCCCATTTTTTTTTTCATTTATGAGTTTAGCTACTCTAGCCTGGAAAATAAACAGGCGGCTAATAAGCCCTTCCTCTGGAAATGGGCATAAATAATAACAAAGCAAACATCCTGTGCTTCATGCCAACACCCTCTGGGGAGGGAATATAAAAGCCACAGGCAGGAAGACTCTGGTCAGACTTGGGGAACTCCGGCTTCGCTGCCGTCCTGAGACCTGACCAGCTGGGACCATGGGTTGCTGTCCCACGGACTGCTTCAACTGCTGTGGCGGCTGCCAACAAGACCAGTCCGGGGAATGCTGTGAGGTGTGCTGCTGCCAACCCAGCTGCTGTGGCTGCTGCGGGTCCAGTTGCTGCGGGGGCTCCGGCTGCGGTGGCTGTGGTGGTTCCGGCTGTTGTGGTTCCGGCTGCGGTGGTTCCGGCTGCGGTGGTTCCGGCTGCGGAAGCAGTTGCTGTGGCTCTGGCTGTGGGGGGTGCGGCTCCGGTTGCTGTGGGTCAGGTTGCTGTGGTGGGTCCGGGTGCTGTGGGTGCTGCTGTGGGCCAGTTTGTTGCCAACCAACACCTGTGTGTGATACGAAATGAAGACATCTGGAGGGAACCCAGAGACCACATCTTCATTTGAAGAATCCAGAGATGGAGATGATGGAGAGGCCCCCTCTCCATCCCACCTCCAGCCTAGGACACCCATCAGTCCAAAGACAGTGTCCTCTCTCCCACTTTCACTGTAGATCCTGTCACATTCAGAGAAGGAATGCAACCAAATATCCAATCCAGTGATTCAAGGCATTAAGGAAAAAAAAAAAAAGACCTATCTGGTGAGAAATTTAAAGACAAAAACAAAGCTATCTCAAGGAATCCAAAAAAAGAAAAATAAGGGTTCCTTACCAAGACTTGACTCTCATGAACTTGTTCAATGTCTTGTCATTTCAGGACATCCTTCTTTTCAAGGTGTCTTTGGGATGTACTTCCTGTCTGTCCTCTCTGCTGCTTCTGAGGTGCAAACAGGCTTCTTTGCTAACCTTTAAATAAATTCAAGCATTCTGGCATAATTCAGTTGGTTTTCTTGGCTCTTCCTTCTGTATTTTGGGTGGATCCAGGCAAGAAGCACGAAGTGGTGATCATTCTCTCCATTCAGATGCTTGAGGGAGAGAGAACATTTGGCCTAAAGTTTCTGAGGGAACATGAAGGTCTGGTCCTCAGACTAAGTCTAGACCATTTTGGTAGGGCCAGGATGGGAGACTTTATTTAGGAGAAGGCCAGTTTGAGCTGTAGAGGTTCCAGATGCAAGGTTTTGTGGATCAAGAATTTTCTAGGAGGGTTCTTGATACTCTTATCACCTTCTTTCAGATATTTGTTTCAGATACTTGGTCAGGGTTTCCAATGTGTGTAATGAGTTTTCTTATCCTGTGGGCCTATTATTTATCCTACTTACAGAAAGCCTAGAGTCACCTAAAAGTGATCATATACACTGACCAGGCGTGACCTGATTCTGATAGGTGTTTTGGAACTGAGCCAAATGGAAGAGCCAGAATTTCTCTTTCCTTTCTCCATCTCTTGAGCAAGGAGCTTTTTAAAAGTAAACCTAGTCACTGGGTGGTAGATTAAGAGTTGGAAGGGATTTAAGGTTCATCCAGTCTAACTCTCTCATTTTACAGATAAGGAGATGGAGGCTTGGAAAAATTAAGTGAATTGTTCAGTGTTACATATTTTAGAAACCTAAGAGGCTGTTTAAGAATTCATGTTCCCAATTTACATGGTACTATGGCAGCTCTCCTAGTTGAACATGACAATGACAAATGCAGAACTGAATTGAATCCAACTCAACAAAACCAGCTCTCCATTTTTCCTGGGTAGTGGTGGTAGTGGTGATAGTGTATGTGTGTATATGTGTGTGTGTGTGTGTGTGTCTTTTTTCTAGGCAAACTCCAAAGTGATATTATCCCATTTCATCCCAGATAGTACCATCTAGTCATACTGGGTATAAGATCTGAGGTTGTCATTAACCTTTCTTTCCATACTGCTCTTTGGTCTCTTTTCTGGCTTTGGTATGGTTGGGATCTGTTCATGTAAAAGCCAGAGTCTCATATTCCCAAGATGTAAACCAAGGACCAAGTCAGAGAGCTTTTGTGAAATGAATCTGGTAAAGGTTTCCACACCCAAGAGTCACAGTGCTGCATTCCTGGTTCTCTAGCTTATGATACTCTTGGCCCCCAGGAAAGGGACTCCCTTTGAATGAATGACAACAGAGTAAAGTTGTAACATTGCTGATAGGATAGAGAGAGAGAGCCCCTATACTGTTTGGTCTATATCCTTTATGATCCTCACTGTGTAATAGACTTTAGTACCTAAAAAAGATCCTGATTTAGCTAGGCAGAATTAAACACTTTTAACATCTAACATCATGGGCCGGAAATCTCATCCCTTTTTATTCTCATATCCCATCCTCCCAACACACATATTTTTGATTGATGAAGGAAGAAGAGAGAAATTCTGCCTTGAACATTTGTCTCAGTTCTCAGATATCTATGTGAATCAGGCCTTATCTGCGGGTCTGCGGTCTCCAATCAATCAAAAAGTATTTATTATGCATCTATTACGTGCCAGGCACTGTGGTAGGCACTATATATACAAGTACAAAGAGAGAGACAAACTCCACGTGCCATGAGCTTACGTTTTGGTAAGGTAGACAAGAAGTACATACACAAATAGAGCATAAGTATAAAGTTCAGAAATACCAATGTATACAAAGTAATTCAATCCATGAAATCCATTCTTATTGCTCCCAGGATTCTGATTGGAGGGATAAGCTCACACACTATTTTACAGTGATATGGATTAGGATAGGGACGAGGATGTCTTGGGGAGGAAAGCAGGAGACTTTTCAATTTGGAGTATTCCAAATGATTGCTAAAAATGTCATGTCCTATGTGATAAGTGAAGTGGAAGTGGAAATAGAGGGAAGATTTAACAGGGCAACCAATATTCCTAAGACTGTACAATGCTCTGCAGAGTTGAACTAAAAAGCTTATTAGTTCTCAAGAAGAAAACTTAACTTCTGACCTGAGATGATAACACATCATAATTGCTTATCTTCATGTAGTGTTGCAAAGCTTAGAAATCACTGAATGTGCATTATCTCATCTGTTCCTCCTTATCAACTCTGTAAGGGAGGTGCTAAAATTAACCTCATCTTACAGATGAAGAAACTAAGGTTCAGAGAGTTCAAGTGATTTTCTCAAGACCTCATAGCCTTGGGCATAATTAGAACCCAGGTCATCCTGAAGTCAAATACAGTGCCATCTTGAAAAGTAGAAATTGAATTCTCCATGAGGTGGAATATCTGGTCCTGGTAGCATAAAAAGGGAAACACATAGCTTAGTTTTCATTTCACTCCAGCTTATTATAGCAGCAAAGGTAAATTTTACATTGATATATGTCTTTGAGATACAAACACCAAGAGAGCATATCTATTTCCTAATGTCTTTGATCCCACCCTTTGCTCCTTTTCTGACTCTCAGTTAGGAGCCACTCAGTCTCACAAACTGGCAAGAAGGAGATGGAGAATCTATCTGAAGGATGCTTGAATGGAAGGGAGGAAGGTCTTGGCAAGTGATTATTATGAACGGGGGAAATTAATAGACTTGGACCATTCCTTGACGGTTTCAAAATTTTGCTTGTCCCGTGGTGGAGTCAGTGATGCTTGGTTTTGTGGGAGACATCGTGCTGAGAGCTTGGCTTCTGTTCCTCCATTTGTTCTTTGGGTCTCAGTTTGCCCATCAGTAAAGTGAAGGAAATGCAGTAGCTGATCTTTAATTATCTAGTCATCCATGAACATATGAATCTATTGTGAAAAATAGTATTGATAAATTTTGTTTTCATATCATTTTCATTTCCAACTATGTCCTGTCTCCTTTCTTTCTGAGCAATTCATTCTTTATAACAAAGAGTAGAAAAAAAGAAAAAAAATCAGTTTATCAAAGATAATTATAACATCAACTGGGTCTGATAATAAAGTTGAGGCTCCACACCCATAATCTTCAAAGAAGGATTGTTGTTATTATTCAGTTGTGTCTGACACTTTGAGACCCTGTAGACCATGGCAAAGATACTGGAGTGGATTTGACATTTTCTTCTCCAGTGGGTTAAGGCAAAGAGAGGTTAAGTGACTTGCCCAGAGTCATACAGCTAGTGAGTGTCTATGGCTGGATTTGAACTCAGATCTTCCCGACCCTAGGCCCCGTGCTCAATTCACTGAGTCACTAGCTTCCACCTCAAGGTTGGGGAGACAAGTTTTCTTGTTGCTCCTTCTGGGCCCAACTTGTGAACCCCTTATTCTAAAAGTAAAGCTCATTTGACACAGAAGTTAGAGACTATTTATTACCAGACAAACTGTAGTACCAAGAAGCTCAGGTCTATCTCTCTAGTATCATAGAATCATAGCTTGGAAGGGTTGGAAGGAAGCCATCTAGCCATCTAGCCATCTAGCCAATGACCACAAGCGAAATTTTCTCCCTAGGAATAAATTAAGGCATTCTGGAAGTCTTACAAATTTATTTTTACAATTTACAAATTTACAAAAATTGTAATTTGTTACAAAATCTACAAAATTAGAGAATTTACAAAAATATTGGGATTTATCATGTATCTGTGTACACTTATGTAGACATGGTAACATCCTAGTTAACCAGCACCAGCCCCATAAAACAAAAGGCCCCATTGAGATTCCCTAAAATGTAAGGAGGGCACACATTTAGCAAGAAAATAAACATTTTAATAAGGAGACAAGCGACTCTTCTGCAAACAAAAAACACTCTAATAAGATGTTTCTGTGCAAACTGACCCAAACAACAACAAGGAAAAGATGTCATGTCTTGGGGAAGAACCCATGACTTAAGGGATATAAAAACCCCAGGGCACAAGGCAATGTTCAGGCTCAGGTAGCTCCTTCCCCACAGCTTACAGACTTTCAGAAAGAGGTAGGTCCAAGATGTCTGGTAGCTGCTGTCCTGGGACTTGTACCATAGTGCCCGCCATCTCTATCTGCTCAACAGAGGTGGGCTGTGAAAGTCCCACTATCTGCCTGGCCACTTCCTGCCCAAGTTCAACATGGCAGCTGGTGAGCTGTGAAGAACCATGCAGCACATCCTCAAGCTGTGCCCCAAGTTGCTGTGAATCCTCTTGCTGTGAGCCCAGCTGCTGCCAGCCAGTCTGCTGTGAGTCCACTCCATGTGAACCATCTTGCTGTGAGCCCAGCTGCTGCCAACCAGTCTGTTCTGTACAAGCTTGCTGCCAGCCCATTTGCTGTGATACCAGTTCTTGTGAACCATCTTGCTCTGTGCCCACTTGCTGCCAACCTGTCTGCTCTGTACAAGCTTGCTGCCAGCCCATTTGCTGTGATACCAGTTCTTGTGAACCATCTTGCTCTGTGCCCACTTGTTGCCAACCTGTCTGCTCTGTGCCTGCTTGCTGCTCACCCATTAGCTCTGAGTCCAGTTGCTGCCAGCCAGCGTCCTGTGTGACACTGGTCTGTGAACCTGTCTGCCACCGTGCCATCTGCTGCCTACCCAGGCCTTGTGAGGCAACTTGTGTAACCCAAGAGCCTTCCTGTTGCATTCCCAGTGTCTGCCCATCAGTCGGCTGTCAACCCACCCCTTGCCAACAAAGTATCTGCGTGCCCAGTTCATGTCAACCATCATGCTATGTAGTAAGACGTTGCCAGTCAATTTGCTATGAACCCATTTCCTGCAGACCAACTTGTGTGCCAACTTCCTGCAGACCATCATCCTGCCAACCACTCTGCTGCCAACCAGGGTCTTCTGCCTCTGTTGTCTGCCGGCCACCTTGTTCCCGACCTACTTTCTATGTACCTAGTTCCTGTAGGCCACCTTGCATCACCTCAATTTCCTACCGCCCTACTTGTTACCGGCCCATCTGTTCCTCTCCTTTAAGCTGCAGACAACCTTACCTGACTTCTCTTTATCGCCCAAGTTGCTACCGCCCAAGCTATGCCCTGCCATGTCTGCGCAGACCGGCCTGTGTCACTTCTGTTGCTTCTCGGCCAGCATGCTGTCAGCCAGTTTGCTCTGAGCCTAGCTCCCCTGGTAAACCGACTTGTGAAAAGTCCACTTCTAGCCAGCCCGATGGCACCGAGTCTACTCCCTGCAAAACAGCCATTTCAGAGGCTAGTTCTAGGGAGCCAACATGTCCAGTGACCACTTCCTGCACTCCCACCAGTCCAACCACCTGTGAGTCAACTGCTGGCAAAGTGGAAGATGGCAGAGCTTCTGGCTGCTGCTCCAGATCCTGCAGATCGAGGCATTAGAAAACAAGGTTCGTCTATGAAGAGAAAAGCCTCTGGCCTCACAAGGGTCTGACGAGTAGTTGGGACCTGCCTGAACCCCACCTCCATCCCTTCCCCATTCTGCTTATGCTCTAACAACTCTATTTGAAATTTGTACTCAAGATGAAGACCCAGTTAGGCATGGAAAAAAAAAGTGTCTGGTGTCTTTGTCACAGGCTACCATCAAGCTGTGGAGAGGTGAATGGCCTCTCTTGTCTCCTGGCCCATCGCTTTTCATTTCAGAAGCTTCTTCCAGTCTGCAGGGGTCCCTTGAAGCCTGTTTCCTGTATGTCTTGTCCATGATGTTCTTTTAAATGGGAGAAATCTCTCTTGTTTTCAAATAAAATTGGCCAGATATTACTCTCATTACTGATCACTTATTCCCACGTATTTATCATTATTCTTCAACCTTGAATAGAATTATACAACTGGAATTAGGTCAATGGCACTGAGGGTAGGGGCTTTGGAAAGGACTTAGTACAATAAAGGAGCAGTAGAGAGAATAAAGAAGTTCCACTAGGCCTGGTCCATAGGGGAATAATGTTCTAATACTTCCTTTCCTGGGAAACACCTTTCATAAGGATTCCATATATGCCTTATTGAGATATAATGACATAGTAGATAAAATGCAGGATTTGGAGTCAGGAAGTCCTGGATTCAGATCTTGCCACTGAACATGTATGACCATGGGCATACCAGACTCTGAGGCTTAGTCTCCTATCTGTTGAATGATGGAGTAGGACTAGATGACCTTTCAGTTCTAAAGCTAGGAATGAATAATAGGTGACATCTATATGGCACATTATTTATGGATATTATCCAGTCTGAGACTCATATAAACATTATGGTATGGTCATGATGGATGTAATTATCCCAAGTCTCTTCTGACCCCAGTCCAGGACTCTGTATTGTCTCTGAGAACTGAGTGCATCCAAAGAAGATCTCTACAGGCAGCACTCTTGATGGAAGAGGCATGATTATAATTATATATGTATAAATAGAATATATAACTATAGACATAATCAAAGCTCATCCTGCTTCTCCAATTCAATTAAAGAAATGTTTATTAAATACGTGCTACGTGTAAGGATTGTGCTATATCCTGGGGATTTAAAAACAAAATGAGACAGTTCCTGTCCTCCAGAAGTTCACCTACTATCGGGACAGAACACACACACACAGAAGTTGTTATAAGGTAACATGGGTAGGAAGAGAACATTAAGAACTAAGATCAAGGAAAGAATCATTTAGGTGGTTCAGTGCATAGAGTTTTAGACTTGGAATTAGGAAGACCTAAGTGTGAATCTGACCTCAGATACTTAATTAGCTGTGTGATCTTGTATAGGCTACTTAAACACTGTCTGTCTTGGTTTCCTTTTCTGTAAAACAGGGATAATAATAATAACACCTACCTCCCAAGGTTATTGTGAGAATAGAATGAGATATTTTAAGTACTTTTCAAACTTGCTAATGCTACTTTTATTAACTACTAGGTCTGCTATTTCCACTACTACTAATACTATTACTACTAGTACTATTACTATTACTACTGTTGCTGCTGCTGCTGCTGCTGCTACTGCTACTACTACTACTACTACTAGCACTACTACTACTACTACTACTACTACTACTATTAGTTATTATTATTTCTCCTCTTCCTCTCATGGTACCTGGACTGATTCTTGAAAAAAAGCTAAGAGACAGAAGAGGGAGTGAAATCCAGGCTTGAGGGAAGTTTGTAGGAAGGTATGGAGAAGGGAGGTGGAGTACCAAGTTCAAGAAACAGCTTAGTAGTCTAGTTTGGCTGGGATGTAAGGTTCATATAGAGGAATAATGGGAAGTAAGGGTTAAAAGTTAGGTTATGGTCATTGTGGAGGGAGGGATTTGTATTTTATCTCAGAGGCAATAGGAAACCATAGAAAGTGTTATCAATTACATGAAAGTCTAGGACTATATGAGATGGGCACCCTACGTATTCTCCTCATTTTATAGATGAGGAAACTGAGGTTCAGAGAGGTCAGGACAGGAAAAGAGGAATGTGAATCACAAAAGTTGTGACATGCTGCAGGTTGATACAGGGGTCTGTCACTGTTTCTTCTCTATTATAATGTGGTTGAATAATCTCATCTTACTTGGCATGGAAGCCCCAATCAGGGCCCAGGGAACTTTCCTGGAAGGGCTTAAGAGATGGACAAAAGTTAATTTACTCCATTGACTTCTCCTAAGAAGAATGCATGAGGAATGTTTGAAAGTCCTGAGGGTCAGAATGCTAATACCAGGCGTCCTTGGATGATATGTTGTTTGTCCTTGGTCTTCAGTAAATCACAGCTTCCTCTTCCATAAAAATAAGAGAATGAATATACATACAGTCAGGGTCAACAGGTCACACAGTGAGAGGAAGGATGACGAGAACAGAATAATGCTAGGAAATGGAGATCTGAATCTGACATTATCTTCTCTGTTGTCAGCTGAACTTAGAGTATCATAGCATTTAGGGGGAGAAGGGGCTCTGATACAGTTGTGTCATACAGAGGAGGAAATCAAAAACCAGATGAGAGAAGGTCACAGGGAGAGTAAGTAACAAATCCAGTATTCAAGCCCAGGTCCTTTTTTCTCATTCCAAACTCTGTGCTTTCCCTAACATACCACTTCAGGAAAGAAGCGATAGCTCTTCTTACCATGAAAGCCTCTTTTCAGAAAAAGAAGGAAAGAAAGGAAGGAAGAAAGGAAGAATTAAGTGCCAACAATGAGCCCAGGCACTGTTCTAAGTACTTTACAAACATTAACTCATGTGATCCTCACTACAACCTTAGGAAGTAGATGCTATTATGATTCCCCATTTTTCAGGTTAGGGAATTGAGGAAGACAGAGATTAAGTGACTTGTTCAGGGTCACTCAGCTAGTAAGTATCTGAGACTGAATCTGAACTCAGATTTTTCTGACTCTGGGCCCAGTGATCTTGTCTATTGTGCCACTGAGTTGCCTCAAGTGGTTAGATCACATCAAATGGGGGTGTTAAGGGTATTAAGCAGAAAAGGTAGGCTCTGGAAGGGGAATCAACTATGAAGAGGGATTTGTGGGATCATCAGACACACCAAAATATCCTCTCCTGTCTTTCCTGATTGTTGTTGAGTCATTTCAGTCATGTCCAACTCTCTGTGACCCTATTTGGGGTTTTCTTGGCCAAGACACAGGGGTGGTTTGCCATTTCCTTCTCCAGCTCATTTTACATATGAGGAAACTGAGGCAAACAGGGTTAAGTGACTTGCCCAAGGTCACACAGACAGTAAGTATCTGAGGTCAGATTTGAATTAGGAAGATGAGTCTTCCTGATTTTAGAGCAATAACTCTGCATGCTATGGCACCACCTAGCTGCATCATCTTTTCTGATTAGCTTGGCCCTTTCTGCTCTCCAGCATGAGTAAGAGAATGCAGGTATTGACCAGGTAATCCTCAAGCTCTGAAATCCTCCCCTCAAAGAGAGTCTATCCAAGAATAAGGAGACAATGGTGTCACTCTATGCTAGTCTGACCAGACCACATCTGGAACCCTGCATTCCGTTTTAGGCATCACATTCTAGGAGGGGCGTTGGTAAGCTTGGGAGCATCTAGAGGAGTAAATCCAGATTCATGAAAGACCCTGAGGACATGGTTTCAGAGAATAAGTTGAAGGAACCAGGGATGCATAGCCCAGAGAAGGGAAGACTTTGGGGGATGGTAAAAATCTCTAAGAATTTGAGTAATTATGATATAGAACTGAGATTTCACTTGTTCTATCTGGCTCTAGAGAGCAGAGCTAGAAGTAGTGGGTGGAAATTTAGGCTCAATAAAAGGACAAGTTTTCAAATACAGGCAGGTGTCATAGTGGAAATTGTGTCGTGCATCGAGTCAGGAACACCTTGAGTTCAAATTCTGTCTCAGGCATGTATTTGATTTGTTAGCTATGAGACCCTGGACAAGTCATGTAAACTCAGCCTTAGTTTCCTCATCCGTAGAATGAGGATCATCACAGTACACATACCATAGAGCTGTGATGAGGATCAAATGGTGTAACTTGTGTAAAGTGCTTTGTAAACCTTAAAGTGCAGTGTAAATGCCAGCAACTAGAAAAATCTTAGAGAGAAGATAGAGGGAGTGCCTTCCATTTCAGCGAAGGTCTTCAAATAAAGGAACAATGACTATATTACTGGGTGTTCCATAGAGGAGATTCTCAGGTATTAGTTGGACTAGTTGGCCACCAGGGTGCCTTCTCATTCTTAAATGCTGTGACCTTGGGAACAGAAAGAGTCCTGAAAGAAGAGGAAGAGAATTTTTATTTTCTTTGGCATCTCATTATGTCCATCCTGATTTCCTCCTGACTCTGGGTACGTGGGACCATACTTTGCTTCAAGGCAGCATCAGTGGTTAAGGGCAAACATTCCAAGCAGGAGGGAGGGAGAGATACTCACTTAGGTATGAGTAGGGGTGCAGCCTGATGAGAGGTTAGCTCAACTTCTGTTCCTCCTCAGGTGAGGTTGAGGAACTCAACTCTAAATGGGACATCTGAGTTTGAGTGCTAAAGCAGTTTGACCCCAAATTTAGCTGCCAGGGCTCCAAACCCACTGGACAAGTTTTGTTTAAGTGGGGCCAACACCTCTGAGGCCAATGAAGCCTACTAATCAGATGTTTATACATACATGAACCTAAACGATAACAAGGAAACACTGCCCAAGACCATGCCCATATGAAGTGAGGATAGACTATAAAAGCCACAGGATATAAGGGACCTTAGACACAGCTCATTCACTTCTTGAACCAATTTAGCCACCGACAGAATTCTTAACACTATGCCTGAGAGCTGTTGTCTCAGAACCTGCCAGGCTGTTCCATCTGCACCTACCATCCCCTTCTGTTCCAATGGTGGCACCCGTGGAAAGGCTATCTACCTGCCTAGTTCTTGCCAAGGCAAAACGTGGCAACTGGTTACCTGCCAAGAAAATTGCCAACCATCTAGCTGCAACTTGAGTTGCCCTGAACCTGCATGCTGTGAGCCCACATCCTGCCAACTAACTTGTCTTCCATCAACATCTTATGTAGGTTTTGTTTGCCAACCTATTTGTAATAGTACTAGGTGCTATGAAGCCAGTGGTGGCCAGTCGGCTTGCATTGTCAGCAGCTGTCCGCAACCTTGCTCTGAATCCAACTCCTGCCAGTCACCTTGTGATTCTACTCTCTGCCAACCAGCATCCTGTCCAGAAGCTGTGTGTGCACCTGGCTCATGTCCATCATCTTCCTGCCAGCCAACAGGCTGTGAGTCTAGTTCCTGCCAGCCACTCTACTCTGAATCTGGTTCTTGTCCTCAGCCATCCTGTCAGCCAGCAATCTGCATGCCTAGTTCATGCCAACCAACTCCTTGCCAGATAAGTTCATGCCAACCAACTAGCTGTGAAGGCCAGTCCTGTGGACCAACTTGCTATCAGCCTGTCTACTTACTCAGCTCTTGCCAACCATTTCCTTGCATGCCTGTTTCCTGTCAGTCATCGTTCTGTATGCCTAGCTCTTACAAACAAACTTATTGCGTTCCTATGTCCTTCCGGTCCTTTTATTGCCAGCCACCTTCTTATATGTCTTATGTCTGCCAGCCAACTAACTACCAACCCAAATGCTCTGTGCAGAATTCCTGTAAGTCAGCCTGTGGAACCTCCCTTTCCTGCCAACCAACTCTCTGTGTGCCCCCTTCCTACAAAGAGGACAGATGCAAGTCCACCTCTTTCCAGCCAGCTTGCTGCGTGACTGGTTCGGAAAAAACATCTAGCTGTGGCATTGGTTACTATCAACCCACTTCCCCAAGTTCCTGCAAGATAAGTAGACGCCTGCTCAGGTCCTGCCAACCCAATAGCTATGTATCCAGCATCCGCAAAAGTACCTATTGCTAATGGAGAAGACTCTGCCTGATCTGAGAAGCCAAGTATGCCCAACAGCACCTTGCTGCACTATTTGTGTCTTATTTCTTGGTATACAGCAAATTATTCCAAGTATATATTTCTGCTGTTCACCAACTATGCCATAATACTCTCTTCAGTTCCAATCCTGAAAGCATCTGCGGGCATTGACTAGGCAATGGAAGCAGCTGTTAGGAAATGATTTTCTTAAGACATGAGGGAAATATGCTGGGTAACAGTGGGTGAAACTATGTCTTGTATTTCTTGATGCTGTCAATGTCATTTCATTTCAGCTAATGAGTTTTCCTGGGTTCTTTCTATACTATTCAAAAGACAACTTGCTGCCTTTGTTAGTAATGGCTAATAAATGTAATAGATTAAACAGCCAATGTCCTTCTCATGGCTCTTCACTGATTACAATCTATCCTCTTAATATATTTCCTCCATATTTCATTTTGATTTGTTCAACCTGTAATCATAACCTTCGATTTAATAAACTAGATGACTAAATTGCTTTAAGGTTTACATGTCGCATTAGGTGGCTCAGTGGATAGAATACTTGACCTGGAGCCAAAATTACCTGAGTTCAAATCCAGCCTCAGACACTTACTAGTTGTGTGACCCTGAGCAAGTCTTTTAACCTGTTTGTCTTAATCTACTGGAGGAGAAAATGACAAACCGCTCTAATATCTTTGCTGAGAAAACTCATTGGATAGTATTGGCATTCTGTGGTCCACAGGGTCATGAAGAATTGGACATAACTGAATGACTGAATAACAGCCATGTGAGATAGATTGTTAAAATATTGTCTCAGATTTAGATTTTAAGAAACCGAGGTTCATAGTAGTTACAACTTGTCCATAGTCAGATAGCTAATAAATTGAACTTAGATAACTTGACTACAAGTCTGGTGTTCTTTCTACTATACCACAATACCTCTCTGACATTAGAGCTATTAAATCCATGGCCAGTAAGGGATATGGTCATCTATTTTTTGTCTTCTTTTCTTTATGTCACTGACTTAATAGTCTTTCTGATGCACAGGTGAACATGACACTCTTCAAAAAGCATCATGGCTCCCTATTGTTCCTGGTCTAAAACATGAACTTGTAACTTCTACTCAAAAGTCTTTGCAATTTGGCAGAGCCAACTTTTTTCACATTACTCTTTATACATATTCATGAATACTTATTCCAAAATGACTAGTTCATAATTTGATAGAACTTTTTTCCCCAATATTTAAAAGGGCTCTCAATTTCATCTTAAAGTACCTGCTGGATATCTCCACATGATACCAATACCTTGAGCTTGATTTGTGAAACTGAATCCATCATCTTCACTTTCTGCCTACCCCACACCTTTTCCATTTCTGTGGATGGCACCACCATCTTTCCAGTCAAGGTGTTTCCTTTGCCCTGCCATCCTATTTCACTCTCTAATCCCAACCCTTGTACATTAAGATCATCCACTGTACTCTTCTTTCTTCTCCTTCACTCAGGACCACATTGCTATCCCTAGGACCTATGATCATGGCACTTCCTCTTGAACTTACCTTTCCCCCTCCCAGTCCCAAAGGGAGTTGAGAGCCAGGTTCTCTGGAGGACAGTCTTCCCTGAAATGACTACACCTTTGGTAGAGTTATCAACCATCTTCTGCATTGCTTTAGTCTGCCTCGCCCAACTACCCTTAGGGAAAAGAATTCCTTTTTAGGGCTCCATAAGTACATTGTGTGTATCTAGATGGCAGCTGTTGTCTATTTAATATCAGGTTCCTTAGCATCTACCATAGTACCTTTCACTCATAGGATCCTTTATTCTCATAGATTGAGTGCTAGGAGGGACCTTAGAGGTCATTGAGTTCAATTCCTTCATTTTACAGATGAGCAAGCTAAGGGTCTGAGAGACAAATGACTTGCCCAGGGTTACACAAGTGTCTGAGGCAGGATTCAAACTCTGATCTTCCTTACTGAAGACTCCATCCAATATGATCTCTATCTTTGCTGTTGTTGTTGAGTCATTTCAATTGTATTCAACTCTTCATGACTCCATTTGGGGTTTTCTTGGCAAAGATACTGGAGAGTTTTGTCATTGCCTTCTCCTGCTCCTTTAACCGATGAGGAAATGGAAACAAACAGGGTTAAGTGACTTGCCCAGGGTCATACAGTTAGTGAGCTCAGGTCCTCCTGACTCCAGGATCAGTACTCCAACCACTGTGGCACTTAGTTGCCCAGGAATGACATCTAACTAGCTGCTTCTTAAGCATTAGTAGATTTTTAATAAACCTTTGATGAGTTGTTGGTATATTATGTTTGTGTAGCTTCAAATAGAAATCTCTACTTAAAAGTCAAGACAAACTAAGTATGAAGAGAATGTGCCTGAGGTCTCCAAATACCTATTCTACATTTGACTTATGCATGGAGTGTGATGAATAGGAATAGATGAGAAAATTGGAGAGTTGGGAAATTAAGGGATGATGAAAGGGAAGAAGAATGTGTTGAGCGCCATAGGGCATAGAGACTAATGGATTATTGGGATTCAGAGCCTTTGGAGATTTAGAGCTGGTGGGCCATTTTTGTCACAGTTGGACATAAGGAGAGATGGATGGTTTAGGGAAGAGGGTAGAGAAGAATGATACCTGCATGGTGTGAATTCAAGGATTCAGAGAAAGAATACCACTCCTCAGACAACTCCTTCACCTACTCTCCAATGCCCAGAGTTCCTTTAAAAGCAGACAAAGCAATGATGTGCTCATGCTTCTTAAGTGGCCCACCAAAAAATGTATCCCTAACACATTTTTAAGTTTAGTTCGAATTATTAACATTTTCTTCATTACTGTTTAAAATCTAGATGATCGATAAAATAATATATCAGTGCTGATTTGTAGCATTTGCCAGTTTCTAAGGTGTAAATTCTTATGCTGAAAATTTAACAGTTAGCTCTCAAGAGAGCCAATTATATCTGTCCCCAGGATACCTCTGGGACAAAGTCACAACTGACTTTTGTGATAAGCTTTAAAGTGCAAACAGAGGTAATAATATTGACAGAGGTAGCATTTCAAACTCTTGCTAAGGTGTAAATAACTATTACCACAATATAGAAATCATAGACTTAAAGTTAAAAGGAGCTTTGGAGGTCCTCTTGTTCATCCAACTCTTTAAATTTAAAGATGAAACTACTGGGGTCCAGAGAAACTTAAGTGATTTGTACGAAATCACATAGGTATCAAACCAATTACTGAGAGGAAGTTTTGATAGGGAAAAGGAGAGAAATACTCATATTTTCTGTGACAGAAAGTAATAATATTTAGTATTTATTATAGTTCCTTATGGTTTTCAAAGCACTTTATACATTATCTTATCCTATCATCATAATAACACTGTGGAGTAGGTAATATTATTACTCCCCTCCCCCATTTTACAGATGAGAAACTGAGACTGAGAGTGGTTAAATTACTTGCCCAGGGTAACACAGCTACTAAGTGTCTGAAGCAGAATTTGAATTCAAAACTCGAGGTCTACTAAAGTTGGCATGGGGTAGAGGCAGGGAAGAAGAAAGAAATGGAGAACACTCAGAAGAAGGTGCAAAAGGGAGAAGGGGAGAGAAGAAAGAAATTATCCCTTGGATTGTTGCTCTACTTTGCTGGACGTGTAAGAGCAAGACAAAATTAAGAAAAGAAACCAGGCTTCTCAGAGAAACAGAATGAGATGAGGACCTGCTCTAGAAAGGATAGAAATTTGGCAGCATATTATATGTATGTGTGTGTATACACACACAAATAGATATATATTTATATAGATATATCTATATCTACATATCTATATATAGAGAGGCTATATTTCTATCTATCTATCTATCTACCTATCTATTGATCTAGAACTGAGGAAATTCCTCAACCTGGTATATTAACATCTAAACTGGTTTTTGTATCTATATGGTATGTGTCCCTGTAATTTATGTCCCAAGAGTCCCAACCCTGCAATAAAGTTGTGTCTGGTATGCTAAATGACTAGCTGAGTGTAGCTTAGGGACTGACTCAATGCCGAGAAATGGAAAGGAGATAAAAAAGTCTAAACGGTTTCTTTCTCCTAAAGTTATAGAACTATTAATAGTGTGGTAAACAGTATGGGAGGAAAAGCACAGGATTTAGAGTTAGGTGATGGTGGAATTAGGATTTTCAAGTCCTTTCACTGCATTTATTAGCTGTGTGATTGGGGGCATCATTGAGCTTTGGGTTCTTGACTTGTGAAATGAACATAAAGAGAATTATACTACCCATCTCCTAAGGTAGATGAGAGAAGAAGCTCTTTGTGAGATGTAATGTGCAATGTAAATTAGAGGGATTATTATTATTAATGATAATAATAATTGTTCCAGCTGGATGGAATCCAGTCTAATTTACAGATGAGAGAACTCAGGAAGGGCTTTAGCTTTAAGAGGGAACTCTTCTGCCCCACCCCAAGCTGCCTCCACTCAAATGGGGTTGACAGAAGTGACTGGTAGGAAAATTAATCCATTAAACTACCCCTATTGTTTCTACTACTTGTCCTCACCCCAATCAGTTTCCAAGTTTTGCCTTGTCTATTTCTAAAATATCTCTTGTCACTTTTCTAGTCCCTTAGGCAAATAACATTTAAAAACGAGTGGTCAACCCATTGGTTTGGTTGACTGATTCAACCCCTCTGAGGTTAGGCTTCTTAACTATTAACATGGCAAATAGTTTACTGTCCTATGACTCAGTTTCTCCAATTCTAAATGGGAAAAAGAGACCAGTGTGATGCAGAAAGACTTCCGGACTGAGAGACAAGAGACCTCAGATCAGTGCCTGGCTCTACTAATTATAGGGTATGTGACTTTAGGCGGGTTACTTCAGGTATGTGAGCCTATGTTTCCTCATCTATGAAATGAGACCATTGGGCTAGATGGTCTCAGAAGTCTATTCCAGCTCTACAGATGTATATATGATTCTATAGGGTACAAAAGGAAGAGCACTGGTTCCATAGTCAGAAGGCCTAGGTTTGAATCCTGCCTCTGATGATTACAAAATCTACCCATGCCTTGGCTTTCTCAGCTGTCAAGGGAGGGAGCCTCTGAGGTCCATTCCAGAGTTATTATCTATAACCTTTTCTCTAAATTACTATAATTGACTATATGGGGCTGTTGTTGAGAAAAACTAGTAACCATAATTTGAAGAGCTTTCCCAACCTAGCTATTAATTGTGCCCTTTTCCAATCTCCTATGTGATTAAATCTGCCTGAAGAATATATTAGGAGGCTATGACAATTTAATTCAGCAAGCATTTTTTAAGTGCCAATTATGTGCACTGTGGTAGGTGCTAGATATAGGAGATTAAATGATGCAGAATTCTTGCCTGCAAGGAATTTATAATCTAATAGGTGGAAATGCAACATCAGCTGCATAAGAAAGCCAAATGTGTGAAGTACAAGGAGATGTTATCAGAAAATGTGAGGAGGGAATGAGCACTTTCCAGGAGAATGGGTATTTTTTTTCACCTTGGATGATACTTTATTTTGCATTTCACATATTATCCAGCTTCACATTCTCATAGGTTCAGCTATGATAATAGCAACCTATTCTCCAAAGTTTGAATACAAGTGAGACTGCTGTGGGTAATAGTTAAATCACTTCAGGACCAAGCAATAATATGACATATGCTCACAAAAACAAAATGAAGTCACATAATTTCTTCATTACAAAAAGCTAATACCTATCAAAAAATGCTTATTTCTAAAGAACAGAATCTCCTTTCTTCAAGCTTCAAACTAAACATTAACTTATCTGACAGGGCTAACCACTTCCTTTTGTTAATTGTACACAAACACATGTGGAATCCTTTATGAAGCATAAAGATGCCTTGTTACACATGGTACAAAAATATTTGCACTTTTTTGGTTGTTTGGAAATTCACAAAGGATGATTAGCCACTGCCAAGGTAGGGAAGGACACATGTTCCATCAGGAGGTGGAGAGGGGACACAAAAAGTAGAGAGGGGATACTTTATAGAGGAGGCAGAACCAGTTTTGTATCACGAAGGAAGGGAAAGATTTCAGCATGCAGCAATGGAGAGAAGGATGGGGAATACATTTTAGGCACAAGTAAATCAAAAGACGGGAAAAAAGACATCCTTGCAGAGGCTGAGCAGTCCAGTTAAGTTGGAATGGGGATTGTATGAAAATAAATGGTGATAGATAAGGTTGGAAAGGTAAATGGGGGTAGAATATGGAAAAGCCTTGAATGACTAAGGAATTCATTTGGCAGGAAATGGGGAGCCACTGAAGGTATTGAAGTCTAGGAGTGATGTGATGAGAGGGGTGTATTTGGAAGTTTTCTTGACTTTGTATGTGAGATAGAGACTGGAAAGGAAAGAAAGTGGTGTTTGGAAAACCCATAAGGAGGTTAATACAATAGTCCAAATGAGTCATAACGAAGAACTAGATTGAAATGATAGCTACCAATAGGAATAGAAAAGTAATAGATGTTTTGGAGGTAGAATAAACAGGATCTGGACATTAGATAAGGGAAAGAGAAGTGATAATAGATAATTCTGTTTTATGGGTAACTGGGACAATGTTAGTAACATCAAAAGAAATAGAAATTAAGAGAAAGGCCAGGTTTTGGAGACGATGAGTTCCTTTTTGACTTGTTGAACTTGAGTAAGTAGTCAATGAAGCACTTGGTGGGGTTTTCTATTGGGAAGTTGGAGAGAGGCCAGAGTTAGAGATACAGGTTTGGGAATTGTTCTCAGTGGGATGAAAAAGTTTATGGGAATGACTTGGATCAGTCATTCCATCTATCATTTAATCAACCAAACTAATGTGCCAGATCTCATGCTAAGTACTAGGGATATAGAGAAAAGCAAAAGTGTGCCACCTGGCCTCAAGAAACCCACATTTTAATGGGGGTTGGGGCAGGAAATGCAATGTACAGAAAACTATGTACGGAAGATATATACAGTATGAATGGAAGTTATCCTAGAGGGAAGGCACAACAGTGGGGTGGGATGGGGAGAAATAGGATAGGCCTCTTGCAAAAGATAGGATTTGATTTGAGTCTGAAAGTACGGGAAGCAAGGAGATAGAATATTCTAAACGTGAGGGTCAGTCAATAAAAAGGCAAAAATTTGGGAGATGGCATGCTATGTGCAAAGAAGAGAAAGAAGGAAAATGTAGCTGTCCATGCAGAGGACACTAAGTGTTAGAAGACTAGAAAGGTAGGAAGGGACTGAATTTGGCTTTAAAAGCCAAATATCATTTTAAAATTTGATCTTAGAAGCCATAGGGAGTCAATGGAATTTAGTGAGTGGTGGGGATGGGGAGGGATGTGTGACATGTCAGATCAGTACTTTAGAAAGATCAGTTTTGTGTTTGAGTGAAGGATGGACTAGAGTGGGGAGATCCTTGGGGCAGGAAGATTAATTAGCGGTTATTGAAATGGTCCAGGTGTGAAATGATGAGAGCCTGTACCAACAGATGGTGAAGAACAACACAAAGAATTATTTAACATCTTTGTACAGAGCACTGTGGCAGTAAAAGAGAGATGAAATTAGTGAAAACACAGTGTCATACCTTTATGATGCTTGTAATTTAGGAAGATAATAAAACACCAAGACAGTGTTGTGCACAAACAAGACCACAATTTTGGTTAGTAGGCAGATTGTTCATGGTTATTTCTTAAAACTATGCAGTTGTGTGGGGAGATGAAAAGAGGGGAGGAGGAATCCATTCCCTTTGCAAAGTAATGGATCCCAAAGTGTCAATGAATATAATAGCATATTTATATAGTTATAGACTTAAAGGAGCTATTTGAGGGATAGGAAGCAGGCATGCTTTAGTGAGGTCATGAGTAGGAGGGAAGGGAGGGAGCTTTAAGGACATATCTCATGCTCATTCTGGGGTCTATAGAGCTGGAAACTGGCACTGAAGAGGAAAAGGGTTTGAGACAAAATTTAACACATAAGTGGCCCAGATGAGATAAGGACTTCTGGTAAGTCTTAAGCTTGGGAATGGATGGAGGAAAGAGTTAGTGATACCTGCAATATAGGGGCCCAACTCTTGAAAGTTAAGATTGGTAAGAACTCAAAGAGATGACAGATGTGGCTTTGGGTAGCAGTGAAAAATAGTTGTGCTAACTTTGTAAGTTTATGCAACACAATAAATTTCCTGGCTTCCAGCTTCTCATTTCTAATATAGGAAACTGTGTGTGTTTGTGTGGTCCATTGTTACTCTATGATCTACACAGTATAGAGCATTAAGCAATACAGTCAATAGGAAATCAGGTGAGGCAGATTTCAGATATAGGTGATGAATTATTTTTCTACAACAGAGTGAATGGATAGATGGGTAAAAAACCCACTTATTTAGGACTCACTCAGGACTAGGCACCAGAGTCCAGATATAAAGAACCAGGCAAACCCACTCATCAAAAATTCTGCATTCTAATAGGGAGAGATGTCATACAAGGGAGAGATGATTAGGGAAGGGTGTCTTGCTCAGGATAGTCACTGTGATGGTGAGTGCTATCCTAATGCGGTCCATTGACATACTTTCCAGAAGAAATGGTAGAGGTGATTTAATCACTGTTTAGGGAGCTAATAGAATCTTTTGAGGGAAAGGGCACAGCAAGAAGATGACCAGGGTAAACCACAGTTGGGATTTTCATTAGATATAGTAGGCTCTCAGTAATTAGGACAGCATACTCCGAGGGCAAAATTACCAAAACTGATAGTCTGAACTCTTCAAGCTTTCAGTCATCTTTGAGAAGCTGAATGGGATAAGATGGGAGGTTCTAGCAGCTTGAAAAAGTGGGAAGACCCTCCTGTAGGCAGTACTGAACCACCATCCAGCAGAGGTGGTGACAACAGTGTCAGGACAGTATAGTAGCACAAATAAGATCTCAGGATTGAAGTATCAGATAGCTATGATCCAAAACATTATATGACAAGTAAATTAGAGAATTACAAAATAAAACGCTACATGAGGACAGAACAATAGAGGGACAAAGAAAGGCTTCCTGGAGGAGGTGGATATGAGTTGGATTTTTAAAAAAATGAGGGATCTTTTAAGATGATCATATGAAAAGTTTTAGAGGAGCTTAGTCACAGCACTCTCCAATGTTCCAGAAGTTCAATAGAAGGAACAATGATAAAGAAAATAAAAAACCGGCAGTAAGCTTTTCCACTCAGTACAGGACTTCCCAAGAAGGTATTCTTCTTCTTCTTCTTCTTTTTTTTTTTTTTTTCCCAGAAGCACTTTATCCTGGTTTGGGATTCTCAGGGGGAGGGAGGCCTGTCTGTCTGGCTGCTCCATCCATGTACCGGTCCTGGCCTGGACAGCACTATGCCCACAGGCTTTGCAGGGAAATCGGGGTCAGAACCATGGAGGCTCGAGGGATTCCAGGAGATTTGGGAGCGAGACTGTAGTCCGTGGTGTCATTGGTGATGTTGCTGCCGCCGATGCTCCTGCCAATTATGCCCACGTATACCGACACGAGGTTGCTGGAGGAGGTCCAGAGGTAGAGTGTTGTGGTTTGCTCCACCTGCAATCTCCCGAGTTGCTCTCCGTCATGTCTCAGATGGTGAAGTTGAAATCCCGACTTCTGCGCTCCACCACCTAGTTGCTTAAGTCGACCCGCCCCTTGATCAGTATCCAAGTCTGGACCCTGAGCTGGGCCTTGAAGTAGATGTCTACCGAGTCGCCGACCTTCACTACCGTGTGGCTGATGATCAAGGTGGGACCGGGGAAAACTTCTGAAATGATTAAGTCCATATGCGGGCTCGGTCTGGACCACAAGTAGCCGGTTCGATACAAGCAATGGTAGCGGGAGCCGTGCTGGTGGCACAGGTAGCGCTCGTGCCCCAGGTAGATGGCCAGGTACTCTTCCGCGACAGCCCCTCATTTATTAAAATACACGATGAACAGACGGAAGTAGTCGGCCTTCAGAGGCGTGTAGCAGCTGATGGTGATGTGGCTGCCCACGGGGCGGATGTTGCTGGGTCTCATCCTCAATTCAGGGCTCCTGCTCGAGAAATAGGCAGCCTGGATCCTGGTTCTCGGGCACAGCCCGAGGCAGAGCAGGAGCAGGGGCTTGGGCGCTGTTTTCTCCGTCCGAGTGCTCCCCCACTGTGGGCAAGCCGTGATCTCTCTGGAAACATTCTGATCAGACACAAGCCATGAATGGCAGAAGAGGGTGTCCAGACTTGCATTGGAGGCATAATAGGAGACAGGGCTAGTGCAGTGCTCATGCAGTCCATTCCTGAAGCATAATAGAAGTGATAATCAGGATTTCAGACAAGATGACTGTAAAAATAGACATAGTTACAAGAGATAAACAGAGAAGTTACATTTGGCATTAAAGCACCATAGAAAATGAAATAATATTTGTATTTGTTATATATACATCAAATACGTATGTGTGGTTTGCCTTTCCTTCTGGAAGAGGACCATGAATCAGGGAGACGATTATATGACTTGCAACTTACTTTAATTTGAGTGAGTGAGGGCTCTACAAAGTCACTAGCTGCACTTTCTCCTTCAGAGTCATCTGGGTCCAGTGGCCAGATATTGGTCAGGAGGACTGGAGATGGCCCAGGAATGGTTTAAATGGCATAGCATTTAAATGATTAAAGGGAAAACTAATAACATTTTAAAAAGAAATAGAAGGTAAAACTATAACATTTAGGGACTTTAGTATAAATCTTTCAGACCTAGACAAATGTAACAAGACATTTAAGAAAGAAATTAAGGAAATGAATAAAATCTCAGAAAAGTTTGATATGAGAGTTCTTTGGTATTCATCAAATGGGAATCTAAGGGATGGTAACAAGTGGGGAAGTATGGAATATTCAAGCACTTCTATCTTTCATGCCCTCCCCTCTTCCCTGGCCCTCCATTGATCAACTAAGATTTCTCCATATAAATCTTTATTTGTTCTGAAAGTTGTATAAAAGATTTCTTAAAAAAACCCAACAAAAATAACAAAAATCCAAGTCCCCACCCAGAGACCACATTCCAACAAAACACCTCTGTGTTAGCTCTCTCCCTCTTGAAATAGGTTCCCCTCTCAATTGCCTTCTCCCAGACATATTTCTAATAAGTAAATTCAGACTATTAAAGACCTGTGCTGTTTATAAAGATAATATGTCTAAAACAAACTTAGACACTTTCCCCATGATCTAAGGGAAGAGTTTTAAGTTTCTGTGGAGAATATGAGTAGAGAAGGGAGATCAACATAATATCAACTGCAGGCATTCCTCAAACCTTATTCAAACAGCCATGATCCTGGAGTCCTTGTCCTTTCCTTTGTCATGGTCAACTCAGTCATCCATTCCACTGCTTCTGGAATGGGCTGAGCAGTCACTGGGCAATGGCTGTCATATAGGTCCAGGTTGGCCATTTGATTCACAATTCACTGACACATGTGGACTTGAGAGAAGAAAAAGACAAGAGTGAAACTGAAGGGAAAATAAGTTGATTATATACATCACAGATAAAGACCAAATAAGCAATGTAGTGATGGTGGAATAGGAAAAGTGTCAATCCTAGAGCACTAAGCCTATGTCAAGAAAGGCATAAGGGGATAAGCCATGCTTTTATAATTCTCATGGAGTTAATGAAATAAAACATTAATGTTTATTTATTAATAAAAATAAATAAAATAAAAGTGCTATCCGAGAATTTGTATGTCAAGGTTGAGGAAGGATCCATATTGCTGAAATAAGGATAATTCTGCTTATTTTAGACCAAGCATATAATGTAACAAAGTATTCTAGAAGATTAGTCAAATTAATGAAGTATAACTTTGAATACTCAGGGATTGAATTTACTTATACAAATAGAAAAACATTAAGGATCAGATTAAAAACACAACCCAGTAATACACTGTCTACATGAAATACCCCTAATACAGAATGATACTAAGACATTTTAATTGAAAGGATTAATTAAAATCTAGAATATAAAGCCATGTCTGACGCTCCTTCATTTACCTTAAGTTACGCGTTGACAGTGTTATTGCTTTCCTATGTTCCTGTTTTTAAATGCCTTATTAGTCTAGAAAGGGAATATTTATTCCCTAGTCACTTCTTAAGTCTTCTAAAAGATGAAATTCCCACTCTGATCAGTAAAAAAATTTGCATCCCTTTAATATATAAATATATCATCCCTTTAAGCCAAAGTTGAGACCTGCATCAAGCAGTCATCATTTGTTTCTATCTTCTAGTAGGGTAGTTGCTACTTTACTTCCACAACAATAGCATTTGTTTTTCCATTTAAACCCATCTGGACTCTCCACTGTTTCTTTTTTCCTTTATTATCACAGTTTAAAAACTTCTGAATATATTATGCAATTCTCTTGTTTATATTGTGTCCTATTGGAGGCAATACTGGTAAATGATACTTTTTGAGACTATGACTGATTTTCGTTCCCTTGTGTGGGTTTTGTTGTCATTTTCAAGAGTCAGGCACCTTTGTGACTCTTCTAGGAGAGTTTCATCTTGTTAGTGAAACCATTTTGAGTTCCACTCATATGTGTGCTATTAAGTGTGTGGAGAATATATAAGGGGAGGGCTGGAGCTTGGAGGCACACTCCTTCCTTAGTGGAACCTCATAGCAGAGGTCATGAATCTATCAAGACAATTGGCATGCACACTAGTAAAAAACTAAAGAAGCAATTCTCTTCATAGAAATTCAGAGAGAACTTAAGAGGTAAATTGTGACTAAGAAATCAGATCTCCATTTAGTTGGTTTACAAATACCTGCCATTGGCTACAAAGACATAGATGGAAGGATCATGGATTTAGAACTAGAAGGACTCCAAGGTCAGAATTTATTCTCTTGTATCAGGATGCCTCCCTACGTCAAGTCAATGTAAATCCATGATTATTAATGGGAAATTGGCACAAAGGTCTGTAAGATACACTGACATTGTATCACCACCATCACCACCTATATGATACAAATCAAATAGAATAAGCTTAGTTATGCAAATGAATCAAGTATATTAGGAAACTCTGACGACATCTGAGAACATTTAAGAATAAGAGCACGAAAGGCAATATGAGAAGTATAAAGAAACTGGAAACAGTTTTAGAAGCAAGAAAAATGTTAACAATCGCAAGGACTTAAAGCCTGAGCAGTTTGCACATTTGGCAACAATTATTAGAGGATAATTATGAGAACATGATTGTATAAAGTTTGTTGTCCACCTTTCTGCAAAAGGATAGAATTGGCAACTGGAGGTTCCCTCCATCAATAGACATAGTGGCTAAGGAGAATATATTCTTATTATTTTGGGAAGGGGAGGTCAGGGAATGAGCTGGCAAAGGAATCCAATACACAGAAAGCCATGGAAGGTCTTTGATTTGACTGGGAGCAGTATCATAATGGTCACAATATCCTTTAGCATCTAAATGGCATGAAACTGATCCCTTCCCTACAGATTGGTTAAAAGGTGATGGCCCCAATGATAAGTGGAAGATAGTAATTTCAATATATTATATAAATGCCAAGACCATAAGCAATAGGATGAAAGCAGATGAGTTGGCAGCAAGTATTGTGCAGGATGGTCATCAGCATTGTTAGAAAAAGGGTAAATTATTAGACAAAATATTTGTCAATAATAGGGAGATTGGCAATGGTTGGATAAATAATAGTTGGGGTGGCAGCAGATTGTTTGAGAATACTGCTTGACAGCAGGTGAACTGGTAGTAAGATGGTTGGCAACAGCTAAAGCCACAGGTAGATGGTTAGCAGCAGCTAGACATATAGCAGGGTGGCTGACAACAAGGTTGGCAGCAGCTGGGTCCACAGCATATTGGCTTGTAACATGTGGTTTTGCAACAAACTGTACTGCAGCACTGGCAACAGCTGGTCACATAGCTACTTGTGTGGCAACAAGGTTGGCAAGCAGCTGACTACATAATAGCCTGGATGGCAGCAGGGCTGGCAGCAGCAGGTCACACAGCAGCTTGGGTGGCAACAAGGTTGGCAGCATCTAGACACACCACAGATGGGCCTATAACAGATTGTCAGACTACAGACTGTCTTGTGGCATATTGGCTGGCAGCAGGTAGGAGCACAACAGTAGAAGCTGACCATTGTCTTGATTGGGTAGGTTTCTATTGAGTTGCAATGGAAAATTTCTCAGTCTAAAAACTCCCTCATTCTCTAGGGCTTTTTATATACATCCTTACTGGTTGAGTTTGAACTAATGAGCAGGGTCTTTCCTTGTTATTGTTTATACCATGTACTTTGGCAACAAGGAATTGTCCAGACTAGTGGCTATTATGTTTTATTGTGAATCTTATTAGAAAAAATGATTTGGTTGGTTCCTTCACTTGGACTCATCCAACCTAATCTTTCCTTAAGCATTAAAAAGTTTATCTTCAGAGATGTTCATTATCATAAAGCCATTTATCATTACAAATTAAAAGGCCCATCATATGACAATTTGCTCACATCAAAAGTGAAGTGACCTAAGAAACAGTCTAATTTAAACTTCTCACTTTACAGATGGGGAAACTGAGACCCACAGAGGTTAAGTGGTTTAGACAAAGTCACAAGGTATTAAGTAGCACAAATACCATTTATTTTTATTTATTTTGCTTTTTGGAGGGGGGAAGGCAGGGCAATTGGGGTTAAGTGACTTGCCCAAGGTCACACAGCTAGTAAGTATTAAGTGTCTGAGGCTTGATTTGTACTCAAGTCCTCCTGACTCCAAAGCCTGTGCTCTATTCACTGTGCCACCTAGCTGCCCCCACAAATGACATTTAAAATTAGATTCTTTGATGCCCCAAACTGTTTTTTCCATTATATGTTTCTGGCTTACTCTGCCCACCTCTCTTGCTTTTGCTTTTGTTACACTGGTTCATATTAAGCCAGGATGTTAACAAGCCTGTGAATTTAATCCTGTAGCTGGGTGTACTTGGAAGAATTTAGCATTTCAAATCCCAAAATCAAGATTCAAGTTGAAGCTGAGTTCCTCATCTCACTTTATGACCTTGAGCAAGTTACCTTCATCTCTCTAAATGTTTGTTTCCTTATCGATAGCCTGGTATGGAAATAATCTCCTTGATGCATTTTGTTGTGTTGTCAGCATTTAATGAGACAATTATGTAAACTGCAATGTATTTTACAAAAATATGAAATTGTTGTTATTGTTCTGAGTTTAAACTTCACACAACAAAAAAAATCTGTTCACATACATCTTTCTCTGATGATTTCACTGCTAAATGCATTAAGGTAGAAGTCAAGCCTCATATTTCCTTTGTGGTATGAAGAAGGAGAATCTGAAGTGGGGAAGGGGATACTGTCAGAACTTTAGGGAAGGCTACATCTGGAGAACAAGTCCAAGGCTAAGTGTGTTCATGCCTGAAACTGGGACATAGTCAGCCAGCCAATTCAGGTAGGCAACAACAACTGTCATTGCTTTGCTCATGTAGCTGCTGCAATGATGGTGGGAGGGTTCTACTTACAGGAGGTTACAGGAGAGCACCAACTGCTTAGTCAGTAGGTATTGGCCCTAAATAAACTAGCTGCCATGAAACTTCACTTATATAGTACTTTAACATTTGTAAAGGGCTTTATGTTTTTTTTCATTTTGTGCATTTTGTTTTGATCTCACAACAACTTTCAGAGTTAAGTGATATTGTCCTGATTTTACAGAGAAGGAAAATAAGACACAGAGGTTAAATGATTTTCCTAGGGTCATAAAGCTAATAAGTGTCTGAATCAGGATGTGAACCCAGGTCTTACTGATTCCAAGTCCAACACTATGTGCTGTATCACTTTGCTGCCTCTGAAGACAAAAAGGGTTCTGACAGCAATCTAGAATTCAGTGTATTACATTGATTGACAGTAACTGGATATACAGAGTCAGGACAAGGGGGAAAAGCTAGGCTTTTTCCTACCTATAGACAATACTGTTATAAGATTGTCATATGATGAACCATCTTGAATTATGATGATTGATGATTTGATGAAAATCTTTGAAGAAGAGGAAGACAAAGTACATGAGCCCCAAAGGAGGAACCAGCTAAATCATTCATTCTAATGAGATCCATCCTCACTCAATAACTTCCAGTCCAGACAGTTCTTGTGACTATGGAACATGGTATTAACAATAACAAGGAAAGATCCTGCCAATTGGGCCACATTTAATTCATGAGATAAAAAGCAAAGAGCTTCCCAGGCTTTGGGAAACTCTCCTCTGCAACCCAACAGAAGCCTTCATAACCAAGACCATGATCAGTTCCTGCTGCTGTGTGTCCACCTGTTGCCAGTCAACATGATGCAGGACATTCTACTGTCAGACAACCTGTTGTAGGCCTACCTGCTGTGTGTCCAGATATTGCCAACCTTCCTCCTGCCAGCCTACTTCCTGCTGCGTAACTTGTTGCCAGCCAATCTGTCATAGAACAGTCTGCTGCCAAACAACATGCTGCCACCCCATCTGCCCCATGTTCAGCTGCTGCCAGCCCTGTTGTCACCCTATATGTTATGTGCCCAGCTATTACTAGCCTTCCTACTGTTGGCCTTGGTTTTGTTCAATACCTTGTTGTGTTTCTAGTTGCTTCTTCCTCCCAGATATTTTGTTGCCTATCAACTTGATATCATCCAACTTCCCGTCAATCATCTTCCTGGTGAAAGACTTCAAGTCCTGTGAATATTGCATTTTGCTTGGTATCACTGGAAGTAATGCAAATTTCCTGATTCTTTGTCTGGTGACCAATTTGAAAGCAAACTACTGGCTTCTTACCAACTGGTTGCTGAAGCACCTGGAGTTTGTTTTATTGCTCCACTTGGTCAAGTAACTGACTTTTGGCTATTCTCCTTCAGCTCGCAGAGTGCCTACTTAGCCACTATGAGCTATCTACCCATGAAAGATACTCTCTGGGTTCAACTTTAATCTTTGCATCAAGACAACAAACTAGTCTGGCAACAGACAATGGAAATTATTCCTTTGTAGTAACAATCTCACTAATTTTGTCCTAAGAACTAATTGCTCAGTCCCAAATCTTTGCAGTCACTCAATGTATTTTCCTTCTAATATTATTGTCTAGTTTCTTTATTGTTTTCTTATTTTCTTTCCTGCTTTGATTGCTTCCATCTATTGATCCAGAAACAAAGGGTGTTTACTGTTATCTCTACAAAATCTTATTTTATTAGATCCAATCCTTTGAGCCTGTTACATTCTGTTCAGATTTTGATTCTATCAATCACATCCTTTGTCTAGGTGTAATGGACAATGAAGCCCTTTGAAACCCTTCTAGAATATTTTCTGCAGGTGGAGACAATCCACAAAGAGGTGGAGTTAAGACATGGAGCCTTTTGCTTTATGCAGAGTCAATCAAATGCAAGGTAACCTGAATATGCTCTCTTCTAAGACTCAATCCTTATGACCAAGAAACTCAACTCTCCTCTTCTTCTCCCCATTCCTATGATAATGAATCCCTGAATGCCTAAGTCTAAGCGATACCCTTCACAAGCCCACCTTCCCGTTCTTTCATCCACATTTAATTCAGCCTTCCTTCTGGGTTTTGAAAAGAGAGCAAGCATTATTGGTAATAGTGAACTGAAAATAAAATAGATACTTGTTGATTAGGGAATGGCTAAACAAATAGTGGTATATGAATGTCATGAACTATTATTTTACTATGAGAAATGACAAACAGGGATGAAGGAAAATAAAATGTAACAACCTATGCCTGTAACTTGCTCTTACTGTTTACCTCAACTCAATCTTAAAACAAATCTCTTTAATATTTGTAAATATATTTAATAATGTCATTTTCTTTCCTGTTCTTGAATAGGATAGTCTGATAATATTTTATCAGTCTGATAATAAAGACTGCCAGCTATATTCCAAATACTTCCCCTTTCTCCTCTGAATAATTCCTCCTTCCTCTAATCTTACCTCTCTGGATGAAAGGATTTATTTATTCATCCTCAATTGCTATAAGATACTACTGATTGGTACTCTAAACAAGACTGATGAGTTACATATTAAAAAATGTTCCCTAAGAAGTAGCAAGAAGAGAGAATTAAAAAAAAAAAAGCAATGCTAAGATATAGAAAAAATTGAATAGAAAAAATGAGATTTCTTTTAAAAAAATTAAAGATACCAAGGGAAAGTTTCATGCAAAATGGGCATGATAAAAGACAAAAATGGTAAGGGTTCAACAGAAGCAAAAAAGGGTAAGAAAAAGAGGCAAGAATACCCAAAAGAACTATACAAGAAAAGTCTTAACATGACTGATAACCATAATGGTATAGTTCCTAGTCTAGACTCAGACATCTCGGAGAATGAAGTCAAGTGAACCTTAGGAAACACTGCTAATAATACAGTTAATGGCAGTGATGGAATTCCAGCTGAGATATTTAAAATCCTAAAAAGATGATATTAAAGTCCTGCACTCAATATGACAGCAAATTTTGAAAACTCAAGATTGGCCACTGAATTGTAAAAGATCAATTTGTCTCAGTCCTAAAAAAGGACAATGCCAAGGAATATTCAAATGACTGAATGATTGCACTTATTTCACATGCCAGCGAGATTATGGTTAAGATTGTGCAAGCTAGGCTTCAGCAGTATATGAACTGAGAATTACCAGAAGACATGCTGGTTTTTGAAGAGGCAGAGGAACTACAGAACAAATTGCCAACAGTCCCTGGATTACGGAGAAAGCAAGGGAGTCCCAGAAAAAATCTACTTCTCCTTCATTAAGCAAGTGTTTGTGTGGATCGCAACAAAATGTGGCAAGTCCTCAAAATGATTTGAGTACCAGATCATTTTATTTTTCTCCTGAGGAACCTGTATGGGGGCTGGGAAGCAACATTCTAAACTGTGTCAGGATCCTTTTAGAGGAAGCAAAGTGGTACATAATGAGTGCTGGACTTGGAATAAGTAAGAACTGAGTTCAAATGTTGCTTCAAACAATTACTAGTTGCATGGCCCTGGGAAAACAACTTAAACTCTATGATTCATTTTCCTTCTCTGCAAAATCAGGATAATACTATCACCTCCCAAGATGGTTGTGGGGAAAAATAAAATATAAAAAAATGAAAAACATGTATAGAGCCCTTTGTTAACCTTGAAGGACTATGTAAGTGCCAGTTATTACTGTTTGTTGCTGTTATTATTACTCTATATTGTAGAACAGCTTCTTGTTGACCAGCTTGTCAAGCGGCCAACTTTGCTGTCAGATGACCTGCCATAAAATAGTCTGCTGTCAAGTTCTTATGGAAGGTCAACTGGCTTGGTGTCTAGCTGTTACCAAACTTGCTGTCATTCATTCTCTGATAAAATCCAACTATCATACATCTTTCTGAAGGACATTTGGTATAGATTGATTTTCTGCCTAAAGATTCTAAGCTTGTTTGTCTAAATGTAAATTACCCAGAGAAATGATGGTTGTGATCAAGGTGACTGACAACTATGATGACCAGATGCATCACATTGGCTCTTCTAGGTCCTATTTCTACTTAGTTATTTATTCTCCTCTAACCCACTGATAACTTCTTGCTGTATGTACAGTAGGAAATTTACAAAACCCTGGTCATGGTTGATGCTTGCCTGGGCAGAGGCTCAATCCTCTAGTAACTGGTTAACTGAGAATGCCCCTGTCATAGACACAAGTTTATTTAATCTTGTTTTTACCCTTAATAGGCTATCACCCCTAAAGTATTGTTAGTATTCCCTAGGCATGCTGTATGCATGCAGTATGCTGGTTGTTTTCTTTCACATCCAGTAAGAAAAATGAGGTTTGATTTTTAATCTAATGCACTTGAAATAAAATTGCCAGGAAGTGAGATGATGTCTGGCTTTGAGTAGAGATGTTTTTGTTTGTGTGTGTAAAGTTGAACAATAATACTGATGTAGTATTTTTTCCATAAAATACATTTCCATTTGCATGGTTAAATATCTAAATGCTGACAAAATCCCTTAAAACCCCAAAGACTGGTATTATAATTCCCAGGTTTTAGATAAAGGAATTAATTTTTAGAGATGTCATGGGATTTGTTTGCAATCATTCAGTGAATAAGTGACTCAGAAGATTTTGTGACTTCAAATTCAGAGTTCTTTCAGCTACATTCAACTACAGGGTCAAAATCACAAACTTATTGTTGTTAGGATCCTGTTTTGACATAACCAGTTTCAGAATAGGGAAAGATTAAGAGCTGGGGAAAGAGTGAAGCACCATGGTGCAAAGAGAATGGTAAATTTTAGAGCAGGATGATCTGATTTCCCATCCTTGTCCTGCTTACCACCTGTATGTCCTTGGTCAAGTCATTAAATCACTCTGTTTCCTCAGCTATAACATGAAGAGGTTGGTTTGTCCTCTATCTAGGGTCATGTCTCTCTTAGAACAACTAAATTATCATATGGTGGGCCTATCTTGAATTATGATGATAGATGCTTTCATGATAATGATGAACATCTTTGAAGATGGACTCTCTAATTCTTGAGGAAAGATTGGATTGGATGAGTCCGAATGGAGGAACCAAAAAGTCTTTTATTCTAATAAGATTTATACTAATTCTTAGTCAACAATGACCAGTATGGGCAACTTCTTGTTCTGGACAAAGAACATGGCACAAACAATAACAAGGAAGGTCTCTGCCCCTTGGCCCATGCTTAGGTAGTGGGGTTATGTATAAAAAGACCTAGAGTAGGAGGGCTTTTCAGAATCTGGGCACCTTTCTCTTGAAACTTAACAGAAACCTCCATAACCACCATGGTGAACTCCTGCTTCTGTGCTCCCATCTGTTGCTGTGCTCCCACCTGCTGCCAGCCAACATGCTGCAGAACACTTTGCTGTGAAACAACTTGTTGTAGGCCCACCTATTGTGAGTCCAGCTGTTGCCAGTCTTGCTATCATCCAACTTGCTGTTTGTCCAACTATTGTACACCTTGCAATCAGCCAACATGCTGCAGAACAACTTGTTACAAGCCAACCTGCTATTGCCAACCCACTGATTGTGGCCAACCTTCTTGCTGCCATCCCACCTGTTGTTGGACAACCTGTTGCCACCCTACTTACTGTGTGTCCAGATGCTGCCAACCCTCCTGCTGTTGACTGACTTGCTGTTCAACAATCTGTCATATTTCTAGTTTCTGCTTACCATCTTTTCCAAAAACCTGGTTTCCAACCTATTTGTTTTCCTACAGTCATTCTCCGCTCATAGTTTTGGCATCTATTTGATGGACTAATATTGCTGTCTACTATCAACTTTTGGGTCATCATCTTTTGACTAGTTTGCAGACAAGCAGCCAACTTCACACCACCTTCTAAGAGTATTCTTATAATTTTGTTACTGCTGCCAGCCAAGTCAAAATCCTACTATGACTTTCTTTGTAATGAATTCCTTCATCAGTTAATTCCTTGCTCTGTCTATCTCCAATACTTTCTGCTTAGTCACTTTGTCCATTGATGGAGGGAACCACAAGAAGTCAGTTCTATTCCATCAATAGAGATGTCCAAGAAGCCTTGTAACACGTATGTCTTCATATTTATGACCTGTGAACTGAATCTTAAATGGATAAATTGCTAAAGCTTTAATCATCGCAACTTTCAAGCTTATTTCGCTTCTAATATTGTTTCCAATTTCTTTTTTCTTTTTACATTGTATTTTTTCTTTTTGTTGTTAAATATTCTCATGATAATCAGTCCTTTTGTGTTTGTCTCCTAATAAACTTCATTCATTTGTATGATCAGTTTGTTCTTGATTTGTACCATTTTTTTGTTTTTGTTTATTTTTAAAATTTTATTTTAGTTTGCATCATTCATTCTACAAGATTTTGAGTTACATATTTTCTCCCCTTCTTTCGCCTACCCACCACCCCAAAACAGCCATCCCAGTGTGTTCCCCCTCCCCCAGTCTATTCTCTCCTATGTCACTTTTGGGTAGGGCAGGATGGATCTCCCAACCACAGTGCCTGTGTATCTCAAGTTCCAGTTGGATGTAGTCAATAATAATAATAATAATAATAATAATAATAAT
>CM053586.1:223485703-223507269 GCA_028646515.1 Pseudochirops corinnae | reverse complement strand
CTGGAATGCTGTGGCTTATCTACCTGTGGAAATCCTCTACTTCCTTATATACTCATGCCTTTGCATTCAATAAACGAGACTTGATCAGAAAGCCTGTCTTGTCTCCATTCTTCGTGTTTCTTGTCCCCCGTCCCTCTTTCTCTTCTAGGGTCCACGTTGTGCCCCGCAGGCCGGGGCAGACAATAGATTTGCCAACCAGTATCAGGTCTTATACCAAGTGTCAGCAACAGATCACTTGTAATCTCTTTCTGACCACTTGCCAGCTCCTTTACTATCTCTGGATTGAGAACTCCTGAAGCTGCTACTGTTGCTTTCATGCTCATCTTTAAAGCCCACCACTTGTGCTGCCACCACATGCACTTTGGGCCAGTCCCCACCTCTGTGTCACAGACTTCTCCTGCCAGCCCACCAAAGTTGTCTTAGCCTGGAAAAATGTCTTACCATGACCTTTTATTTGCTCTGTCACTCCAGAATTCAGTTTGATGCATTATTTTAACATTATCTGGGGGGTATTATTGGGAGAATTTGACTGGTTACCCACCTCTACTTTGCCATCTTGGCTCAGCCCCTTTTCCTTCACTTTCATTACTGCCTTTTTATCCCTCTCAAGACTATTTGGGTTATTTGATTATTAATCAAAACAATGCTGCAATTTTAAAAAATCCTTCCACCCATGCTGAATTTGATACTGACTAATTAATCACAATTCCAAAGCTCTTACAAATTATATGAATTTTAAATAGTATTTTATTTCTTCCAATTATATGTAAAAACAATTTTTACCATTCATTTTTTAAAATAATATTTTCAGTTCCAAATTTTGTCCCTTCCTCCTTACCTTCCCACTTCCCAAAGACAGTAAGCAATTTGACTTGGATTATATATGTGCAATCACGTAAAACATGTTATATGAATTAGCTTGATATGTGGCTTTAGTTTTGCGAATTTGTTCATTTCGCATTTTCATATTTTTATTGGTACTTTTTACCACAATGACAATTTTTTTAATCTCAATAACATACACTTACCAAAAATTCTGGGAAATCAATTTGATGGTGAAATTCTATGATGTAACTTTTACTATAGTTGGTAGAAGCTTTTCAGTTATTTCTGACAAAAATGATGTCTATTTAACTTGTTTTTGGTATGTAATATATTTCATAGTACCTTAAAATAACTTCCTAATGATTGTATTTTTGAAAATTAACATTGAAATATCTAGATAGGGTGAATTGGAGTTCCAACACCATTGATCTTTTATGAATTGTGTTGATATGAAATCTATTCCTCTTTTTCAATATTTCCATAAAATTTTCTTCTATATATATTTGTAATATAGTAATCAGATTATTTTGGTTCACTATGATTTTTGCATAATAACACAAGTGCAGAATCATTCTACCTAGAATATCAGAGAGTACATGCTACCTCACTTTGTGAATGCTTTGGAGTCAGAGGAATGGGGGATTAATGAGAGGCCTTCTTTAAATTTTAGCAACCACAAAAAATGGATACTTTAGATCATCTGTATGATGTCGGAGAGAAATTTAATAAGAAAGTGAAATGATAGTAGGGGCAGGAGACAATGTGGAGGCTTTTTATTTTTTTTGGTAACCACTGTTTCTTCTAGTAGTATTTCCAGCACATAGTATGATTTCAAGCTCTACTTCTTTACAAATGGTGTCATATGGGATTTTTATATTTTCTTATTTGGGGATTTTTTCTTCTATATCTTTAACTATTTTTCTTTGCTATTCAGCAAGTTTTCATTATTGAAACAGGAGTTACATTTAGAACATTTGGTTTGGAAAATATTTGTCCATTTAATATTTTTGAATTTTGAGGTGACTTTTCTTTTATTATTCTTATTCTTTGCTGTAAGATTTCATTCCTCATTTTGATTTTTCTTTCACTTAGATGATCTTTTTGAAAACATTTTTCCAGTCCTGATATTTTAAAACCTTGTTTTCTTATTTGCATGTGCTCCACTCCACTTTGGTTTTTGATAGCTTTACTAGTCGATAGAAAGGTGACATCAGAGTCAGAAAAACCTAGTTTAAATTTTGACCCTGACACAAATGCATGGCCTTTCATCAATTCTCAATCTCCTTTTCCTCTACGAAGCTTTTGACACTGTTGATCCCTCCTCCTCCTCACTGAATTTCTTTTCTCAAGAGTTTGAGGATCCACTCTGTCCTGGTTTTCCTCCTGACCATTCCTATCATTCTTCTTTGCAGGATTCTCATCCAGATGATATCCTTTGACCATAGATGACCCACAGGGTTCTGCCCTTTTCTCTTCTCCCTCTATTCTACTTCACCAGGGGGTCTCTGTATCTTCCATCATTTTAATTATTATCTTTATGCTGATAATTCTCAAATATACCTATCCTGAACCAATCCCTCTGCTGACCTGTAACCTTCAATCTGGATGTCTAGTAGGCATTTTAAACTCAACATGTCCAAAATTGAATTCATTATCTTTCTCCCTAAAATCTTCTCTTTCCTACCTTCCCTGTTACTACACAGAATGGTACCATCCTTCTGGCTTACAATCCAGGAGTCATCCTGGATTCCTCACTGTCTTTTACCACCCAAAGCCAAACTTTTGCCAAGACCTATTGATTTCATCTCTGTAACATCTCGTATAAGCCCCCTTCTCTCTTTCACTACTACCACTGTGATACAGGCCCTCATTATCTCTTGCCTGGACTATTGAAATAGTCTGCTGGTAGGTCTTCCTGTCTCTCCCCACTACAATCCATCCTCCATTCAGCCGCTGAAGTGATTTTCCTAAAGTGAGTGTCAGATCACATCATGTTCCTATAAAGCTCTCCCTCCCTTTACTCAACAAATTCCAGTGGCTCCGTATTATTTCCAGGATCAGATACAAAGTCCTCCATTTGGCATTCAAAATCCTTCATGTTCTAACTCTCTCCTAGCATTCCAGTCTTTTTTACACCTTCTGGTGACACTGACCTCCTTGCCATTCCACAAACAAGACAGTCCTTTTCTCAGCTCCAGACATATTATCTGGCTGTTGACCCTGCCTAAAATGGTGTTCTTCTGCATCTCTATCTTTGGTTTTCCTGGCTTCCTTTAAATTCCAGCTAAAGACCATCTTCTACAGGCAGCCTTTCCCAACTCCTCTTAGTGCTAGTGCCTTCCCTCTTTTCTTTCCTATTTGAATTTTAAATAGTTTGTATATGATTGTTTGTTGTCTCCCTCTTAAATTGTGAGCTTTTTGAGGACAAGGGACTATCTTTTGCCTCATTTTGTACCTGTGACATAAAGCACAGTGGCTAGCACACAGTAGGCTCTTAATAAATGCTTACTGACTGACACAAACTGACTCTATGACATTTAATCTTGCAGTGTATATTATAGAGAAGGTGTTGATTTGCATTGGTGAAAGAAGGCCCTTTTTGGGAGCTCTCTATATTGAGGAAATTGATGACTTTGTAAAAACAAAACCAAACTGTTCTTTCAAGAGCTATCTACTACATTCAAAGATTAAGGTCCAGGAGAGATGTTAGAGGCTATTAAGTCTAAGCTTCTCACTTTATAGGTGAGGAAACTCAGTCACAGAGAAGTTAAACAATTTGCCAAGAACCATATAGCTAGTAAATATATCAAGCACGATTTGAACCCTGGTTTTCCTGACTCCAAGAATGATCAACTTCTTTCAAGCATTTGTGTCTCATCATTTTCTTTTCAAGAGTGTAAGTTGTATTTTCCTTGTCTATGTTTGTGAGCTTAGATGATTGGATGAGGGTGGCTTATCAAGAGTCTGTAGGAAGTAGGGATCTATTACTTCTTTGCAAAAAAAATGGAGATTAGAAAAGTTAAACTATGGTCAATTGCCCAACTACTGTCATATTCGCTGTTGGTCCCAAAGGGGTAGAGAGATCAATATAAATTTATTACCTTTACTAGAAAATGAACTCAAGCGTATAGGTGATCTGTGGATGCATGAATAGTAGTATTGTTACCACCACCACCACCACTGTCATTAGTACTTGACAAATTGACAAAGAAAACTGAGAATAGGCGAACAAAAAGAGTTTATTAGGTGACCAGGTGAGAAGCCCTGCTGGTTCAAAGAGGATTTAAATGACTAAAATGACATAAAAGGGCTTTCTTAAATGAAAGAACAATCAGGAAATATGAGAACAGTCAAATAGAAAAAAATGTTAAAAAGAAAACAAAGTTAAATGATTACAGATTAAAACCTCAGAGATTAGCCCTTTGGATATACTTGGTTGGATCCTGACAAGAAAAGTCACTTCGTGTCTGTAACTGGTGATTAGAAAAAAAAAAAAAGTCAAACACAAGGAAAGTCAGAGCTGGTCGTGTATAGTAATGAAATAGGCATAATGGCCCTATTCTAGCAGGAGACATGGAGCTGATAGCTCATCAGAAAGTAGTTATCAGGTAATGAAATAGAATAGCACTAGCTGGAAATAGATAATATATCCAGGGGTGTCCAAGACTTCCAGCAGAAAGATAGTAGAGGAAAATTTGTCCAGTAGGAGAGGAGTTGACAACAAAAATGCGGAGTCTGAGAATGATTGACTCTAAATAAAATTACTGCACTGTTGACCCAGCAAGTTGATCAATAGCAGGGTGGGTGGCAGTAGTTGGACCTACAACATGTGCGCCTGCAGCATGGTGACCAGCAGCAGATTGTTTTACAGCAAGTTGGCTGACAGCAAGAAGGCTGACAGCAAGAAGGCTAGCAGCAGTTGGACTCACAGCAGGATGGCTTACAACAAGTTGTTTGGCAGCAGACTGTTCTACAACAAGAAGGCTGGAAACAAGGTGTGCAGCAGTTAGAGCAATGGGTGGTGGGTTGGCAGCAGCTGGGCACACAACAAGTTGGTTTACAACAAGTTGTTCTGTAGCAAACTGTCCTATAGCACGTAGGCTGGCAGCAGATGTACTCACAGCAAGTTGGCTCACAGCAAGGTTGGCAGCAGCTGGGCTTGCAGCAGGTTGGTTTACAACAAGTTGTTCTCCAACAGACTGTCCTGCAGCATGTTGGTTGACAGCAGGTAGGAGCACAGAAGCAGGAGCTGACCATGGTCTTAGTGGATGTGACTTTTGTTGAGTTGCAGAGAAAAAATTCTAGTAGTATGAGAATCCTTCTGTTCTAGAACTTTATATACCTATCCTCAGTGTGTAAAATTGGTCCCATGAGCAGGAACTTTCCTTATTATTGTTTATGCCATGTTGTATGACCTCAGGAAATTGTTTTACATACTAGCTTCTGAGTAAGTGTCCTTATGAATCTTATTAGAATCAGTGATTTAGTTTATTCTTCTTCTCAAATCATTCAGTCTGTTCTTTCTCAGGTAATAGAAAACTTGTTTTCAAGAATCATCTTCTTCATAGTGAAATCATCAACCATCATTATGCAGAGTGGTCACATCATTTGATCATCTGATGGTGATAGTTCAGAGATCAGAAGGATGGTCTTACCTCTTTTTTTCTTACTGTTGATAGGTTGGTAATTTCACCTAGTTAGCATAGCATGACAATGAAAACTTGTGACTCTGATTCCAGAGCATTAAATTTGGAGGGAGAAGTCTAGGATTGAAGTCCTACATCATTCACTTATTAGCTATGTGATGTTGAACTTGTCACTTTGATTCTCTGAACATAAATTGCCTTCTCTGTAACATGGAGATAATAGCAACTTTCCTAGGTACTTACATGGTTCTTAGAGCTTTTAATGAAAAATTATGTATGTTTTGTTATCTCTTCTCCAGAACCTTAAATAGCTTTTCCAATGCCCAGAATACACATTTTTTTCCTTCTGAAGTTGGTCCTTAGTTTATGCATTTATTTTGCTTCCCCAGTTGTAAACTCCATCATCTTTCCTCATTTCCTCTCCTTCTCTTAGCCTGATCTCTCCAAACATCTTGGACTAACTCTTATTTTTATTCTTTAAAAAAAAAAATTTAGTCCCTTCCCTTTCTTAGTTCAAATAAGAGTAGAATGGTTCATCTTTCTAATGTGGTCATCCCACTCCCATGCATATTATCTATTTCAATGATAATAATTTAAGAAGCCCCTTAGTAAGAAGTGTTTTCCTTTCACCCCTTTTCTTTTTCTTTGTCCCCTCTAAAATCTCCTATATTTAATTTCCAGGAGTAGTAATTCTGGAAAACTGCTTTGGGAGGTGTTTTGTGATGCTTGTCTGAGGTTCCAATCCTTATTCTCTCTGTTTCTGTCTCTGTCTCTCTTAACATCCCTTTTGGTTTCATGCCACTTTGCCCTTGCACTTACAAACTCTCTTCTCTCTGAGCTGTGCCTTTCTTGATTTTCTCCTAGTTGAAGTTAACCAAACCATTTCTTCCACTTTAGTGGAAGTTTGATAAAAGCATGACCCATCTTGTAGAAGACGATTTCATAAAGTTCCACCCTTGACCCTTCACTCCATCCTCAAGTGAAAATATTATTGAAAGACTTTTTTCACTTTCCTTCCTATTCTGAGGGATTGGTTCCTAGTATTTCTGGATTATGGTGTAATTTATTTTAACAAAAGGGGATATTGTAGTTATTATCATCATCAAACATGGAATAAATGCTCAGAGCCATATATTACACCTCTGTCTTGAGTTCTGTCTTTGATGTATGATTTGGGACAGTGGCTAACCCCTTCTTCCTATTGAGGTTGAAGGGGAAAATGTGTAGGGTCAAATACATTGTCAGTACTTGATACAGTGAGGTAGTGTAGATACCTCTAAAAGGGAATCTAAGCCTTGGCAGACTTCTGCCCAAACATAGACCAACCATCCTCCTTTACTCAGACACTTGAGGTGGGATGCTCTGTCCATGAAACACAGCTGTTTGTATTACTCTGCTGGATACAATGTTTTACCTATCATTGGAGCGGAAAAGAGAAGAACCTGTCCATCCAAGGGACTTTAGTTGATGGGAGAACCCATGTGGGTAATGCCAGTCTCTTTTGCTTTTATTTTCTCCTCAATTTCCAATCATCCATTTCCTGGGTTCTTTCCATGTAGGGACATGTTACTCTATCCTTTTTAACTCATTCCCCTCCATACCTGGAACACTCTAACCTCTTGCCTCTATCTCCTGGCTTCCTTTCAAAACCCACCTTAAATCTCACATTCTGCAAGTAGTCTTTCCTAGTCACTCCTACGATTAGTGCCTTTTCTCTGAGATCACCCTCAATTTATAATGTTTATGCCTTTTATGTGCTATTTTTTGCATGTTGTCTCTCCTGTTAGAATGCAAGATCCTTGAGGTAGGACCTGAGGGTTTTGCTTCTTTTTTTTTCCTTCTAATTATACTGCTTAAAACTTACTAAGGGTTTATTAAACAATTTTTAACTGAGACTGACGTGCTTCAGAAAATCCTATTCAAAGGATTCTAAACTAAAGCTGGAGAACCACCTTGGTCTCCCTAACAACTTATCGAAGGAACCTCAAAGCACCACCAGTATTCCTTGCTTTGAGATGTCAAAGCCACCTGGTGATGAACAATAGAAATCCATCTTTTGTACTCATCATTTCACTGATGGGCTAGCCTTGTCAACCACCTGACTTTATTTCCTTTAACCAACTATTTTAATTTCCTTGTTGTCTTCTTATTTCTTTTTTTCTCATTCCCATTTTCTCTGAATTGTCCTTATGATGTGGATACAGAGGTGCCCTAAGGGTTAACATAATTTTAATGGTTTCTTTCTCAGTACCTTGGAAGGCCTTCCTGAGCCTGAGAGCATCCTAAAGTCTTTTCCCTTATCTTGAAATGCCATAAAACTTCCCCTTTGTCCAGGACCATGGAATTCCCTATCACTCCCCCCCCCCCCCCATCCTGGGTCATAAAATTTCCCGTCTCCTTATCTTGTGTCATCCATCTTCCTCATTCTTTGCCTAGATCTCCAACCCCCATTAGAGACCCTAAAATTACATCATCGTCCTACAGGCTGTGTAACTTTCTGTGTATATAAATCTGGTCCCTCTCCTATATCATTTCCTTTGTTTAGCCCCTTGCTAAGTCTCAGGCTTGCCTGCTTTTGCATTAATAAAGCACCATTTGGCTAAAGAGAAAGTCTGATTGAATTCTTTCAAAAAACTTGAACCAGCTCTCCCAACTCTGAACCTTGACACTTAAATATTCTCATAAACTAAACTGGGCTTCCCTAACTTCTCTCCAAATAAACTCTATTCAGTTGAATAATCAGTGTTGTCTCTGCTGATTTGTTTAGTGCAGCTCTCAGTGAAGATGAGAGTGATGTAATCCATCCTTAGTAGATAAATATGTACATTTGAACTATTTTTCTAGTAATGTCAATGGAATTCTGCTGATCAGTCTGCATCTTGGTGGATATTGGTAGGCATTTGTAAACTGAATGACTAGATTCAGGTGCACGATATTTCAGCTATGTTTAGTTAACTCCATTCTCCCAACGTTTATATGAAAAATTATATCATCTTTCTTGAACAGAAGTCTAGGTGCCACGTCCTGTGGTTTACTGAGGAGCTTTTTTATTTGAAGCTGGTAATGAAGGAGAGCCACAGCAAACCATACCCAGTTAAAAGCTGCTTCTGCTGCTGTTGTTTGTCCCTTGGTCTCAAAGAGGACCATAGCATCAGGTTGGTGAGGCCATGATATGCAAGTGAACTGGATTTAAGTGAGGGAGGGCTGTACAAAGTTACCAGCCTCACTTTTGCCTCTGGAATCATTGGGATCTAGTGGCTAGATGTAGATCAGGATGACTGGAGATGGCCCAGGATGCAATGGGGAACCTTGACCTTTTCAAATTAAAGTCTTGATTTGACTGAGGCAAAGGCTATTTAGTGAGTAAGGCTTAATAAGAAGGGAGGCCAAGAATAGACTCAGTGAAACAAATTTGGGAGGGGAAGACTCTCAGGGTTTCAGGCCCAAACAGAAACAATTGCTATTTACATTCATTCTGAGCCAATTAGGTTCAAACAATGACTAAGTAGGGCTTGACCTGGGGCGTATAGTTGGCCAATCAAGGAGGAGCTTTGCTATTTTTACCAGGTAATGAATAGTAAACCATGCCCAATTAAAAGCACAAAGGGAAGAAAGGAAGGTTTTGACCTTGGACTCTCCAAGGACAATTGAAAGGGTAGTACTGTCTCCATCCTGTGAGCAAAGTTCCTTGCCTCAGGGAGGATAAATGTGGCTCAGCTAAATAGAAAGAAAAGGGTTAGGCAGGATGAAATGCAAGAAGTAAATCAATCTGCCCTAGTCATATTCAGACAGTGAGACTAAGTGTATGGTTCAGTAGAATTTCAAGAAGAAATATTTTATGTATATTTCAAGAAGATATCAATCTATGGGGACATTTTTTAATCTAAGGGATGAGGCGTGTGATGAGAGCATTTGGGTAAATGAGTGCATAGGAAGAAGACACAGAAGTAATATTGTTGTGAGAATAATGCAGACCTTATATTTCACCTTTATTCCCTTATAATAGAAAGCCAATGCTCTGCACACCCAGAACTCTTAAAGGAAAGTGAATATTTTAGCTTGAATTGAGTGTTGAATATATGTGCTAGGGAAGAGAAGAGAACCTACTATGTTCCACGCACAGTGCTAAGTGCTTTTAAAATATTATCTCATTTGATCTTCACATAGCCTGGGAGGCAGCTGCAATTATTATTATCTCAAATTTACAGTTGGGAAAGAGGGTGACCTTCTCAGTCACTTAGCTAGGGAGTATCTGAAGCCATGCACTCAGATCAGGCCCAGCACTCTGTTCCCTGCACCATCTTGTTGCCTCAAGAATGACATGAAGTAAAGGGAAAAAAGGTGGGGTTAGAACTAGATTGAGGAGGTTATTGTTTGGGATGAAAAACCCCATCCAAATGATGTGGTTACCCATAAAGAGGGTTAGGGTTGCTTGAGACCCCAAAATACTAACACTCTGGGTCCTGCCTAAAGAATTTGAGTCAAGTCTTCTCTCAGCCAAAGAAAACCAAAGTTTATTGAAAGTTTGCCATATGGGGTAGACTCTTAAGGAGCCTCGGTATCTGTGAGGCTTATATTGGGCAAGCAGGACAGAGTAAGTCTATGTTAGGTCATTCTATGGCACTCTCACAGCACATGGAGGGAAGATGGGGTCTTAAATACAGAAAGGTTGTGGGAGGAATCTAGGGGTGGTCTAGAGGAGCAGTTTGGGGAATAAAGAGGTGCAGGTTCTGGGAGCCCCCTTGAGCTCTCCTTGAATCTTTGAGTTACAGGCTCTGGGAAACCCCTTGAAGTAAATCTTCCCAAGGAAGGCATTTGCCTGAGGCCATGGGCCTTAAGTTGTGGCTCTGCCCAACTCTTTAGCCCTCCTTTGTTCCAATAGTTTCCCACTTTTGATGCTCCCTCCCATCCTTGAGCTGGCCTGGCCCACCATTGTCTATGGTCTCCAGGTAGCCTCCAGCAACTTCCCACCCTTAATCACTCATCACTGGAGTCCACCCCATCTGGACCTCTGAAGACCCTCCCCAAACTCATGGCTGGAGTCTGACCTCATCTGACTCCTCCTGAAGGCCCTGCCCAAACTCCTCCTCTAGACCACCCCTAGATTCTTCCCACAACCTTTCTGTATATAGGATCTCATCTTTCCTCCATGTGGGGTGAGAGTAGGAATTGTGAGCTGTCTGTATTGAGACTGGCACAGAAGCCAGAAGCAGCTGCCTCCTGTGGGAGGAGGAGGAACCCAAGAGTTCAGAATTCAGCTACAGGACCAGATAAGGACTGGGCAGCAAGGCAGGAGCACTGAATGTGTTTTCCTGCTGTGTCCCACAGTTTGAGACCCAGGGGGAGAATGGAATTGTGTCTATTGTGGGTGGGGTGAAGTGCTATGGATCCCCAAGGACCCCACCCTGTTGGTTTTGTTGCCCAGTCACCCCTCAGTACTTGGAAGCAGGGGCTGGAGCAGTGTTAAGACTAGGAGTGCCAGGAGGAAGCCTGCAAGGTAAGTGTTGGGGGAAGGACACCCTCCACCCCCAAGAGAACTGTATTTGAGTTTTGGATTGCTGGTAATGAGTTGCTGTGTTATATATTTTGCAAATGTGAAGTCCTGTTTTGTGGGGATTATGTTTTATTTAAGAGATGTTAATGCTAATTGAGATTTAAGTTGCCTATGTAATTAATGAGCATGAAAGATCTTGAGGCCCAATCTTATGGGAATGTGAAGATCTTCCCTGCCCCTAGGCCCTTTGATAAGGCTTAAGTGACTCTGAGAACCTTCCCTGATATGAAAGTATACTCTGTCCCCTAATAGGCTGAATGTGGTCACATGGAGCCTGTGGCGGGAAACCTGTTCTTCAGGAACATCCAAACCTTATTGCTTTGTGACTGGGCAGTGGGTGAAGAGGGCTGTGATGTCACAGAATGCCCTAGCACAGACTTGCTCTGTGAGAGTGCCATAGAATGACATAGCATAGACTGGCTCCTTGATTTACTTCAAGGGGTTTCCCAGAGCCTGTATCTCAAAGATTCAAGGAGAGCTCAAGGGGGCTCCCAGAACCTGTACCTTATCAGGGAGGGTTTACAGGAGGAGTCAGATGAGGTCAGACTCCAGTTATGAATGATTAAGGGTGGGAAGTTGCAGGAGGCTACCTGGAGAGGACAGACAATGGTAGGCCAGGCCAGTTCAAGGGTGGTACAGGAGGATCAAAGGTGGGAAATTGCTGGACAAAGGAGGGCTGACAATTTGGGCAGAGCCACAATGAAAAGCCTGTGGCCTCAGGCAAATGCCGTATGTGGGAAGATTTAAGGGGAGCTCAAGGGGGCTCCCAGAGCCTGCACTTCATCACAAAGATTAATTAAAAGCTGGAAGATGTCTTAGGATAAAAACAGGAGTTTATTCTCTTCCCCAGAAGAGGGTGGTTTTCCCCATGACTCGTCATGAAGAAAAGGAGTGTTACAAAAGACAGAACAAGAATTTTATACCCTAATACAGTCAATCCCCTTTCCTCGACCGTCTCCTCTCTCATTGGCTGAGAGGCATACTTAAGTCATGGTGCCAAAATCTTCCCCAATGGCAAGTCATAGGGAAGCCCGTCACTATTTCCCAGCAGCTGGGAAACAGGTTTACAAAGAACAAGAAGGCTGATTGACAGCAAGGGAAAGGGGCAGGGGAAGGGTCCTGAAGCAAGGGAGGAGGAGTGTGCCTGGGCTGTCCTTGACTCCCACTTTGGGCCCACAAAGGCAGGAAATCAGAAAGGGCTTGCTGCTGATTGACAGCAGTATTGGAGGAGGGGAAATTAATCCAAAATTACCTGAGAATTTTTCACTCTCCCTAGACAGTATGAAAGACATTGAAAAGACATTGCTTCCTAGGGAGTATGAAGGGAATTGCTAGTAGTTTCTGCACAGAGTTAAGTGATCATCATGCTTGTTCATTGAGAAGAATAATATGACTTTTGTACATGTGTTGAATTATGAAAGAAAAAGCTTTCAGGTGAGGATTTTTGTTTGGGTGCTATCTAGCAGTGAATTCGATAAACGTTTTTAACCAACTGCTATTGGAAGAGACTGTGATAGGTGCTCCAGATACACAAATAGATCTTATAATTTAATAAACTCTAGTGAACTTTTATTACCTACCAAACTATGAATAATTTTGCATAATTGTATGTATGTATAACAAAATTAGTAACATATAACATACATATTACATTATTAATAACAATGCACATATAATTAACAATTAAATGTGTACACAAATGAATATGATCCCAGGCAAAATGTGTTCATAGAAAGTTAAGTCATAGCTGCCATAGATCAGTTGAAAGAGGCCATTTGCAGTGAGGGGAGGAGGAGGTGCTTAATGGAAGAGGTGCCGCTGGAGCTCAGCCATGAAGGAATTTTCGTTAGCTGTTCAATGAAACCTATACTGTACCTAGGACAGGTCTTACTCCTCTTGTCATAGAGAAGGAAACTGATGTTTACAGAGGTGTAGCGATTAGCTCAAAGCCTTGCAGCTGGGAAGTAGATCAGCTAGGACATGAGTTCTGGACTTCTATCAACAAATTTGGTGATATGGAATCAAAGTAACATACTGTCACTGGTATCTTATTATAATAGATGAAGTTATGGTGAGAGAACTATTTTTCCGATCTATGATCTAGCATCAGCAGATGATCATGTGAAGAGAGTACTCTGCATAATGATGGTTGATGCTTCCATGGTGAGTAGGAACATCCTTGAAGACAAATTTTCTATTGTATCAGAAATAAAAGACAGGACGAGTCCAGTGTAGGAACCAACTGTCATTTATTTTAATAAGATTCATAGTGACATTTAGTCAACAACTATTAAGCTACATAATTTCCTAAAGTTGTAGGACCCTTGGAATAAACAATAACAAGGAATGATGTTGCTCCAGGGGCTCAGTTTCACCCTGTGAGGTAGGACAGGTATATAAAGAGCCAGAAGAGGAGGCATTCTCAGACTCCTGGAAACTTCCCTCTGCTAATCCACAGAAACCTCCCCCACCAAGACCATGGTCGGCTCCTGCTGCTGTGCTCCCCGCTGCTGCCGGCCAACATGCTGCAGGACAGTCTGCTGCAGAACAACCTGCTGTAAGCCATCTTGCTGCATGTCCACCTGCTGCCAGCCTTCATGTTGCCAACCCACGTGCTGCAGAACAGTTTGCTGTCGAACAACTTGCTGTGAGCCGACCTGCTGTGTGCCCAGCTGCTGCCATCCTTGCTGCCAGCCATGCTGCTGTGACTCTGGTTGCTGCCAGCCTTCATGCTGTCAACCAACTTGCTGCAGAACATTCTGCTGGGAGACTCCATGCTGCAGGCCCCCCTGTTGTGGGTCCAGCTGCTGCCATCCATCCTGCTGTTGATCACCTTGCTTTCCAAAAAGTGTAGTGATTCTACTTAGAGGTGGCCATCTTCCTGCTCCATGTTTTTGTTGTCAACCACTCCCCTACTGACCAGTGTACCCTTCTGCATCTTACTACTGAAAAGTCTTAGACTGTCTTATATGTAGTATCATCCACTGCCAGCTGGTGCTGTTCTATCACATTATATAATGACGTCTCTGTAGGTGAACTACCAGCTCCACGTCCACTGACTGCAGAGGGAAATTACCTCTGTTTTATTGTTTCAGATGGACAAGACTCTGGCTCTCCTTAGCTGTCCTTCCATTTGACTATGTTGTCTGAAAAAAAAGCTGTGACAGAGAGGAAGTTACTCTTTTGTAATCATGATCTGATCAATTTCATCTTAAAGGTTAATTCTTGAGATTATATCTTTTTATCTACTCAGTTTTTCCTTCTTTATAATAAGGCTTCTAATTTATTGTCAACATATTTCCTCTTTTTTGTTTTATTTCTATAAATATTTTTAGATGTTCACATAGGACCAACATGGCTTCCATGTTTATCTCTTAATAAACTTTGCATCTGCATAAGCCTCCTTGTCCTTGTAAATGTGTGAAGTACAGATGTTAATGATAGTGGGAGTGATAAAGAAGGTGATCCTAATCTATCATTCATAAATCATCCAAAGTATTGAGTTCTTTGCCCTCCAAGAGTCATGGGTTTGTGTTGATCTCTCTATACCTTTCGGACCGATGGTAGGCAAATGGGACCTGAATGATATTTAAATCCTAGCTCTGTTACTTATTACCTTTATGATCATAGGCAAGATAGTCTAGTCCTCACTTTCCCTCATCTGTGAAATGAGAGGCCTTGACTTGAGGACCTCTTTGTTTTTTCTCACACCTAAATCTATGCTCCAGTGATCCTATGAAAGAGACGTCAGTCAACCAACCTTCATTAATAGCTCACCATGTTCTAGGCACTGTGGTAAGCACTGGGGATGCAGAGAAAGCCAATAGTTCCAGTCTTAGAGGAGTTTATATTCCAGTGGTTGTGACAACAGGTCAATAACCAGCTATTTTTATAATCTCATAAATGGGTCTTTATGTATTATGTTATATATAGAGGGACATTTAGAGAGCAGAGGAAAAGTGAGATAGAGACAGACTGACAGAGCAGAGACAACCACAACCAAGCCACAGAAAGATTGAGAGAGAGGTAAAGACATTAAGTGCACAGAAAGAGTTACAGAAAGACAGAAAGAAAAATAAAGACAGATATAAAGAGAGACAGACAAAAAAACCGAAATGCAGTGACAGAAATGGAGAGAACCAATTGACAGAAAGAGACACAAAGATATCAAAATAGGGAGAAACAGATAAAAATTCACAGAGACACAGAGATAGAGATAGAAAGACAAATTAATAGAGCAAAGATGAAGAGCAACAAGAAGGGAGATCTTCTAATTCTATCAGAACAATCATCAATTGAAATACTCCATTAACCGAAGTATTAGAAACAAAGGCAGGGCACCCCTGTGCTTGGAATGTTGTACCATGAAGCTGTCCTCTTCAGACCAAGGTTATTTTAGATGACTTTTATGGTCCTGTCCAAGTTCGTATTTTATGATTCATTGACTGTGGCTTAAAGATGGAGTCAACTTTTGAGTGCTTTGGCCTGTACTTCTGTAGCAGTGAGGATAAAGTGACAAAGGAGGATGAATAGTCCCCAAAGGAAGGCATCTTCCTGAAATGGCACCTTCTTTGCTGGGTACCAATCTCATATTCTGTCTATAGTAAGATTTATGACCTTTTTTAGGTTTAATGCCTTAAAATCAACAGAGTAGGTACATTTTGGGTTGGCATACCATGGTGCAACTTGCTGCAATGCAGGTTTAGCTAAGCTCCTTTCCAAAGAGGAAGAAAAGGTGACATAGAGCCAGCACAACTAGAAATACGGATAAGTCCATAAGTACAGCATCTGAAACTAAAAGAATTCTAGTAACTCTTGCATTTATCCTTTTCTAGGTTACTCATAAAGAGCCAGTGTGCTATAATAGTTAACTCTAACTGCCTTTGGAGTTTGGAAGGCTTTTCCAACATTACTGGCTCTTTGGCTCTGGTTAAGACATTTAAGATCTCACTGCCTTGGTTGCAAAGCAGTTGCCAGTCTGCCTTGGTAGAGGAAGAGGAAGTTCTGCAAAGGGAATTTCTAAACTAATGCAATTTTGGGTCTCTTCTGCACTTTCCTCAAAAAAGCCTCTTTCTGAATGCTATATTCAAAGGTCACTGGATCTAGAATGATACATTCTTAAATTGATCCAGTTCTCTTCATATTAAAAAAACCCTCAATACAAAATGGAAATTCTTAATAACCCTGGGCTTCTCCCAATTATTCTACAAGATTGGAGTTAATTTTGTGACTTTTGGATATGTATGTGGCTTCATTTCCCAGACCTAGACCAAGAAAGTACACCAAGGGTTGTTGTGAGGCAAAAGCACATGACTCCCATCAACCTATCATCAATAGTCCCAATAGTCAATGATTATTTCCTCAGTGGTCTATAAACCAGAAATAAACCACATATATAGTAGGTGACTCTGACTGTTCTATCTCATTTGGATCTAGAACTGAAATAATTCACCTGCATAGTTTTACTTACATTCCACATTGGGTAATTGAAATATTAAGAATTCTTTTTACCTATCCCAACAGTTCCCATTAAATTCACATCTGCTGTATTTCCCTTGAGTTTGAGGAATTATAGGATGCCTATCCTATCAACTCTAAAACCCAAAATATTATCTTTGCAGTTGTTTCTTTGTCTTCCTCCTTTTCTTATACCAGCCAACTCTGAACTTTGGAAGATTTCTTCTTTTCTGTGATTCTTTTTTGCTTTCTCATTGACTTGGCTTCCTTTCATACTTCATATTGACATTTCAAAGGTCTCACATGATGCTTAACTCAGACTATCACTTTTCCATAGATCAGTGATTCAGTCTAGAATCCAATGATTTAATCTAGAATTATCTTTCGTGTTCAATTGCAATCACAGGCTGAGGAGGGTGTAAACAAAACCCAGGGAGGCCAAGACTTAGTAGATTTCTCTCTAAACTCAGAGCACCTTCCTTTACTCAGCTCCTAGAAGTGGGATGCTCCGCCTGTGGAACAACAGTTGTCAGCAGTTTGGATAAGTCACTGCTCTGGTGGTAGCAATGCTTTACTTTCCAGTATAGTGGAAGGGAGTAAAATGTGCCCACCCAAGGTGCTCTGTTCTTGGGAGGGTCCATGCATGTATTGCCAGTCTCTTGTACTTTTTTTCTCCCAATTTCCAATCATTCAATTTCTGGGCTCTTTACGTGAAGGAATGTGACACTCTACATGCTTTCACTAGTTTTCCTCTATATCTTTAAAACTCTGTCCTCTCACCTCCATCCCCTGTCTTCCTTTCAAAGCTCACCACAAATCCCACATTCTACAAGTGGTCTTTTCCTAGTCTCTCCTACTGTTAGTGTCTTCTCTCTGAGATTATTCTCTAATTGAACTGTTTATATCTTTTATGTTCTATTTTGTGCCTGTTAGAAGGTGAGAGGGACTTTTCTTTTGCCTTTCAACAGAAAATATTCCAGTGCTTAGGATTTGGAATCTGTTATCTAATCTGTCTCAGTCTCCCTGAATACTTACGAAAGGAAGACAGTCATCTTCCCTACTTTGAGTGTCACAGTAGCCTGATGACAGACAATAGAAATTAACTTTTTTATACTCATTAATTTACTGAGGTACTAGCATTTGCCAACTGTTCAATTTTATTCATTATGTGTTTCAACTTCCCTGTTGCCTCCTTATATTTTTCTCATTCCTATTTTCTCTGATTTGTCATTTGATATTCTAATCAGTTGAGCAGGGATTCCCTGATCACCTCCTAATAAACTCTCTTTACATGAATAATTTATGTTGTCCTTGTTGATTTGTTCCATATAGCCATCAATGATAATGAAGATGATGCTAATGCATGATTAAGAGGCAAATATGTACACTTGAGATATTATTCTAGTAATAGCATTGGACCTCTACTGACCAATCTGTGCCTTTTTATTTTTATTTTTTCAGAAGCAGCTGTCTCTTTGTGCCTCTTTGGTATTTTGAGGGAAGATTGTGTCATCAGTAGAAATAGGGAAGTTCGAGAGGATTTTTAAAAGGATAGTCATATGATGATAGGATCCTGCACTTGGAGACAGAAGGGACCAAAGGCATCATCTGAATTGAGATCCAAAGATATTCAATGACTATTAATTTTTAATAATTAATTTTTCATTATATAATATATAATTTTCAATCATCAGAGATGTCAGCCAAATCTAGGTCATTTGACTCTAAATCTCCCAACCAGAAATAGAAGCAATGGTGAAAAGGGAAAAGAGGGAAGATTCAGACTCATTGCAATGACAAACTCTCATTCAAAGATGGCATGGAATAGCTTGAGAGGTAGTAAGATCTTAGGATTTTGAGGTGAAAAGGACATGGAAAATCATCCAGTCCAACTTTTTCATTTTATTGATGCAGAAACCTGAAATTCACATAGTTAAGTGCCTCATTAAAGGTCACCCAGGTAGTTTGGGTATACCAAGAGAGGCCAAGCTAATGGCCCCTGACCTCAAGGAGTCTACATTCAAATGGTGTACATAATATACAAAAAAGGACATAGAAGGTATAGACAGGGTAAATGGAGGGTAATTTCAGAGGGAAAGGACTAGTGATGGAGTAGAAATGCCCCCTGGTTCAGATGAATCTTGAAGGAAACCAAAGGAACCAAGTGATGGAGATGAGGAGAGAGAGCATTTCAGGAATGGAGGGGAAGTGAAAAGGCATGGAGTAGAGAGATGAAGTGTCTTGTTCCTACATGGGAAGAACCTAGGAAAATGAGTGATGGACAATGGAACAAGACAAAAGCATCAACAATGAATATCATCTCCATTGGCTCTGCCTTCGATTGAGCTCCCTGAGTGGGAAGAAATAACTCTTTTCCACTTCCTTGACAGACCAAGCACTGCCACCATCAGAGCAGTGGCTCAACAAAATTGCTGATAGGTGTTGCTACATGGGCAGAGCATTCATCCTCAAGTGTCCTCAGGTGCTCTGAGTTTGAACAGAATTCTAGTAAGTCTTAGGCTCCCCCATGAGACATTTCTGTACTTTCTCAGTTTGTCAAGGGCTGACAACACATGCCCCTGCACAGTCTTCTTCCTTGGTTTTAATAAGAAAAGAGGGTTAATCACTGTCTTAATTCTTGTGTAAAAGAGAGTTTAGAGGCATAGTCTACTGTTTTGAGGGTCTTTTTTATGTTCAGGGATGATAACAACAAGAGCAACAATATGTCTCTTTGTAGAATAAATTATGGCACATCCCAGTGGCTTCAGTAAGGCCATCCCTTCAGAAGCAGGGAAAAGATTAACAAAGGGATTTGAAATAAACTCTGCTATAGAAGTGTGGTTGTGTGGTTTGTGAACTTCAGCAATTCATCTTTTCCAAGACTGGGCCATAAATCTTTCTAGAGGGTTGTAGGAGGATGCAGTCTATGAAATTCTCAGTAGAGGAGAATCCAGGGAGGCATGGCTCAGAGAGAGAATAGACTTTATAGGTACAATGAACACCTGACATTACAGCAAACGATGTGTGTTCTGAGAGAATTAAAAAAAAACAACAACTAAGAAATAGGAATAGAAACTCAAATGGGTGAAAGCACTTCCCATTCCACCATGGCACCTTCATCCTTTATTAACATCATAGAAAGCCAATAGAATTAGAAAAGGAACAGAAAGAAACCAACACACTCTGTTAAGAGGCATTGAAAAGTAGTTGCCATGTTTTAGGGGCAGCAGAAATAGGATTAGCCTTGCTACACATATTTGAACTGAGGAAAGCGAAGGGCCAAAATTGAAGAGTGGAGAGAAAGACACAGAGAGACCACACACACACACACACACACACACACACACACACACACACACACACACACATACACACACACACAGAGAGGAGGCACACAGAGAAGCAGAATGACAATCAGAATTAATCCAAGTTGTTTGGGACTGATTAGAGTAATAGTAGGAAGGGGAAGTTAGAAAGAGATGATGGGGGTTTAGAGTTGTTTAAACCAAACATATTCACAAACTAAGGGGTGACCTAAGATTGAAAATACATTTGCATATTGGGTGGTGGAAAAACCATTGAATATCTTGAAGAATATAATGAAACAGATAATGAAACATTTCCCTCTTCACATCAGACAAATGGGGAAATTCCAGGACAAAATATTGTATACATTGTCAGACATTGTTTCTGCTTTGGATTTTGGCTGTATTGATTTTTCCCATTACAAGGTAGAGTTCCATCTAGAGAGGTAAATAACTGATGTACAAAGACAAAGGCTTTTTACTATACATTGAAGTTATCTATAATTTCATTTATATAGCTATATCACACATGAGGAAATTTCTTTTACCAATCCAGGGAAGGGACTTCTCTACAACTAAGAGAGTTGCCTAGGCATGGAAAAGTTTGGCAAGGTTGCCAGAATCACACAGACAATATAAGTATACATCAACAAAACATATATAAAAATAAACCCCATTACTCTTTTCATAATATTTTCATTGAATGTTCAAAGAAACCTGTAAAGTATGTAGTCCAATTATTATTATTCTCATGTTATGGAGAAGGCAATGGATGTTTACAGAGGTCTAGGTGCTGCTGTAAGGTAATGTAGCTGTTGAGTAGATGAGTTAGAACTTGAATCATGGATTTCTTTCTCCAAATTCAGTGATGTGGATTAAAAGTCATAAGTTCTTACAGGCAGCCTACTATAATTAGATGACATTACCAAGTCAGAAACAAAAAGAAGATGAGAGACCATCCTTCTGAACAATGATCTGTTATCATCAGATGACCATTTGAAGAGACTACTCTGCATAATGATAATTGATGCTTCTTTGATGATTAGGAACATCCTTGGAGACAAATTTTTCTATTGTATCAGCAAGAAGAGATTGGATGAATCCAGAAGAAAAATGAAATAAATAAGATTCATAGGGACACCTAACAACTATTAAGTTGTGTAATTTCCTAAAGTTGTAGGACCGAAGGGATACACAATAATAAAGAATGATGCTACTTGAGGGGCTTAATTTCACCCTGTGAGGTAGGACAGGTATATAAAGAGCCAGAAGAGGAGGCATTCTCAGACTCCTGGAAACTTCCCTCTGCTACTCCACAGAAACCTCCCCCACCAAGACCATGGTCGGCTCCTGCTGCTGTGCTCCCCCCTGCTGCCAGCTAACATGCTGCAGGACAGTCTGCTGCAGAACGACCTGCTGTAAGCCATCTTGCTGCATGTCCACCTGCTGCCAGCCTTCATGTTGCCAACCCACGTGCTGCAGAACAGTTTGCTGTCGAACAACTTGCTGTGAGCCGACCTGCTGTGTGCCCAGTTGCTGCCATCCTTGCTGCCAGCCATGCTGCTGTGACTCTGGTTGCTGCCAGCCTTCATGCTGTCAACCAGCTTGCTGCAGAACATTCTGCTGGGAGACTCCATGCTGCAGGCCCCCCTGTTGTGGGTCCAGCTGCTGCCATCCATCCTGCTGTTGATCACCTTGTATTCCAAAATGTGCAGTGACTCTACTTAAAGGCAGCCGTCTTCCTACTCAGTGATTTTGTTGTCAGCTACTCTCCTATTG
>CM053586.1:223465804-223485203 GCA_028646515.1 Pseudochirops corinnae | reverse complement strand
CCACATGCTGCAGAACAGTTTGCTGTCGAACAACTTCCTGTGAGCCGACCTGCTGCCATCCTTGCTGCCAGCCATGCTGCTGTGACTCTGGTTGCTGCCAGCCTTCATGCTGTCAACCAGCTTGCTGCAGAACATTCTGCTGGGAGACTCCGTGCTGCAGGCCCCCCTGTTGTGGGTCCAGCTGCTGCCATCCATCCTGCTGTTGATCACCTTGCTTTCCAAAACCTATAGTGATTCTATTTAAAGGCGACCGTCTTCCTACTCCGTGATTTTGTTGTCAACTACTCTCCTACTGCCCAATGTTCCCTCCTGCATCTTTCTATTGAAAGTCTTAGACTGTCTTATATGTAGGACATGCATTGCCACCTAGTACTGTTCAGTTACATCATGTGGTGACAACTTTGTAGGTGAGCTCTTATCTCCATGCCCACATGTCCTTCCATCTTTCACTTATATGAGAAAAGAAGTGATCATTTTTTTTATCATAATCTGACTAAATGCCTCCCAAACGTTAATTTCTTGAGATTGGATTCTTTTTTAACCATTCCATTTTTTATTCATTTCTTCTTCTTTAAAATGATTTTTTTCTAAAGTTTGTTGTCTTCATATTTTCTGTTTTTTTATTTTCTTTCTATGAATATTTTTAGGAGGTCTCATAGGAGCAGTATGACTTCCTTTTTATTTCTTAATAAACTCTGCTCTTTTCCATAAACTTCCTTGTCCTTCTAAATTTGTGAAGTACAGATGATGACAATGGTGGTGATGATAATCCAGATGATGCTAATCTATAATTCATAAATCATCCAAAGGATTGAATTCCTTGGCAACTAAGAGTAATTGATTTGTGTTGATGTCTATATCTCTGGTACCAATCATAGGTAAATATGACAGCTGAATGACATTTAAATCCTGACTCTGTGACTTCTTTTCTCTGTGATTTTTAGGTAAGATAGCTGTCCTTTTTGCCCCTCCCTTTTTTTCAATTGTGAAATGTCCGGGCAGGACTAGGGAACCTCTGTGGTCTTTTCTAAGTCTAAAGCTGTGATCCCATAATTAAGGGCTTACTATGTACCAGGGTCTCCAATAAGCAGTGAGGGTGCAAAGAAAGGCAATAGCTCCAGAAATGGAGGAGCTTATATTCTAGTGGTGGAGACAACATGTAAATAACTAACTATATTACAATACATACATAGATGTTTATGTATTTTGTATGTACACATATAGGTTTATATATTCCCACATACATTTATATATATATATATGTATACATTTTGTTACGTATGTGTGTATCTGTGTGTGTATGTGTATTTAGAGGGGCAAAGATAAAAAGAGACAGAGAGACACAGGGAAGACATAGCCACAGCCACAGTCATAGAGAGACTGAGATAGAGAGACAAAGACATTACGTGCACAGAAACAGAAAGATACAGAGACACAGAGACAGAGAAAAAAAAAGACATAAATAAAGAGATAAAGAGACAGAGAGAAAGACACACAATGAAAGAGAGGGAGAGAGACTAATCAAGAGAGAGACAAAAAGATATCAAGACAGGGAGAAGTAGATATAGATTCATAGAGACACAGAGACTGAGACTGAGAGACAGATTGCCAGAAGAATAACAGAGAGCAACAAAGAAGGAGATCCTATACTCATATCAGAATAATCATAAATAAAGGAATTCCATTAAAAGAAGTATTAGAAACAGAGACTGGGCACCTATGTGCCAGGAAAGTTGTATCATGAAGCTGTCCTCTTAGGGCCAAGGTTATCTTACATGACTTCTATGGTCCTGTCCAAGTTCACATTCTATGATTATTTGACTCTGTGCCTTGAACATGGAGTCAACTTTTAAGCACCCTGGCCCGTACTTCTGCTGTAGCAGTGAGGATAAAGTGACAAAGGAGGATCAATCGTCCCCAAAGAAGGGCATCTTCCTGAAATGGCACCTTCTTTGCTGTGTCCCAATCTTGTATTCTCTCTGTACAGTCTATAACAAGATTTATGATCTTTCCCCTAGGTTTAATGCCTTAAAACCAACAGAACAGGCACATTTTGGGTTGGGCTGGCATACTTTGGCACAACTTGCTGCACTGCAGGTTTAGCTAAGCCCCTTTCCACAGAGAAAGAAAAGGTGACATAGAGCCAGCACAACTAGACAGATGGATGAGTCCATGAGGGCAGTCTGTGAAATAAAAAGAATTCTAGTAATCCTTGGATTTAGCCTTATCTAGGCTACTCATAAAGAGCCAGTGTGGGGTAATAGAGGATTGACTTTGGAGTTTGGAAGACTTGTTCAGCTCTAGTGATTCTTTGGCTCTGGTTAAGTCATTTAAGCCCTCACTGCCCTGTCTGCAAAGCAACTTCCATTCTGCCTTGGTAGAGGAAGAGGGAATTCTCCAAAGGGAATTCATAAACTAATGCAATTATGGATCCCTCCTGCATCCTCCTCAAAAAGGCTATTTATGAATGCTATAGTCAAAGGTACATTGGGTCTGCCTCCCCTTATTGGTATATGTGTAAAGGGTTCAAGTTTTCTTCATAAAAAATCCTCTCAATATAAAATAGAAAAGTTCTTAATAGCCTTGTGCTTCCCCAAATTAGTCTGTAACACGAATAGATTCAATTTTGTATCTTTTGGTCATGAAGGCAGCTTTATTTCCCAGACCTCAAGGATTGTTGTGAGGGAAAAGCACATGACACTCATCACCCTTTCCAGTCAATGATTATTTCCTCAGTGGTCTGTAAGCTACTAATAAACCACATAGTTAGAAAACAGGGGCTGGTAACTCTGTTCTTTTTCCTTTAGATCTAGAAGGGAACTAACTTAATTGCATAGTGTTACTAAAGTGCCACATTGGACAATTTAAATATTAAGAAAATGTTTGTGTCCCCTATTTAAATAGTTCCAATTAGATCCACTTCCCTTGTATTTCCATCAAGGTGAGCAAGGATGCCCATTTTATAAAATTATAAAGCCAAAGATGGTATCTTTGCAGTGATTTCTCCATCTTTCCCTTTTTCCTATACCATTGAGCTCTGAACCTTGGAAGATTTTCAATTTTCACGTTGTTTTTCTTTTGTCTTCTCATTGACTTTGCTTCCTTCTGTATTTCATTTTGGCGTTTCAAAGGGCTCACATGATCCTTGACTCATAGATCAATGATTTGAGTTAAAATTATCTTTCATGTTCAAGTCCAATCACAGGATGAGGGCCGTGCAAACAAAGCCCAGGGAGTCCAAGGTTCAGTAGACTTCTGTCTAAACCCAGAGCACCCTCCTTTACTCAGACACTTGAGATGGGATGCTCTCTGCCTGTGAAACAACACTTGTTAGCATTTTGGATAAGCCACTACTCTGGTGGTGGCAATGCTTTGCATTCCAGTGTAGTGGAAGTGAGTAAAACTTGCCCATCCAAGGTGCTCTGTTCTTGGGAAAGTCAATGCCTGTAGAGCCCATCTCCTATTCATTTTTTCTCTCAATTTCCAGTCATTCAATTTTTGGGATCTTTATGTCAGGGTTCTCTTTCAGAGTACCCTAACTTACCTGCAGGGGCAACCGGTTACTACCCTACTTAATTGATGCTAGCGAACCTTTTAGAACAGAAGAGTCATGGCTCTGAGGTCCAAACAGAAAAGGCTTATTAAAGTCTCTCTATGGGGAAGCCTTAAAGCCAGATCTTAAGGCAGGCTTCAAAGATACCTCCAAGGCTTAAATCTTATATATACCCCAGATCCACCTACCACACATGACAGAGCCCAGCTCAACAGAATTGTGAGAGGGGGAGTGCAATTACAAGGGTATGAATGCCCCAGGGTGTGGAGACACCTCTCAGCAATATCAGGTAACCCCACACAAGACAGTCTTGAGCAATGCAGTATCCCCTGACTGGAGACAGTGCAATATGCTCTGACCTCCATGTGACTGAACTAATTCCTGGGCCTCAAAACTTCCCTGTGCCTCAACATAACTGTTTGCAATCTGCACATACTCACATCTTTACATGTAGGACCATGACACTTCTTTTTGCTAGTTTTCCTCTATACCTTTAACACTCAAACCTTTACCTTCTGGCTTTCTTTCAAAACCCACCTCAAATCCTACATTCTGCAAGTGCTCTTTCATAGGTTCTCCTACTGTTAGTGTTAGTTACTGTTAGTTAGTCTCTCTGAGATTGCTCTTTATCTGCAAAATTTATATCTTGTACCTGGCTACCATTAGACACAAGTAAGTATATATGTAAAATTATTCTATAAAAGTTGCATTACTCAATTCTTTTTCTGAATGAAGATAGCATCTTTCTTCATGTGTCTTTCATAGTTAATTTGGATATTTTATTTTCATTGTTATTCTTCGAACAGTAGTGTTGTTATTGTATATAATGTTCTTCTGGTTCTCTTCATTTGATTCTTCATCATTATGTGTCTTTCCATGTTTTTTCTAAGGTAATTGATGTTTATAGAGGGTAAGTAACTAGTTCAAGGTCAGGTGGCTGGTAAGAAGATGACATAAAATTCAAATCCTAGGCTTATACCTCCAAATTCAGTGAAGTGGAATCAAAGTCATAAACTGTCACTTACATCCTGTTATAATTAGATGAAGTTACCAATCCACTAATGGCAGCAAAAAAAAAAGGGGTGAGAGAAAATTCTTCTGACCTGTAATCTGGCATCATGAGATGACCATGTGAAGAGAAGACTCTTTATAAAGATCGTTGATGCTTTCATGATGATTAGTAACATCCTTCAAGTCAAATTTGCTATTGTTGCTGAAAGAAAAGATTGAATGAAACCCGTGGAGGAACCAACCATGTCATTTATTCTAATAAGATTCATAGTGACACTTAGTCAGCAACTATTAAGCTTCATAATTCTCTAAAGTTATAGGACCCAAGGAATAAACAATAATAAAGAATGATGCTGTTTCAGGGCCTTAATTTCACCCAGTGAGGTAGGACAGGTATATAAAAAGCCAGAAGAGAAGGCATTCTCAGACTCCTGGAAACTTCCCTCTGCTACTCCACAGAAACCCCCCCCCACCAAGACCATGGTCGGCTCCTGCTGCTGTGCTCCCCCCTGCTGCCAGCCAACATGTTGCAGGACAGTCTGCTGCAGAACGACCTGCTGTAAGCCATCTTGCTGCATGTTCATCTGCTGCCAGCCTTCACATTGCCAACCTACATGCTGCAGAACAGTTTGCTGTCGAACAGCTTGCTGTGAGCCGACCTGCTGTGTGCCCAGCTGCTGCCATCCTTGCTGCCAGCCATGTTGCTGTGACTCTGGTTGCTGCCAGCCTTCATGCTGTCAACCAACTTGCTGCAGAACATTCTGCTGGGAGACTCTGTGCTGCAGGCCCCCCTGTTGTGGGTCCAGCTGCTGCCATCCATCCTGCTGTTGATCACCTTGTATTCCAAAATGGGCAGTGACTCTACTTAGAGGTGGCCATCTTCCTACTCTGTGATTTTGTTGTCAACTACTCTCCTACTGCCCAGTGTTCCTTCCTACATCTTGCTGCTGAAAGTCTTAGATGCTCTTCAATGAAATATCATCCTCTGCCATCTTGTGCTGTTTTACCAGATTATGTAATGATGTCTTTGTAGGTGGACTATCACCTGCATGGCCATTGTTTACAGAGAAGAATTACTCACATTTTATTGTTCCAGATGGCTAAGGCTCTGGCTCTATATCATTATTCTTCCATCTGACCCTTTAGTAAGATCAAAAAGTGTGACAGAGGGGAAATTACTCTTTTATGATCATGATTTGACCAATGGCAAACTAAGGGCTAATTCCTGTGATTATGTTCTTTTTAACCTTTCCATTTTTTTCTTTCAATATCACTTCTCATTTATTGTCATCCTATTTTCTCTTTATTCTCTCTTTCATCATTTGAATACATCATTTTAATGAGACCAATTTGGCTTCTTTTCATGTCTCTTAATAAACTCTGCTCATCTGCGTTAACTTCATACATACGGTTCTTTGATTTTGTAGCTTGAAGATAGAGTCAGCTTTTGAGCACCCTGGCCTATATTTCTACTGTAGCAGTAATGATAAAAGGACAAGAGAGGATGAATAGTCCCCAGATGAAGGGTATCTTCCTGAAACAGCAACTTTTTTACTGGGTTCCAGAAACACATTTTCTCTGCCTAATTATATAGTAAGATTGAAGACGTTTCCTCTAGATCTAATGCTTTCAAACAAATGGAATAGGTACATTTTGGGGTGGCATACATTGGTGCTACTTGCTATTGGCTAAGCTAAGCCCCTTTCCTCAAAGGAAGAAAAGGGCACATAAAACCAGAACAGCTCGAAATCCTGATGAGTCCCTAGTACAACATCTGAAAAGAAAAGAATTTTAGTAATCTTTGTCTTTGTCCTTGTTTAGGCTACTCATAAAGAGCCAGTGTGGCTTAGTAGAAAACTATCTTTGTTGTAAGGAAGACTTTTGTAATGTACTAGTGATTTTGGATAAGTCATTTCAGACTTTACAGCCTTGTTTACAAAGTGACTGCCAATCAGCCTTGATAGAGGAAGAGGGAGTTCTGCAAAGGGAACTCCAAAACTAATGAAATTATGGGTCTCTCTTAGAGCTTCCTCCAAAATCCTCTTGTGAATGGTGGATTCAAAGGTACCTTGAGTCTGCCTCCCCTGCATTGGTATATTTGCAAAATATTCCAGTTCTCCTTATATAAAAAATCCTCAATATAAATAGAACCATTTTTAATAGACTGGGTGTTCTCCAAATTAGTCTACAGAAGTACGCTTCCAAAGTCACTACAGAAGTAGAGTCAGTTTTGTGATTTTTGGCTATGGGTGTAGCTATGTTCATTTCTCAGACCTAGACCAAGATGGGCCCTCAAAAGTGCTTGTGAGGTAAAAGCACATGCCTCTTGCATCTTTTGTTGTTCATGATTTGTAAACTCAGTGGTTTGTAAACCTTTAAAAAACTACGTAGGTAACAGGGGATTGCAATTGTGTTCTTTTTTCTTTAGAACTGGACTACCATACTTGTATAGTGTTAGTAATATCCTACATTGCACAATTGTTCTTTGTTCTTATTGTTTTATTCTCTACCCCATCCCGCTTTCCCTCCCTATAAGCTCTGGACCTTGGAAGATTTTCAATTTTCCAGGAATTGTCTGTTGCCTTCTCATTGACTTGACTTCTTTTCATATTACACATAGAAGTTTCCAAGGTCTTTTTTATTTGAGTCCCATGAGAGGCTTGTGAGGCCAGATGATATAGTGGCCAGGGAGCTGTTCCTGGAGTAAGGAAGGTGTAGGTTCACATACCACCTCAAATAATTACAATTTTTGTGGCCCTGGAGAAGGTTCTTATTCTATCTGAGTCTCTTCTGTTAAATGAGGATGGAATTGCACCTTCCTCCCAGGGTGGTTGTGAAGTTGAAAATGGGATTAAAAATGGAATGTGATTTTAGAATATTGACATGCTTTATAAACATGTGCTATTTCAGGAAGACGCACTTCTCCTGGTGACTCTTCTTCTTTGTCTCTTATTCATATTTGTCCAGAGACACAGAGAAACTGAGTCAGAGACAGAGACTCAGAGAGACACAAAATAACAAGAAGAGTTAATCCAAGTTACTTGGGCTTCATCATGGTAGCAGTAAGAAGGGGAAGTTGGGGAGAAAATGTGGGCATTTATAATTCTTTAAACCAAACATATTCACAAATGGTTGAAGTGAGGATGGAAATGCTTTTGTATATTGGGTAGCAAAAAAATCCTTCAATTTCTTGAAGAATGGATAATAAAACATATTTTCTCCTTCACAACAGATAAATGGGGAGGTATCAGGCTAAAATACTGTGCACCTTCTCAGACGAGTCGCTGCATAGGATTTTGGCTTGTTTTTGTTTGTTTCACAGTCAGGTACCATATCAGGTGGGAAATGACTGATACATAAACACAAAAGGCTTCTATTATAGATTAGTGTTAGGAAAGAGACTGTACCTATGATTTCATTTCCAAAGTTATATCAAACATGGGGAAATTTCTACCAATCCGGGGAAGTGACTTTTCTAAAACTTAGAGTTACCTAGATACTGAGAAGTTTCATGAGGTGACCACGGTAACACAGCCAATGTGAAGAGTTAAACTTCAAAAGGCATATAGAAGTAAAGTACATTATATTTTTCACAGCTATTTCATTAGGTGTTCTAAGAAATCTGTAAAGTACCTGGGACAGGTATTATTATGTTTGCAGAGCTCTAGTGACTAAGTCAAGGTCATATAGCAGTAAATAGTTGAGCTAAAAAGTTTATCCTGGACTTCTACCTTCAAATTCCGTGATATGGAAACAGAGGCATAAGCTGTCACTTGCATGTTTCCTGTCATAGCCAGATAAAGTTACCACATACCAATGGCCAGAAAAAAAGAGGTGGGAGACTATTCTTCTGACCTATGATCTGGCATCATGAGATGACCATGTGAAGAGACTATCTGCATAATGGTGGTTGATGCTTCCTTGATGTTTAGGAGCATCCATGAAGACAAATTTGCTATTGTCTCTGAAAGAAAAGATTGAATGAATCTGGTGGAGGAAACAACTATGTCATTTATTCTAATGAGATTCATAGTGACACTTAGTCAACAACTATTAAGCTTCATAATTCTCTAAAGCTGTAAGACCCAAGGAATAAACAATAACAAAGAATGATGCTGCTTCATGGGCTTAATTTCACCCAGTGAGGTAAGACAGGTATATAAAGAGCCAGAAGAGGAGGCATTCTCAGACTCCTGAAGACTTCCCTCTGCTTCTCCACAGAACCCTCCCCCACCAAGACCATGGTCGGCTCCTACTGCTGTGCTCCCCCCTGCTGCCAGCCAACATGCTGCAGGACAGTCTGCTGCAGAATGACCTGCTGTAAGCCATCTTGCTGCATGTCCACCTGCTGCCAGCCTTCATGTTGCCAACCCACATACTGCAGAACAGTTTGCTGTCGAACAACTTGCTGTGAGCCGACCTGCTGTGTGCCCAGCTGCTGCCATCCTTGCTGCCAGCCATGCTGCTGTGACTCTGGTTGCTGCCAGCCTTCATGCTGTCAACCAGCATGCTGCAGAACATTCTGCTGGGAGACTCCGTGTTGCAGGCCCCCCTTTTGTGGGTCCAGCTGCTGCCATCCATCCTGCTGTTGATCGCGTTGCTTTCCAAAATGGGCAGTGACTCTACTTAGAGGTGGCCATCTTCCTGCTCCATGTTTTTGTTGTCAACTACTCTCTAAGTGACTAGTTTTTTCTCTACATTCTCTCTATGGAAGGGCTTAGACTTTCTTGTATGTAGGATCATCCTCTGTCATCTACTACTGTTGCATCTCATTATTTAGTGACATCTTTGTAGGTGACCTATCATCTCCACATTCACTGCCTTCAAAAAAATTTTTTTTATTTTTCCAGTTTTCCAAGGCTCTGGCTTTCTGTAGCTGTCCTGGTAGCTTACCCTTCATTCATCTAAAAAAGCTGTTACAGAGTGGAAGCTTCTCTTTTGTGATCATGATCTGATCAATTGCATCCTCGGGATTAATTCCTTTGATTCTATTCTTTGTAACCACTCATTTTTTCTTCTGTTTAATAATGCTATTAATATTTTTTATGGCATTTCCTCTTTATTCTCACTTTCCTTCTATGGATGTTTTAGATGGTTTGTTTCATAAGACAACTTGGCTTCCTTGTTTGTCTCTTAATAAATTCTATTCATCTGCATAAACTTTCTTGTCCTCATAAATTTGTGATGTACAGATGATGGTGGTGATAACACAAGTGATACTAATCTATCATTTATAAATCATCTTGAGTTCTTTGCCCACTAAAAGTAACTGTTTTGTGTTGATCTCTCTATACCTTTGGGACCAATGGTAGTCAGATGACTGACAAATGATTTTTAAATCTTGACCCTGTTCCTTGTTATCTTTTTGGTCATAGTCAAGATAGTTGATCTTTCTGCATCTCACTTTTCTTCATTTGTAAAATGAGGGACTGGACTAGAAAGCCTCTACAATCCTTTCTAGTTCTAAATCTATGAATATATGATCATATCAAAGAGGCAGCCAGTAAACAAACATTTATTAAGTACTTACTATGATCCTGGCAATGTGATAAGTACTGGGGATGCAAAGAATGAGAAAAATATTTCCAGTCTTACAGTATCTTGCATTCTAGTTGTGGAAATGCCATATAAATAGCTAAGTATATACTATATGTTCATATATATGTGCTTATATATGTATGTTTAGATAGATTAAATATATTTATACACATATATGTGTATGTTTGGGGAATATTTCATAAAGATATATTTATTGTTATATAGACACAGATGTAAAGAGAGACAGAGAAAAGACATACAGAAAAGAGATAGCCATAGCCACAGAAAGATTGAAATAGAGAGAGACAGACATTGAATGCACAGAGATCCACGGAGACAGAGACAAAGAGAGACAGAGATAGAAAAGACAGACAGTAAGAGAGATAGAGACAGAAAGGTAGACATAGATATACATGGAGTGACCATTGACACAGACAAAAATATATCAAACAGGGAAAGATTCACAGGGACACTGACAAAGAGAGATTGAGAAAAAAGATAGACTCATGGAGTAAAGACAGAGATTAGCAGAGAGGGAGATCCTATATTCCTATCAGAACAATCATGAATAGAATTCCATTAATGGAAGTATTAGAAAAAGACACTAGGTACCCAACTGTCATGAAGATTCCAGAATGAAGTTGTCCTCTCAGGGGCAAAGTTATCTTAGATAATTTCTATGCTACTTTCTGACTTCACATATCATTCTTTGATTCTATGGCTTGATGATGGAGTCAACTTTTGAGGACTCTAGTCTGTACTTCTATTGTAGCAGTGAGAATAAAATGAAAAAGGAGGATCAATAGTTCCCAGAAGAAGGGTGTCTTTCTGAAATACCATCTTCTTTTCTGGGTCAAAGTCACATACTCTCTCTGCTATATTCTATAGTAAGATTTATGACCTTTCCTCTAGATTTAATGACTCAAAACAAACAGAATAGATACATTTTGGGTTGGCATACCTTGGTACATCTTGCTGTAATGCAGCTTGGTTAAAATAAGCCCATTTCCTCAAAGGAAGAAAAGGGGACATAGAGCCAGAACAGCTAGAAAGAGGTATTAGTAGAGAAGTGCAGCACCTGAAACCAAAAGAATTCTGGTAAAGCTTGCATTTATCCCTGTGTAGGCTACTCACAAAGAGGCAGTGTGGTGTAATAATTATAGGACTGACACTGAAGTTAGAAAGACTTTTGCAACATGGTAGCTCATTGACTCTGGATAAGTCATTTAAGACCTTGGTTGCAAAGTAATTGTCAATCTTCATTGGTAGAGGAAGATGTAAAAGATGTGCTCCCAACCTTATCCAGTGGAACCTGTCACAGGCTGCACATAACCAGGGATATATCTAGTAAAAGTTGCTGCTCTGAGTTGCCTCGGCCATGGTAAACTGCACATTTTCTTGGTCATATTCTAGCCTGATGACTGTCAGTAATGGCTCTGCATGGACAAGGTTTTGCCCCAGCTGATCTCCTTGTTGATAGTGATGGTTGTGAAGACTCCAAAAGAATGAAGAGCATTGGTCAAGCTGTGAATTGATTCAACTATTTTGGAAAGCAACTTGGAATTGTGAGAAAAAAGTCTATCCCCTGTAACTCAGAGATTTCATTGCAAGAAAGGTTCCCCAATCACCCTAACATTTATGGCAGCACGTTTTTTTGTACTAATGATTTGGAAGCAAAATAAATGATCATCAGTTGGGGAATGCTAAACAAATAGTGGGGGGGAGAGAGAGGAGGAGAAAATTTGAAACTCAAGGGATTGTGGAACTGAATCTTGTAAACTAAAAGTAAACAAACAAGTTAATAAAGAAAAAAGAAAAAAGCATGTTGTGTGCATAGCAGAGCATAAGAGAGGATTGAAAATATGTAGCAATAAATTTTTATTTCAAGAAAAAATAGAAGAAAAGCATGCTTTTCATATAGACACTTGGAAAAACACAAATAGTGGTACATGAATGTCATAAATTATTACTGTGCTTTAAGAAATGAGAAAGACAGTGATAAAGGAGAAATAAAATGTAACAAACAGTACAAGAAAAGAGTAAAACAGACAGTCTGATCCACAAATGTAAAATTATTTATTGTTTTGAGATAAGCAGTGCCTAGAACTTTCTCTTAATGGTTACCTCAACTCTATCTTAAATCTCTTTAATAGTTGTAAATATATTTAGCTACCCCCTCTTCTTTCCTGTTTCTCAGTAGGGAATGTTTTCTCAGTCTGAAGGTAAATCCTGCCAGTTACATTCAAAATACTGTCTCTTTCTCTGTTGAATAATTTTGCTTTCCTCCTTTGCTTTTTTGCAGAGGGCTATGAGTATGGAGCATTTCATGTAATATTTTCTTAGTGTGTTGATTGGGTTTGCTGATTTTTTCCCCTTTTTCATTTTCTAAAAAACATTTATTCATTATAAAAAATAGAAATCTGAGAAAGGGTAAGGAGACATAAAGGTAGGCGATATGTACATGATATAAAAACAAAATGTAGCAATAAAAATATATTTCTAAAGACCATCCCCCACACATGTCCACTTCATTGTATATGTTGATCCAACTCCCTTAACCATGCCTTTTTATTTTGTTTTTGTCTTTTTGGAGGCGGCATAGCAGGGCAATTGGGATTAAGTGACTGGCCCAAGGTCACATGGCTAGTAAGTATTAAGTGTCTGAGACTGAATTTGAACACAGGTCTTCCTGACTTGAGGGCTGGTGCTCTATTCACTGTGCCACCTAGTTGCCACAATCAGACCCGTTAGAAATTCTCATTCTACAGTTAATGAACTTCCCTTCATTTCAACACCTCTTTCTTTCTTTCTTTCTCCTTCCAAGCAAGCCACAAGCATTTCTCAAGTACTCACTGTGTGCTAGACACTGTGCTAAGCACTGGGAACGCAAAGACAGACAAAAAGATGGTCCTTGCCCTAAAGTAGCTCAGTTTGAGGGATAAAATGCAAACAACAATGAACATTTAAGATATCTACAATGTGCATGGGAAGTATGCTCAGACAAGGGACTAGCAATGGGGGAATGGAGCGAGGGAAACACCTTTTCAGAAGATGAAATTTGACCTGAATTGTGAAGGAAATTAGGAGGAGAGAGATCATTCTAGGCATGGGATATGGCCAGTGAAGAGGCATAGATTTGGGGGATAGAGTGTCATGTTCAAAGAACAGCAGTGCCACTGTATCTGTAAGAACATGGAAACGAGTATTGAAAGACTAGAAAGATGAGAAGGATCCAGGTTATGAAGGGCTTTAAAAACCACACATGTTGAGAAAATAGTGAGTATTGTTCCTGTGTTCTCTCTTCTCTCCTGTATATGTTCAAAATTCCTTGACATAATTCTACATTCTCTCTTTATTCTTATTTAACTTGTGAAGGTGAGCAGACCTTCTCCTTGCTCTCTATGTGCACCCTTTTCTACATATTTTTCTCTTTATTTCAACAGATTACCCCCACAATTATCCAATCTTCAATATCCCCATCTTTTTTTTTACTTCTTTTCCTGATGTTTATAAATTAGTCCAAGTATCTCTTTTCATGAAAAAAAAAATCCTCACAAGACTCTACCGTTCCCTGAAATTAGAGTTCAACTCCTAAAAAAAGTTATCTTCACTTACTCTCCTCCCATTAATTTTTCAACCAGTTAAAATATGACTTCCAAACTCATTACTCATTAAGTGATTGCTCTTTTCAAAGTTATAGATGAGTTTTTAATCACCATAATCTTTGATAGTTGATAACCTTTTCTCATTCCTTATTCCTCTCAAACTCTCTGCAGTATTTGACATAGTTGACCACATTCTCTTCCTGAATATAACTCTTCTCTCTGAGTTGTGATAACCTGTCTTTTCTTGCTTTTCCTCATATGTGTCTGACTACTCCTCAGCCTTTTTTGCTCATTCATAATCTGTAGCATGCTCTCCAATTGTAAGTGTGTCCCACCAACTGATTTTCTCACTTGGTGACTCATCAAATTTCATGAGCTTGATTATCATCTCTAAGAAGAAGAATTCCAAAACTATTTCCTAAAATCCAGGTATGGGTCTCCAAATGTATATTGGGTTTTTCAAGCTCGATGTCATTTAGGCATCTTGAGATACGTCCTTTCTGAACTAAACATCTAAAATCGAGTGAATTGCCCTCTAATCCCACCCTACTTTTCAACTGTCCTATATCTATTATAAGCTCTATCATCCTGTAGCTTGTGCAGTGACTGCACCCCAGCAAAACTGTCTTGGCAGATGGGCTAAACCAGGTTGAGGGTAACCAACAGGCCTCAAACTCTTTGGTGAATTAGAAGGATGTCTATCCCAAACATATGAAGACTCCCTCCAGTGGAAATGGCAGATAAGAACAATTTATTCCAACTACCCTGAAGGTGGCTGAAGCAGGAGTTGTGGAGCACTTAGAGCTTGGTCAGACATGGAAGATATGCCAAGGTCCTCCATTGCATCCTGGCCCATCACTAGTTATTTTGAATTATATCCTGCCACTGAACTTTGATGACTCTGAAAGAGAGTCTGATGACTTTGTGCAACTCTGCCTCATTTACCAATTCCTGCACAAATCAAGACATTACCCTGTGATATCATTGGTACTCTTTGAAAATGAAGAATGGACAATTACCTTGAAATTGTTACTGTATTCATATTCCCTCTCAATGTATATATCCAATTGATTGCTAAATGTTGTCCTTTTTGCCTGCTCAATATCTCACAATCTGTCCCTGATTCCCTAGTCAACTGATCAATATAGTTCAGGCCCTTCTCACTTCTCACCAGGACTCTTTCAACAACCTCCTAATTTATCTCTCTGCTTCAATATCCTTCACACAGCTGCCAAAGAGTTTTTTTCCCTAATGTGCAGGTCACTCATCTGCTCAATAAACTTCAGTGGCTCCTTTTATATTTTAAAATAAAAAATAAGATCTTCTGCTTAACTTTTAAAGTCCTTCACTGTCTGACCCCAATGTACATTTTAACTTTATTATTCAGTATTCACTCTATTATCTGGGCAACTTGGTCTTGCTATTCTTCACACACAACACTTTATTTCTCATCTCCATGTCTTTTTACTGGATATACCAATTGATACATGGTAAGACATATTGTGAACTTTAGCCATGTAAGGTTGAAATCACTTAATGACAAAATTTAAAAATAGAACAATAAAGGAATGTCTGGCACCTTCATTATCAAACTGGAGGTCTATGTAGTGGTTGTGCTGACCTGATTGTTCTATATATATGTGAAACTTGGACAGTCTATCAGTGCCATGCCAGGAAATGGAATCCCTTCCATTTGAATTGTCTTAGGAAGATTCTGAAGGTCACCTGGCAAGATAAGTTACTGGACACTCAGGTCTTTTCTCAACCTAAACTGTGAAGCATTCAAACTCTATTATAGAGAGCACAATGTTGATGGGCTGTAATGCCATGCACAAGCAGCTTCCCAAAAGAATGCTACTGTGAACAGCTTTTAAGATTCTGATTACACAGTATAGTGAACACTCTCTTTATTCCATAACAAATCAAGGCAAACTTTCTCAGAAAATCAAAGTATAGTATAATCTTCACAACATCACATCTTATCACAGAAAATCACAATATAGTGTTCACAACAGCTTAACATTAGAATGGCCACATAGTTTTCACCAAAGTGGCCACAGTATTTGGAACAAAGAACAAAAGAATAATCATCTGGATTCCCTAAGGAGGTTTGTCTCCTCACTCAGTCATCTCACAATACAATAATCAATCTTCCACTCCTGGGGCAATGATAGATTAACTCAATCAGTCACTTATTCCACCAGTTAACTCAATCAGTCACTTATTCAGATTCACAGTTACTAAGTATGATTAATCACTAAATACAATCATTAGAAAATCACACAAACCCTCCATCCTTTGGTGTCTAGTAAATTTCAATTTCATCCCGCATTCAAGGAGAGGCCTTTTTTTCATCTTGACTCAGGGTGGTCTCTCAGATTCCCTGGATCCCCTTCCATGTTCCTAGCTCTTATATGAATCCACCAAACAATCACCTGGATTCAGAGACAGAGAGATCCCAGATTCTCATCCAGTCCTCTGGGCAATTCTTGTTACACACTGAAGTTCACAGGGTCTAGCACATCTCAAAACCTTCACCACTTCTGTTGCAGGGAACTCAAGGATCAGTGAAGCCACAAACAAACAAAGCCTTATCCTGGTCATGCTTCTTCAGTCCTCCATCAGTTTAGCAGGCCCTAGGACCCAGAAGAAATCTTAGCCTTCCAGGAGGCAGCAGCCATTTTGGCCTTCCAGGAGGCAGCAACCACTTCAGTCCTCCACCATGAGCCACCAGGAGGAAAATTCTTGATTCTGTCTCTCTGTCTCTGGAACTCTTCTTATATACACACATACACATTGGCTTCCTGTCTCAGCCAACCCCTTCCTGTTATGTCAGCAACAGGGGACAGAGTGTTATAACACCTTCTGTTTCTTTCAAGAGGTACTTAGCCCTAGGTAACTAAGGGCTAAGTATCTGCTAAATTAATTACCATTACATGGGCTTGTGATATTATTTGAATGCCAAATGTATGTTTGCCCAAAAGACTATTTTATGGAGAACTCGCACAAGGCAGGAACTCATTTAGTGGTCAAAAGAAGCAATACAAGGATGTTTTTAATGTCTCTCTGAAGAAGTTTGGAATCAATTATGAAGCATGGGAGACACAGGTAAAGGACCACTCAGCATGGCATGCCTGCATTAAAGAAGGTGGTGTATTCTGAAAGTGAAGCAGAATTGCAGTAGCCCAAGAGAAATGTGAAATGTGCAAATTTAGAGACATTTCTACTCCAAATGTTCATATAGACTATTTGTGCTTGACCTGTGGTAGAGCCTTCTGAACTCTTTTTAGTTAGATCAGTCAGTCAGACACACTGTACCTTGGCTTCAACATAGTGATGTCATTTTGCTTCTCTTCAAGAATGAAGGACTACAACCAATCAACCAAGGCAAGGAAATGGCTTTTTAGAGATGCCATGTGACTTGTTCAATCATTCAGTGAATAAGTGATTCTGATGATTTTGTGACTTCAAATTCAATGTTCTTTCAAATATACTCAACTAAAGAGTCAAATTCACAAACATTGTTAGCATCCTGCTTTGACATGACCAATCTAAAAATAGGATAGAAAAAGAGCTGGGGAAAGAGCAAACCACTGTAATATAATGGGAAAATTATAAATTTTAGAGTAGGATGTCCTGATTTTCTGTTCTTGTACTGTTTACCACCTCTATGCCTTTAGTGAAATCATTGCATTTCCCTCTTTCCTCAGCTATACCCCTAAGAGGTTGGTTTATCTTCTATCTAGGGTCACTTCTCTCTTAGAATAATTAAATTATCATATGATGGCCTATCCTGAATTATGATGACAATGGTGAACATCTTTGAAGATGAACTTTCTTACACTTGAGGAAAGATTGAATTTGATGAGTCCAAATGAAGTAACCAAAAAGTCATCTATCTTAATAAGATTCATACTAACTCTTAGTCAACAATGACTAGTATGGGCAACTTCTTGTTTTGGACAAAGAATGTGACATAAACAATAACAAGGAAGGACTCTGCCCCTTGTCCTATGCTCAGGTAGTGGGTTATGTATAAAAAGTCCTAGAGTGAGAGGGCTTTTCAGAATCTTGGCACCTTTCTATTGCAAATCAACAGAAACTTCCATAACCACGACCATAGTGAGCTCTTGCTGCTGTGCCTCCACATGCTGCCAGCCAACATGCTGCAGAACAGTTTGTTGCAAAACAACTTGTTTTAAGCCAAACTTTTGTGTACCTAGCTGATGCCAACCCACCAGCTGTGGCTCCAGTTGTTGCCAACCTTCTTGTTGCCAGCCCACCTGCTGCTGGACAACCTGTTGCCATCCTACCTACTATATGTCCAACTGCTGCCATCCCACTTGCAGTGAAACCACTTGCTGCGAAACCACTTGCTGCAAAACCACCTGTTGCTGCCCACCTGCTTGTGTCTCTAGTTTCTGGCAACCTTCTTGCTATTGACTGACTTGCTATCTAACAACCTGCAATGTTTCTGGTGCCTGATTATCATCATCTTACCTGGAACCTTGTTTCCAACCTATGCTTTCTATAGTCATTCTGTAGTCTTGGTATCTATTTGATGGATTAATATTACTATCTACTATTTAACTTCTGACTAGTTTACAGGAAAGCAATCAATTTCATGGTACCTAGCTGCTGAAGAATATTGCTGTCATCATATTACTGCTGCTAGCCAAATCAATCTTACTGTGACTCTCTTTGTGCTGGATTCCTTCACCAGTTCGTTCCCTGCCCTCTTCCATCCCATCTGATTAGCTATTTTGTCTTTCTGGTGATAGAGGGAACCACAAAGGTCCAATTCCATCCCCTTCATATAGATATCCAATAAACATATTCTCATACTTATGTTCTGCTAACTGGTCAAACTCTTGAAACTTCCATCTTCACAATTGTCAAACTTTTCTTGCTTCTAATATTATTTTCAGTTTCTTGATTATTTTTACATTGTCTTTCCTCCTCTTATTATAAAATACTCTCATGATCCTCAAGGTTTTTGTGTTTGTCTTTTAATAAACTTAATTCATTTGCCTAATTAAGCTTGTTCTTGATTTGTACCATATCTGAGATGCTGATGCTGAACACTGTAAGCAGATCTTTTACACCTTTGTACTGATTTCTCATTAATAGCTTCATTTAGCTTCATCTTAGGGAGGCATCCTGATGCAATTAAATGAATGCTGATTTTGAAGTCAGAGGACCTGGGTTTGAATCCTCTCTACATAACCTCTTTTAATTCTAAATCTGTGATCTTTGTGTCCAATAGCAGGTATTTGCAAACCAGCTAAATGGATTATGCTTGTAGCTTATATTTATACTATTAACACCACAAATGTTGCAAAAAACTTGATGTCTACTTACCTATTTGAGACAAATAAGGATCTAGTTTCTCTAGCTCAGCTTACCTCAGATTCTCTTTGTACTAGTAAGAAAGGTTTGTTATTTCTTTTTAGATCTTTAGTGCAGTCACACTTCCATAAAACCACCTTGTCAAACAGGTTAAACCAGGATGAAGGTAACTGATAAGCCTTAAACCTATCATTGAGTTAGGGGGATATCTATTCTGAGTCTGTGTTGACTTCTCCTGGTAGAGTGGGCAGATGAGAATAATTTGGTCCAATGACCATGATGGTGGTCAAAGCAGGCTCTGTAAAATGCTTAGAGTCTGGTCAGACATTGTAGATGCCAAGGT
>CM053586.1:223439587-223465304 GCA_028646515.1 Pseudochirops corinnae | reverse complement strand
TGGTTTTCAAAATCTTTCTTCAGTGGATCTCTAGCTTTTTGGCAATCTTCATGTTTCTTGGAAGCTTTTGGTGTGGGAGTTCTCACTACATTGTCTTCCTCCTTTTCCCTGCTTTGTTCCTTCTTTTCCCCGAAGAAGGAATCTAGGGTTTGGTTGCTGTTCTTACTTTACTTCCTATGTTTATTCTGTGGAACTCTGCTTCCAGAGGGAACAGCTCTGTCCCAAATCGCTGGGGTTTTCCCAGTTGCTGGGGCTTTTAGGTGATGGCTGGGTCCCTCCCCAGCTCCTGCTCACTGAAAAAAAAAAACCCCAGGACCACCACCCAAGACCATGATGTGGATCCAGGCCGCTCAACGCGAGAGCACTTGACCTCTGAATGATTGCTTGGCCCCACTCCCGTCTGCAGGCTGGGAGCTCTGAAGCAGCAATGTGGAGGCGGGTGCAGAACCTCTGCTTCCTACTTCTTTGCCCTGGAGGTGGCTTGGCCGGACCTGCTTTTCTTCCCCAGCTTTTAGCCAAGTTCCACTAACCTTAGTCCTTTTTTCTTATGGCTTGATAGTTCTGGATACTGCCACAGCTGCTGCAGATCCGCTCTCCTGAAGCTCCAGCCAAGGAGAGGCTCCTCTTGTCCAGCCAACCCTGGGACAAAAGCTGCCATTTCAGGCTGGGCTGGTTCCAGCTCTCAGAGTTGAAATGGTCACTTTGAGCTGAGCTGCCTTCAGCAGGAAATATATCTGCATGCGTTTTAGAGCCCTAGAATTTGTTTAGAGTCATATTTTTTGGTATTTGATGTGGCTGTGCCGGAGCTGCGTTTTCTTGCTGCTCCTAAGCTGCCATCTTGGCCCCGCCCCCTTGAGATAATACTTAACTTTACAGGATATGATATTTTCCTCCAGAGCCCCAGTTCTTTTGCTCTATTCTCTACTTTCTCTATTCTCTATTCTGTTCTGGCATTTGAGTCTAAAATAAAATATTGAAGAAAAAAAATAAGATTAGCCCATCTACACTTATATGAACTGAGAAGAGGAATGGGTTGGGAGAGAGAGAGAGAGAGAGAGAGAGAGAGAGAGAGAGAGAGAAAGAGAGAGAGAGACTCAGATACAAACACACAGAAACAGAGAGACAGAGAGAAGGAGAGAGAAAGATAGAGACATTTACAGAGGATAGAGACAAACAAGGACAGAGATAGTAAGAGACAGAGAAAGACAGAGACAGAGTACAGGGACAAAGAAAGAAGCAGAATAAAAATCAGAGTTAATCCAAGTTAATTGGAACTGATCCAGGTAACAGTAGGAAGGAGAGGTTGTGGAGAGAAGATGAGGATTTGAGTTTTTTAAGCAAAACAAATACACAGATTAAGGGCTGACCTAAGGATGGAAACACATTTGTATATTGGGAGATGGAAAAATCATTGAGTGTCTTGAAGAAAAGATAACAAAAAATATTTCCTCCTTCACAGCAGATAAATGGGGAAATACCATTAGAAAATATTGTATACATGGTCAGACATTGTTCGTGCATAGAATTTTGGTTTGTTTTTCTTTATTGTGAGGTAAAGTTCCATCTCAGGTGGGAAATGACTGAAATATAAAGACATTAAGACTTTTTATTATACATTGGGTATAAGGAAAGGCACTGTAGCTATGACTTTATTTATATATTGACAGCACACATGTAGAAATCTCTTCTACCAATCCAGGGAAGTGACTTTTCTCTAACTTAGAGAGTTGCCTAGACATTGAGAAGATTGGTGAGAAGTCCAGGTTCACCCAGCCAATATCAGGAGTCTCACTTCAAGAAAACACATAAAAATTAAATAAAGGTTTTATAATTATTTCATTAGATAGCGTAAGAAACTTGTAAAGTACCTAGGACACATTATCTTCATGTTTTGGAGAAGGCAATTGATGTTTGCCGAGGTCTAATGACTAGTTCAAGGTCATTTAACAAACAGGTAAGTAGATGAACTAAAACTTGAATCCTGGACTTCTACTTTCAAATTAAGTGATTTGGAATCAGAGTCATAAGTTCTCATTGGCATTCTGTTATAATTAGATGGAGTTACCATTTCTACCAATCATTAGGAAAAAAAGAGAGGCTCTTCTGACCTATGATCAGATGATCATGTGAAGAAACTATCTGCATAATGGTGGTTGATGCTTCCATGATGATTAGGAACATCCTTAAGGACAAATTTGTTATTGTCTCTGCAAGAAAAGATTGAATGGATTCAGTGGAGGAACCAACTAAGTCATTTCTTCTAATGCGATTCATAGTGACACTTAGTCAGCAACTATTAAGCTACATAATTCTCTAAAGTTGTAGAACCCAAGAAATAAACAATAACAAGGAAAGATGTTATTCCAGGGCCTCAATTTCACCCCATAAGGTATGACAGGTATATAAAGAGCCAGAAGAGGAGTCATTCTCAGATTCCTGGAAACTTCCCTCTGCTACTCCACAGAAACCTCCTCCACCAAGACCATGGTCGGCTCCTGCTGCTGTGCTCCCCCCTGCTGCCAGCCAACATGCTGCAGGACAGTCTGCTGCAGAACAACCTGCTGTAAGCCATCTTGCTGCATGTCCACCTGCTGCCAGCCTTCATGTTGCCAACCCACATGCTGCAGAACAGTTTGCTGTCGAACAACTTGCTGTGAGCCGACCTACTGTGTGCCCAGCTGCTGCCATCCTTGCTGCCAGCCATGCTGCTGTGACTCTGGTTGCTGCCAGCCATGCTGTCAACCAGCTTGCTGCAGAACATTCTGCTGGGAAGCTCCATGCTGCAGGCCCCCCTGTTGTGGGTCCAGCTGCTGCCATCCATCCTGCTGTTGATCAACCTTGCTTTCCAAAGCATGCAGTGATTCAACTTTAAGGCAACCCTCTTCCTACTAAACATTTTTGTTGTCAGACACTCTCCTACTGCCCAGTGTTCCCTCCTGCATCTTACTATTTGAAGTCTTAAACTTTCTTGTATGTAATATCATCCATTGCCATGTACTGCTCTTCTGTCACATTATGAGATGACTTCATTGAAGTTGTGTTATCAGCTCCATATCCACTGGCTGCAAAGGGATTTACACCCATTTTGTTGTCCCAGTTGGCCAAGGTTCTGGCTCTCCAGAGCTGTCTTTTCCTCTCACGTTTTTCAGATTAAAAGTTTTTGAAAGAGAAGTTATTCTTTTGTGATCGTGATCTGATCAATTGCATTCTTTGTGACCACTTAGTTTTTCTTCCTTTTAATAAAGATTCCAATTTGCTTTCATCATTTTTTCTTAGTTCTCGCTTTCTTTCTCTGAATAGTCTTAGATGTTTTCATAGGAATGATTTCCTTGCTTGTTTCTTAACAAATTCTATTCATCTGCATCAATGTCCTTGTTCTTGTAAATTTGTGAAGTACAGATGTTAATGATGATGGTGGTGATAATGCAGGTGATACAAATCCATCATTCATAAATCGGCCAAAGATTCAAGTTCTTTGCTCACTAAAAGTAATAGAATTTTGTTGATCTTTCTACACCTTTGGCACCAACGATAGGCAAATGGGAGACGAAGGATACTTACGTATTATCTTTGTGATCATAGGCAAGTTGACCTTTCCAGGCCTCACTTTTCTTCCTTTGCAAAATGAGGGGGTTGGACTCGGGGGCCTGTAGGGCCTTTTCTGGGTTTAAATCTGTGATCCTATAAAGGGGGCGATCAGCCAACAAACATTAATAAAGGCCCTACTGTGTGCCAGGCACTGTGAAGAGCTCTGGGGATGCAAAAAAGGTAAAAAATGCTTCCAGTCCTTGAAGAGCTAATATTGTCGTGGTGGAGAGAACACGTAAATTACTTGGTATATACTATGCACTTGCATATGCATCTTTGTATGTATGTGTTTATGTGCACATCTTACATTATATATATTATATATATAAGTGCATAGAGAAAACAGAGAGATAGAGATAAAGAGAAACAGAGGGACAGAGACAGACAGAACAGAGATGGACGTAGCCACAAATAGAGAGAAACAAATACATCAAATGCAAATAGAGAGACAGATAAAGAGAGACACAAGGAGAGAGACAAAAAGAGACACAGACTAAAAGGAATGATGGATATGAAGAGAGATAGGCAAACACAGAGACAGAGAGAGACCAATTGGGAGAGACAAAAAGATAGGGATGGCTAGGTGGTGCAGTGAATAGAGCACCGGCCCTGAAGTCAGGAGGACCTGGGTTCAAATCCGGCCTCAGACACTTGACACACAAAACTAGCCGTGTGACCTTGGGCAAGTCACTTAACCCCCATTGCCCTCCAAAAAAAAAAGCCAAAAAAAAAAAAAGATATCAAGACAGAGAGAAATAGATACAGATTTATAGAAACACAGAGATAGACTGAGACAGACTGACAAAGCAAAGTGAGAGAACAACAGGGACGTAGACCCTATAATCCCGCAAGAGCACTCATGCATAGGACTATCCCATTAATGGAAGAAATAGAAACAGAGACTCAGCACCCACTAAGAAGGTTATAGCATGAGATTGTCCTCTCAGGAGCGAGGTTATCTTAGATAACTTTTATTGTCCTTTCCTACTTCACATTCTATAATTCTTTGATTCTGTGGCTTGAAGATGGAGTCAGTTTTTGAGGACCATGGCTTCTGCTTCTACTGTAGTGGTGAGGATAAAGTGACAAAGGAGGATCCATAGTCCCTAGAAGAATGGTAACTCCCTGAAATAGCACCTTATTTACTCTCTTCCAATCTCATATTCTCTCTGCCAGAGTCTATCATAAGATTTAAGACCTTTCCTCCAGGTCGAATGCCTTAAAACAAATAAAATAGGCATATTTTAGGTTGGCATACCTTGTTCGCTAAAGGTAATGGAATGCAACTTGCTATGATGCACGTTGGTTAAACTGAGTCTCCTTCCTCAGAGGAAGAAAAGGGGACGTAGAGCTAGAATAGCTAGAAAGACTGATGAGTCCATATGTGCAACATCTGAAACCAAAAGAAGTCTGGTAATTCTTGCTTTTATCCTTATCTAGGTTACTTATAAAGAGGTAGTATGGTATGAATTGGCTTTGGGGTTAGATAGAAAGACTTTTTCAACATCACTGTCTCTTTGACTCTGGATAAGTCCTTCAAGACCTCACTACCTTGGTTGCAAAGCAGTTGTCAATCTGCACTGGTAGGGGAAGAGGGAATTTTGCAAAAGGTAATTCCTAAACTAATGAAATTATGGATGTCTCCTGCAGTCTCCTCAAAAAAGCATATATGTGAATGCTATATTCAAAGGTGCATTGGATCTGCCTACCCTAGATCGGTACATTTGTAAAAAGTTCCAGTTCTCTTAATATAAAAAACCCTCAATATAATATAGAAATGTCCTCAAAATCTTAAGCTTTTCCATTTAGTCTACAAAAAAAATAGAGCCGATTTGTGGGTTTTGGTCATCTGTGTTGCTTCATTTCCCAGACCCAGACCAAGACTAGGCCTCAAGGGTAGTTGTGAGGTAAAAGTACATGTATCCTTTTATTTTTTTTAAAATTTAATTTAATTAATTATTTTTTTTATTTTACTTTTAGTTTACAAGATTCAGTTCCACATTCCCTTGAGTTTCAAATTTTTCTCCCCTCCCTTCCTCCCCTCCCCATGTGGCATGCAATCATGTATATATCCTTTCATTTTTTGCTGTCAATGACTATTTTCTCAGTGATTTGTAAGCCACATAGTTCGATGACAGTGGACTGGGAGTTTGTTCTTTTTCTTTTAGATCTAGAACTGGACTGCCTCACTTGCATAGTGTTACTAGCATCCCACATTGGGTAATTCAAATATTAAAACATTAGTTGTGTTACCTACTCAAACAGTTCCCATTAGATCCACATTCCCTGAATTCCTCTCAAGCTTATAGGATTCCCATTCTATGAAATAACTAAACCAAAAGTGAATCTTTGCAGTTATTTCTCTAATTCCCTACTCTTCCTTCACCTGTCAAATCTGAACATTGGAAGATTTTCATTTTTCCAGTGATTATTGCCTTCACATTGACTTGGCTTCCTTTAATACTTCGTATTGACATTTCCAAGGGCTCACATGATCCTTAACTTTGACTTTCATTTTCCCAATAGTCATAGATTTGATCTAAAATTTTCTTTCATGTTCAATCCCTATCACAGGTTGATGATGTTATAAAAAATGTTCAGGGAATCCTGCCAACATTTTATAAAGGAAATCAAGGAGGAGGAGATTGTATCTTTATAATAATATAATGGTCATACGAAAAGTTAAATCTTTCCTGATGACTGACCCTTGTGAAGGAGTAGTTTATTTCCTCCATGGAAGGGAAAGAGAAAAATACAAAAACAGTAATTAAGAGAATAGATATATTGAGCACACAAGTGATTTGAAACAATAGAAATAGTTAATTAAATATTTTTGCATAAATGAGTTAAACACCATTAGAGCACTATTTTACCTCAAGCACCATAAGATCTTTATATTTGCTTTGATGCAGATATATACCTTACTATATATGTTGTCTCCTCTAGTTAGAACATGAGCTTCCTTAGAACAGAGGCCATCTTGTTTTTCTATTAGTGTCTATAGCAGTAGTATAGTGCTTGGCACATAGTAGGTGCTTAATAAACACTTTTCAATTCCACTGGGTGCTTTTATTTTTAAGGTACTTCAAAAAAATACATTTCTTGCTTGAGTTCCATGAGAAACTTGTGTGGCAAGATGGCATAGAATCTAGAAAGCTGTATCTGGAGTAAAGATGTGAGCTCAAATCTCACCTCAAATACTTCATAATTTTGTGGCCCTGAGGAAATTTCTTGTTTTATATGAGCCTCTTTTTTGAAATGAGGATGGAATCATGCCTACCCTCCTAGGGTGGTTGTGAAGTTCAAAATGAGATTAAAAATGGAATATAATTTCATAACTTTAATGTGTTTTTATGAACATGGATTATTACCCTATTATATTTTATTATGAATTCATACATTAAAAAGCGTATTTTTATACATATAACAAAGAGTATTCTATATGAAACTGGAAATCTTATATTGCTTTTATCTAAAAAATATTATGTTAAGTTCTATGCTAACCTCCTAAATTCTCTTAGGCTAGAAAAATGTCTCACTTGATCTTTTTCTTTTCACTCTGTCATTCTAGAATTATATTTGATGTATTATTTTTAAATTTTTTTGGAGGGGAATGTAGGGTGAGTTTGGATTGTTGCCTCTACTTTGCCATCTTTGCTCAGCCCCTTTTCTTTCACTCTTGCTCCTGCCTTTTTTGTTTAGTGTTTGATCTTCATTCTCGAAAAGGACCATGACATCAGGAAGGTGATGCCATGACATGGAAGCGAATTGGATTTAAGTGAGGGAGGGCTGTGCAAAGTCACCAATCTTACTTTTTCCTCCAGAGCCACCTGGGTTCAGTGATCAGATACAGATCAGGATCACTGGAGATTGCCCAGGATGCAGTGGGAAACCTTGACCTTTTCAAGCTAAGGTCTTTAATAGGTCTCAGTTATTTTTTTTTTCAAAGAAGCTATTCTCTACCTCATTTCTCATTAAGCCTTAATCACGGAATGGGCTTACCTCAGTCCTGCCTTTTTACCCCTCTCCCGACCTCAGTGATATTTAATCTTTGATCAAAACAATACAACAATCAAAAAAATTTCCCAGGGTGAGTTTCATATTGTCCTTTTAATCACAATTGCAAAACTCTTCAGAATTAATTTAAAATGTGGCTTTAGTTTTGTGAATTTGTTCATTTTGCATTTGAATATCTTTGTTAGCCCTTCTCAGCACTATCACAATTATATGGATTTTTAAATTTTAAAATTCTTACCGTAGTGAAAGCAAAAATTCTGGGAAATCAATTTGGTGGTGAAATTCTATGATATAACGTTTGCTATAGATTGTCGAAGTTTCTTTCACTTTTCATTTTTGACTAAAATGATATGTATTTAAATTTTTTTGTATGTGGTATGTTTCACAGGTTGTATTCTTGAAAATTCACATTGAAATATAGAGGTAGCATGAATTGGATTTCCAATATCATTGATCTTCTGGGAATTGTGTCCTTATGAAACCTATTCCTCTTTTAAAAAGTTTTTATAAAATTTTCTTCTCTCTATATATATTTATAATATGGTGACCAGATTCTTTTCTTCACTAAAGTTTTTGCATGATAAGAGACGTGCAGAACTATTCTGCCTGGAATTTCAGATAATCATACATGCTACCTCAGTTTTCAAATACTTTCAAGGTGCGAGGGATAATGAACTAGTGAGAAAATGTCTTTATATTTTAACAGTCTCTGTGATATGTGTACCCTAGACCACCTATCTGAAGTCAGAGAGAAAGTTAATAAGGAAATGAGCTGATAGTCATGACAGGTGACAATTGGTGTATGGTTTATGTGTTTTTGAGATAACTACTATTCCCTCTTATTCCCTGGAACACAGCACATTTCTAAACTCTACTCATCTCCAAGTTTTTCACATGAAAGATTTTTGTATTTTCCTGTTTTGGGGACACTTAAAAAATTTCTTTAACTATTTTTCTTTGCCCATGAGCCAACGTAGTATCAAACAGGGAACGGCTGATAATTTGTGAACAGAGAGTTAAATGATCATTGCACTTGTTCATTAGGAAGAATAATATGTGTCTGTACATATGGTGAATTGTGAAGGAAAAGATTTTCAGGTGGAGATTCTTGTTTGGTGGCTATTTAAGAGCTAAATTCAATACTTCTTTATTGACTAATTCCTATGTGGAAGAAACTGAAACATGCTCTGGATACACAAATGATAATTAGCACAGTTCCTTGTCCCCAGGGAGCTTGTAATTTAATAAACCTCAGTGGTCTATATTGCTTTCCATGCTATTCATAATCACACCAACTTGTTATGTGTATATGGAGTACAAGATGAACAATGTATTATAATATCATATTATACCAATAACACATTATGGATCACATTGATCATAATGATGCACATAATTAGCAATTAGATAGGTATGGAAATGAATATAATTCTAGGCAAAATTTGTCCAAGATGTGATGTTTAAAAAGGTTTAAAAAAAAGCTTGAGAGACAATTTTTGGGTAATTTAATCATTTTACTAAAAATGCCAGTATTTTAATAAAAGAGTGGTTATTTAGCAGTCTCTCTTGGACCAAAGACAGTCTTGGCACTTGGCTCACACTTATATATCCTTTTGGAAGAGGCATGTTCCTCAAGGTGGCAATCCACTTCAATTGCAATGAAGGGCTGGACCTGAACTTTGATGATGTCATGTACTTCTTAAGTTGACTTATTTTATGGTGTCATCCTTTGCCATCTACTGCTGTTCTTTCACATCATGTGGTGACATCTTTGTAGGTGGGCTATCAGCTCCATGTCCACTCACTGCAGAGGGAACTTACCTCTATTTTATTGTTCCAGATTAGTGAAGGCTCTGGCTCTCCTTCGTTGTCCTTCTGTTTGACTCTTGTCAGAAAAAAAGACTGTGACAAACAAGAAATTACTCTTTTCTGATCACCACCAGACCAACTGAATCCTAAGTGCTAATTCTTGGGATTTTATTTTTGTAATCTCTGTTTTTCTTCCTTTTAATAATGCTTCTAATTTATTGTCATCATATTTCCTTTTTATTTTCCCTTTCTTTCTCTCAGTATTTTAGATGGTTTCATAGGTCCAACATGGTTTCCTTGCTTGTCTCTTAATAAACTTTGTTCATCTGCACAAACTTCTTTCTCCTTGTAAATTTGTCAAGGAAAGCTGATGATAATGGTGGTGGTGGTGGTGATAACGTAGGTAATACTAATCCTTCATTCAGAAATTACCCAAAAATTTGAGTTCTTTGCCTACCAAGAGCAATGGATTTATATTGATCTCTTTACATCTTTGGGAGCAAAGGTAGGCAAACTGGAGGTGAATTATATTTAAATCCTGGTTCTGTTACTTATTATCTTCATGATCTTAGAAAAGAGTTTTCCTTTCTGGGCCTCACATATAATCATCTCTAAAATGATGTGGCTGGACTGGAAGGCTTCCAGGTCCTGTTCTCAGTCTAAGTCAGTGGTTCTCAACCTTCCTAATGCCGTGACCCTTTAATACTCATATGTGGGCATATCTTCATGTGGGCGGACCCACTTGGAGATGAATGGAGGAGCAGTGTCTCAGTTCCTAAGACTCTTGGAAATATGTGTTTTCCGATGGTCTTAGATGACCCCTGTGACCCCCGTGAAAGGGTCATTTGTTCCCCAAAGGGGTCGCAACCCACAGGTTGAGAACTGCTGGTTTAAGTCAATGAGCCTTTAAAAGACGCAGTCAGTCAACAAACTTTTATTAAGGGCTCACTATGTGCCAGGCACTGTGATAAGCACTGGGCATGCAAAGAAAGGCAAATATTCTAAAGAAGCTTACATTCTAGTGGTGGTGATAATATATAAATAGTTATGTATATAACATAAGCACACACACACACACACACATATATATACACACACATTCATATATATACACATAAATTATAGATAGACATTTATACATATATGTGCGTGTTTATTTAATGTTTTATATATTATGTTATACATATAGAGAGACAGTGACACATAGGGCAATATTGATAAAGTTAGGTAGACAGAGACAGACACAGAGTAGAGATAGAGAGACAAGGACATTGAGTGCACCCAGAGAGAGACAGATAGAGACACAGAGACAAAAAAGAAACGACAGATATAAAGATAGGCAGACATACAGAGAAAGAGGTGGAGAGCTACAGATAGAGAGACAAAAAGATATCAAGATAAAGAGAAATACATACTGATGCACAGAATCACAGACAGAGATAGATTGAGAGAGACAGATTGACGGAACAAAGAGCAACAGAGGGGGAGACCCTATGTTCCCACCAGAACAATAATGAATAGAAGTATCCCATAATTGAAAATATTAGGAAGAGAGATTGGCTACTCTCTTACCAGGAAGGCCCCCCCCCCCTTTTTTTTAACCATCATGAGTTGTAGTGTCAAGAGCAAGGTTATTTTTATTTTTTACTTTAAATAGTATTCTATTTCCCCCCTCCCACAACTATATATCAAGAAAATTTTTAGCAATAATTTTTACCAAATTTTGAGTTCTAAATTTTCTCCCTCCCTTCATCTCTTCGCCTCCCTTCTTCTAAAAGGCAGTTTGATATTGTTTATACATATGCTATCATGTTAAACATTTCCATATTCATCTCAGTTGTGAAAGAAAAAAATATTATGAGAAAGAATAAAATAAGTGAAAAAATTAGCTTTGATCTGCATTCAGAGTCCATCAGCTCTTTATCTGGATATGGATAGCATTTTACTTCACAAGTCCTTTATATTTGTCTTGGATCATTGCGTTGCTGAGAAAAGTTGAGTCATTCATAGATGATCATCACATGATATTGCTGACACTGTGTACAGTGTGTATTTTTTGATCTTTTTCTGCTAATTTCGCTTTGCATCAAGTTTGTACAAGTTGTGTGTGTGTGTGTGTGTGTGTATTTGCACAAGTAGGTCCTTTCCCCTTTTTTATGATCTATTTGGGATAGAGACCTAGTAGTGGTATTTATAGATCAAAGGGTATGCACACTTTGCTTGCCCTTTGGGCATAGTTCCAAATTGCTCTCCAGAATGATTGGATCGATTATCAACTCCACCAACAGTGCATTAGCATTCTAATTTTCCTTCATCCTCTCCAATATTTATCATTTTCCTTTTTTTTTTGTCATATCAGCCATTCTGATAGGTGTGAGGTAGTATTTCAGAGTTGTTTAATTTGCATTTCTATAGTTGAAAGTGACTTAGAGCATTTCTTCATATGCCTATAGATATCTTTTATTTCTTCATCTGAAAACTGCCTATTCATAACCTTTGAACATTTATAGGTTGGGGAATGACTTGTATTCTCATAAATTTGACCCGGGACTGTGACCCAGATCCATGCACAGGCAAAGCAAGAGGATCCTGTCTCAGAGCTAGCAAAGAGATCCTTGCAATGCCTCTCTAATCAGCTGCTTGATTCCCCCCACCATCTGTGGCCAAGAGCTCCAGAAGCAGCCACTGATGCTGTTGTTCCTGCCACCTTTTCCACCCCAGGCCTGGGGCCAGACCATGCTCCTCTTGCACCCACATCTGATAGACCTTCCCTTCTAACTTTCTAAGTTGTCTTTAGCCTTTGTGGGTTGAAAAAAAAGCATCACAGCTGCCAGTGATTCAGTGCCCTGAACCCTGCTCCAGGTTTGTTGGGGGCCTGGTCTATGCTGGTGCAGCCCACACTAGACTGTGCTCCTCTCCCAGTCTGGTGCAACACACCTTTCCTGTTGGTTTTCCAGGTTGTCTTGGGCTGAAATTTATTTCACTCTGTTATTTTGTGGGTTCTGCTGCTCTAGAATTTGTTTAGAGTTATTTTTTTACAGGTATTTTGAGGGGTTTTGGGGAAATCTCAAGCAAGTTCCTGCTTTTACTCTGGCATCTTGACTCTGTCCCCCAATGTCTATTTACTTACATTTTATGGGAGTATTCGTCTCATTTACATTCACAGTTATGATTGTTACCTTTGTATTTCCCTCCATCCTATTCTTCCTCCTGTTTGTCTTCTCTCTCCTTTCATCCTTTCCCACCTCACCAGTGTTTTGATTCTGTCCACCGCCTCCCATGATCTGTCCTCCTTTTTGTCAGTTCACCACCTTCCCTCATTTACTTAATCTCCTCCCCTCCTACTACCCTATTGGGTAAGATAGATGTCAATATTCAACCGATTCTGTATATTATTTCCTCTTTGAACCAATACTGATGAGAATCAGGTTCAAGCAATGTCCTTTGCCTTCCCTCCCATTTTATATCCTCCATTGTAGTAGGTCTTTCTAACCTCTTCATATGAAATAATTTACTCTATTCTACCTTTCCTTTCCTTCTACACTCACTCTTCTCCTTACCTTTTTATGTCATTCCTTCAATTTCACCTTATACTATACCCTCTGTCTACGTATATTCCTTTTTGTTATTCTGTTGGTGATCTGATTTTTAAGAATTACAAATATCTTTTTCTTGTGTAGGGACATAATCCATTTAGCTCTATTGAATCCCTTATGTCCCCCCCTCCCCACCCTTTAAATCTGTTTATGCTTCTCTTGGGTCTTGATATTAGAGGTCAAATTTTTGGTTTAGTTCTGGTCTTTTCCTTGTGAAGGCCTTAAATCCTTCTATTTTATTGAATAGCTATTTTCCCTCTTAATATATTATGCTAAATTTTGCTGGGTAAGTGATTCTTGGTTTTAGTCCTAACTCCTTTGCCCTCCAGAATATCATGTTCCATGACCTCTGATCCTGCCTAGTCCTGTGTCGTCCTGGCTGTGACTCCCAGATATTTGAATTGTTCCTTTCTGGCCACTTGTATCCTTATTTCCTTGACCTGATAGTTCTGAAACTTGGCTATAATGTTCCCTTGCATTGTAACTTTGAGATCTCTTTCTTGAGATGATCAGCAGATTCTTTCAATGCCTATTTTGCCCAGGACATCAGAGCAGTTTTCTTTGATAATTTCTTGAAAGTTGCTGTCCAGGTCCTCCTTTTGATTATTGATTTGAGGTAGTCCAGTGATTCTGATATTGTCTCTCCTGGATCTATTTTCCAGGTCAGTTATTTCTCCCATGAGGTATTTTATATTTTCTTCCATTTTTTCATCCTTTTCAATTTGTTTGATTGATTCATGATGTCTTGTAGGGTCATTAGCTTCCACTTGCCCAATTCTGACTTTTAAGGTATTATTTTCCTCAATTAAATTTTGTACTTTCTTTTCCATTTGGTCAATTATACTCTTTAAGGAACTGTTTTCTTCAGTGGATTTTTGTATTTCCTTTTCCATTTGGCTGATAATACTTTTCAACCATTTTCCCAAGTTGTTGAGTCTTTTTTCATGATTCTCTTGTATCACTCTCACTTTCCCTCCCAATTTTTCCTGTACCCCTCTTACATGATATTTAAGTTCTTTTTTGTGCTCTTCCATAAGTGCTTTCTGAGCCTGAGAACACTTCCCAGTTTTCTTTTGGGTTTTGACCATAGGTGTTTTGACATTGTTGTCCTCTTCTGAGGTTGGTCTTCCCTATCACCATAATAGTTTTCTATGTTTAGATTATTTTGTTGTTTTTTGCTCATCTTTTTTCCCCAGTATTTTGAGTGATATGGATCTTTCTTGCTGATATTCCAAGTCTCCTGGGCCAAAATACTGCTCCTCCCCATCTTTCCACTGGCTCCACTGTTCCAGGATTTGTTCTTGAGGTGCTATTTTATGGCTGTTTTGAGGTGAATGTAGGAGAGCTACAGTAATTTACTACTTACTCTACCATCTTGGTTCCTGAATTCCACTATCCAAGATTATTTTATGTAATTTTTATAGTCCTTTCTAATTTCACATTCTATGATTCTTTAATTCTGTGGCTTGAAGACAATGTCAATGTTTGAGACTTTGGTCTCTATTTCTGCTGTTTTAGTGTGGATGAAGTGAAATCCAGAAGAAGTGTGTCTTCCTGAAATAGCACCCTTTTTTGCCAGTTTCCCACCTTATATTTTCTCTGCCATATTCTATAGTAAGATTTGAGATGTTTCTCCATGTCTAATACCTTAAAACAAACTGAATAGGCTTATTTTGGGTTGACATACCTTGGCATAACTTGCTGTAATTCACTAAAGTTGGTTGGTTAAGCTGAAGACCTTTCCTCAGAAGAAGATAAGGGCAAATAGAGACAGAGCAGGTAGAAAGATTGATGAATATATAAGTTCATTATCTTAAATCAACAGAATTCTAGTAATCCTTGCATTTACCCTTATCTTGACTACTCACAGAGAGGTAATATGGTATAATATTTATAGGACTATCTTTGCAATTAAAAATACTATAGCAACATACTGTCTTTGTGACTCTGGAAAAATAATTTTAGAACTTACTGCCTTGGTTGCAAAGCAGTTGCCAATCTGCCTTAGTAGAGGAAGAGGGAGTTCTGTAAAGAGAATTCTTAATCTAATAAAATTATATATCTTTTCTGCATCCCCTTCAAAAGAAAACCTATTTGTGAATGCTATGTTCAAAGGTGTATGGGATCTGCCTCCCCTATATTGATACATTTTAAAAGATTATGGTTCTCTTTATATAAAAAAAAAACACTTAATAAAAAAAGGAAAAGTTCTTAAGAGCCTTGGACTTTTCCAAATTTGTCATTAACATAAAAGAGCTGATTTTGTGACTTTTGGTTATGTATGTAGCTGTTTTCCCCCAATAGCTAAACCAAGACTGAGCTTCAATGGTTGTGAGACAAAAGGACACATCTCTTTGCTTCCTTTGTTAGGAATGTTTCTTTCCTAAGTTGTTTGTATGCCATTAATAAACCATTGTGTACAATGCTCTCCTGTTTCTGTTCACCTCACTCTGCATTGGTTCATTTTAAGGCTTTTCAAGTTTTTCTGAAAACATCTTGTTTATTATTTTTCATAGCATAATAATATTCCATTACAATCATATACCACAACTTGTTCAGCCAATTCCCAGTTGATGGCTATTCCCTCAATTTTCATTTTTTTACCACCACAAAAAGAGCTACCATAAATATATTTTTTTAAAATAAAAATGGGTCCTTTTCCATTTAAAAAAATTCTTTGCAATACAGATCTGGTAGTAATATTGGTGTGATCCTGACTAAAACTCCATGGTACTTGATCTTTCTTTCTGACTGCTTGCAATATTTTCTCCTTGACCTGGAAGTTACAGTTTTTGGCTAGAATATGCCTGGGAGTTTTTATTTTATGGTTTCCTTCTAAAGGTGATTGGTGGGGTCTTTCAATTTATACTTTACCTTCTGGTTCCAAGATATTTAAGCGGATTTCCTTTATAATTTCTTGCATAATGATGTTCAGGTTATTTTTTTGTTTATGGCTTTCAGGTAGTCCAATGCTTCTTAAATTATCTCCCTTGATCAATTTTGTAAGATATTTCATGTTTTCTTCTTTTTTCAGTCTTTTATATCTTGATATCTCATGGCATCATGAGAAACCATTTGGTCAATTCTAATTTTTAAGAAGTCATTTTCTTCAGTAAATGTTTATAACTCCTTTGCAAAGCCATTAATTATTTTCTCAGAATTTTCTTCAATAGTTTTCATTTTCTTCTAATTTTTCCTCTATCATTCTCTTATTTGATTTTCAAAATCCCTGTTTCTTCTCTTTTTAAATCTTTTTCTTTAGTCGTTACTTTAAAACTTTTCAGAATTCTTGCTGGCCTTGTGTTAAACCTGTGTTTTTCTTTTAGTCTGCTTTTAGGTATTTTTTACATCATTGTTCTCTGTCTTTGTGTCTTGAGCTTTCTTGTCACCATAGTAGCTCTTTATGGTCAGGTTTTTTTTTTAATTCTTCTAACTTACTTTGCATTTTATATTAGTATTGGGCTCTACTTACTTCTGTGGCTGAGGATGATGTTTGACCTAAGCTTCTGGTGCTTTCCCATCTCAGTCTAGAGGCCTCCAGGGTTTCAGTGCTTTCCAAAGTGGTATGATCTGGGGAGAAATCTCTTTGCTGTCTGAGCTCTGTGAATCCGTGACACAGGTTTGAATCAGTTGATTTGTATGTAGTTAAGTTTCAGTTGACTATTGTGAATTCAGTCACTGTTAACCTACTGAAAGGTTCAGTAGGTTCAGAGTGACTGAACTGTTGGTTCCTCTGTGATCTGGGTCTTCAGTCCTAGTTTCTAGTTTGCAGGCTTATGTGCTGAGCTATAAAGTAGAAATGATTCACTACTCTGCCCCTGTGCTCAGACTCACACGGGTAAATTTCTGGCATTTATTTTATGCTCAGTACTCAGTTAGGGTCCCTCACTTGTTTGTAGCTGCTCCTTTCCACCCTGTATCTGTAACCTGGCATTGGGTATTGGGTGACAGAGCTGATCAATGGTATGAATTCCTTCTTCCAGTGCTAGTTTAGGTTTCTCCTGGGGTCTCTTTCTGCCCTAGGGCTCTTTCTCAGTTACCTTTATATCCCTGGACTCTCGAATGCTCCTGGTATAGCCACTGCTGCCACAATTATGTCCTCCTTGTTAGCCCCCAGCCTAGTGTTTGAAGACTCCTCTGTTTTTTTAAACTGCCTTGGGAAGGAATGTGACTCAGTGTGACTTTTTTATGGACTTTCCTGATCAGAATTTGGTCTGGCATGTTTTCTAGGTTGTTGTGGAAGGGATGTGTTGTGAATTTTAGGCAAAAATGGTATGTCTCTGAAATCTTGATTCTACCCATCCCTACATTGATACATTGTAAACAGATAAAAGTGTAGAATTAAACACAAAAGTTACTAAACAGTGTGTGTCCTTTGATCCAGCTACATCGCTTTTAGGCTTTAACATAAAAGATAAAAAAGGAAGAGAAAAAAAGTCCTTTGTTTATGAAAATATTTAAAGCCCCTCATTTTGTGGTGATGAAAAATCCCTGGAAAGGGATGCATATTGATTGATGAGTTATTATATAGGTTGAAGTATATGCATTTGATTGAATACAATTATTCCATAAAGAATGAAGAGATGATTTTAAAAACTCATATGATCCAATACAGAGAGAAGGAAGAAGAACTAGAATAATATTAAACTATTTAATATAGTATCTATGCTGCAAAAATCAGTACTATGAAAATGAACAATTTTGAAGACTGAACTGATAAAAATGAAATGAGTAGAATGAGAATAATTTATGTTATAATAACAATATTGTTAAAGCAAAGAACTTTGAAAAGTGTGAGAACTACAAACCATATAATGACCAATATTACAATTCTTTATTCCAGAGGACTGATGATCAAACATGCTATGCATTACAGAGAGGTGATAGATTCAGGGTACAGTATGGGACAGATACACAAAAAGACAATAGGAACAGTCTAGGGACAAAAGGTGATATAGGAGTAGGGCCAAGGCCTATACTCAGAGTAGCTGAGGACAAATGCCCAATCTGAAGAGAAAAATAAACCATTCGTATAAAAGAAGGTCAAACTTCAAAAATGTTCTATTCATAGCCCTTAAGTTCTATCTTGTATTTATTGTTGTATCATTTGTGGGAAAAAGAATAAGGAGCATGCAATTAGATTTCAGGGTCAAAAAGCTAACTAAATGCAAATCAACTGAGCATCCAAAATAAAAGCAAAATCTGCATCAAAAGTAAATCACATTGAAGACAGAGAAGCAGGATAGTGTTGATATTATCTTGATAAGTTCAAAATATAATTTTAAAAATCAAGCTGTACATAAAAGAAATTCCTAGTTTTTCATATGTTTGTTAATTTTATAAAAAAAAGTTTAAAAATAATGAAGGAAACCAAGAATAAAGGAAAACAACTTATATAAAAACTTCAGAATTCTACTCTCTTCATTGACTAATCATGATTTGAGAAAGCTGAAGATATGCTTCCCTCTTCTTGACAGAGAGGTATTAGGCTGAGGATACAGAATAAAAGAGACAGAGTCATAGAGGCATAGGGGCTGTTAGGTGGTGGCACAGTGTATAGATTACTAGGCCTGAGTCAGGAAGACTCATCTTCCTGAGTTCAAATTTGACCTCACTTAGCAGCTGTGCAGCCCTGGGGAAGGAGCTTAACCCTGTTTGCTTCAATTTCCTCATCTATAAAATGAGCTGGACAAGGAAATAGCAAACCACTTCAGTGTTTTTTTTGCCAAGAAAACCCCAAATGGTGTCACAAAGAGTTGGATACAGTTGAAACTATTCGACAACAACAACACAACAACAACAACAACATAGATAATATGTTGCTTGTGTTTGTCTAATTAGAGAATTGTTGCTATCCCCCAGGGGCCAGCACAGTGTGCCTACTCCTTTCCCTCTAAAGAACCTGTCTTTTCTGGCCCACACAAATGGTTCATATTGGCTTCAGTCTCAGGAGAACATGTCTAAGGGGGAGAGAGGGTTTCACTCATTTCCTGAAACTCTTCAGCTTATTTAACCCACATCTTAGTGAACTAGAAAAAAAATGCTTTAGGCTTAGGTTTTGGCTCACATCTAGGTCTTCCACAGAAAGGAGAGTAGAAAAGTACTCAATGTACAATATGAATTGGTGGTAGGACAGGTATTTATTTCCTACACACAAAAGAGAAGCTAAGGGGGTGGAGCCAAGAAGACAGCATAGAAGCAGGAAAACTCCATGGCTCCCCCCATAACCACCTCAAATACCTATAAAATATGAGTCTAAAAATTTTTAGAGCTACCAAACCCACAAAGTGACAGAGAGAAACAAATCTCCCTCTGAAGGTAGCCTGGCAGGCAGATAGGAAGGGTTCATTAGAGCACACTGGGAGCCAGGCCCAGCCCTGTGGGAGCTCGAGGTTTTAGCCCCAGCATGACCCTTGACCAGCAGCTGCAGTGGACTTCAAGAGAATGGATCACCAGCAGCAGTGGTGGTTTCCAGAATTATCAACCTATAAATGCCAAAGAAAAAATGAGAGGTCAGTGTAGAACTCTGTTGGAACTGGGGGGGACAGAGGAACAAGTCCAGCCTCTGCCCCTGGAGCTAGAAATGGTAGAGATGTGGTGGCCTTGTAGTCACCTCCATGTGGCTGCTTCAGAGCTCCTAGCCAAGGGACCATTCAGAGGGCAATTGCTCTTGCTTTAACCTGCCTGGATCTGGATCATGGTCTTGGGTGGTGGTCCTGAGATGTGTGATCAGTGAGCCAGAATTTGTGGGGGCCACAGAGATGGCACCCTCCTAATACCTCCAACAGCTGCAAAAACCCCAGTGATTTGGGACAAAGCTCTCCCCTCTGGAAGCAGAGTTCTACTGTAGCAAAGAGTTCAAAAGTCAAGTAACTGAGTGGCAACATGAGCTAGCAAAGGAAGGAAAGCAAGCACAGCAATCCAACTTCAGATTCCTTTTTTGGGGACAAAAAAGATCAAAGCATGGAATGGGAGGAAGACAATGAAGTCAGAACTCCTGCACCAAAAGCTTCCAAGAAAAATATGAATTGGTTACAGGGCATGGAGGAGCTCAAGAAGGATTTTGAAAATCAAGTAAGAGAAGTGGAGAAAAAATTGGGAAGAGAAATGAGAATGATGCAAGAAAATCATGAGGAGAGTCAACAACCTGACCAAAGAAAATAACACCTTAAAAAATAGATGAATTCAAATGGCAAGAGGTCCAAAAGTCAATGAGGAGATGAATGCCTTAAAAAGATAAATTTTCCAGATGGAAAAAGAATTTCAAAAGCTCACTGAAGAGAATAATTCCTTCAGAATTAGATTGGAGCAAATGAAACCTAATGACTTTATGAGAAATTGAGATACTATTAAAGAGATCCAAACAAATGGAAAAATAGAAGGCAATGTGAAATATCTCATTGAAAAAAAACCACTAACCTGGAAAATAGATCCAGGAGAGACAATTTAAAAATTATTGGACTACCTGAAAGCCATGATCAAAAAAAGAACCTAGAAATCATCCTTCAAGAAATTCTCAAGGAAAATTGCCCTGATATTTTAGAACCAGAGGGCAAAATAGAAATGGAAAGAATTTACCAATCACCTCTTGGAAAAGATCCCCAAAAGAAAACTCCTAAGAATATTATAGCCAGGTTCCAGAGTTCCCAGATCAAGGAGAAAATATTACAAGCAGCCAAGAAGAAAAAAATTCAAATATTGTGATAACATGATCAGGATAACAAAGGATCTAACAGCTTCTACATTAAGGGATCAAAGGGCTTGGAATATGATATTTGGAGGTCAAAGGAGCTAGGATTAAAACCAAGAATCACCTACACAGCAAAACTGAGTATAATGTTTCAGGGGAAAATATGGTCATTCAATGAAATAGAGGACTTCCAAGCACTCTTGATGAAAAAACCAGAGTTGAATGAAAAATTTGACACTCAAACACAAGAAGCAAGAAAAGCATGAGAAGGTAAACAGGGAAAAGAAATCACAAGGAACTTATCAAAGTTGAATTATTTACATGCCTACATGGAAAAACAATAATTGTAACTTATGAAACTTTTCTCAGTATCAAGATAGTTGAAGGGAATATAAATGTATATATATATATATATATATATATATATATACATACATAGATATGTCTATATAGACATATGTTTGTTAATTTTATTTTAAAAAGTTTAAAAATAATGAAGGAAACCAAGAATAAAGGAAAACAACTTACATAAAAACTTCAGAACTCTACTCTCTTCATTGACTTATCATGATTTGAGAAAACTGAAGATATGCTTCCCTCTTCTTGACAGAGAGGTAGTAGGCTAAGGATACAGAATAAAACAGAGGCATAGAGACATAGGGGCTGTAATTGAAGTATATGCATTTGATTGAATACAATTATTCAGTATATGTTCATAAGAATACATATGTGGGTGTGTTTATATATGTGTACAAGTATACATAGACAGAGGGTACATGATCAGTTGAATAGGAAGGGATGATATTTAAAAGGTGAAATTGAGACATGAGAGAGGAATATAATGAGAGACAGGGAGAGAGAATGGGGTAAATGGTCTCATATAGAAGAGGCAAGGGATAATTGATAAAATAGAGGGGAAGAACAGGAAGGCAAAAGGAAATGGGTCAACCTTATTCTCATTGAATTTGGCTTAGGGAGGGAATGACATACACACTATTTTGTTATCTTGCCCTTCAGGAGAGTAGGGGGGAAGGAGATGAGAAGGGGAGATTATGGAGGGGAGGGCAGGTTGGGGGGAGGGTAGTTAGAAGCATGCAATTTTGTAAAGGGACAAGGACAAAGTAGAGCACAGTACAAGTGGGGAGTGGGATAGGATGGAGGGAAATATAGTCAGTCTTTCACAATGTATTTACTATTGAAATATTTTGCATAACTACACATGCAAAACCTATACTGAATTGCTTATCTTCCCAGTAAGGGTGGGTGACAAGGGAGGAAGGGAAAGAATTTTGAATTCAAAGTTGTAAAATAAAATGTTTAAAAAACTTACTATCGTTATTTACATGCAACTGGGAAGTAAGATATACAGGCACTGGGGTATGGAGGTCCATCTTGCCCTACCAGAAAATGGGAGGAGGGATGGAGGAAGATATAGGAGAGAGCAGATTGGGGGAGGGGTTATACAGTGGGATTGTTCTTTTGGGGTGGTGGGTAGGAGAAAGAAGGGGAGAAAATTTGAACTCAAAATCTTGTAGAAATGAATGATGTAAATGAAAAATAAACATAAAATTTAATTTAAAAAAAGAAGCATGAATGACTGGGAACATGTGTATTAAACATGTTTGGACAGTTTATTTGTTGAACTTAGTTGAGAAGAGCATACATACAGTCTAATCACACTTTTTCAGTTCAGGTCATTAACAACTCCCTTGAGTCTATCTTGAGACCCATCACTACTGTGCCCAGAAAAGGACCATTCCAATATCCTATCATTGAAATTATAACATCAAAAATAACAAAAAAATCAGTGTTTTAAAAACATTGGATAGACTATTTGTACAACAGTAAGAGAAATGTTTGTTTAAACTTTGAGCAAATGTTTATCTTTAAGACATTTTATTTGAACTGATGTAATTTATGCTGGAACTTTCTAATAAATGTATTTATGGTACTTAACAATGTGTATGTCAGAAATTAAAAATAAATTTTTGATAATCCAAAAAAAAACAAAAACAAAGAGAAGCTAAACCCCAAACCATCACAAATGTCCATTGACAGAAAGACTACAAAGTATTCAATAACAGGTTGTAAATACTTTTATACTTCCATGGGTGATTGAGACTTAAACTTCATCAGAATATAAAACAATTTGTGGGACTACTGAATAGACATGGCTACATTTCACTATGGCTCAGGCAGCCAATGCTTGGATTTCTGCTGTTGTTTTAGGTTGTCTTGTTTGACGTTTAAACTTCTCCTGATGCTAGAAAGCTCTGAGTCAGGATCTCAGGACATCTCAGACTGACAAAGGCCAATGTTTGGTCACCTATACTCATGAAAGAAACAAAATAATAGCCATAATAATTATGGGGATTTACATAGCATTTTAAGGTTTGAACAGTGTTTTACATATCATTTGATTCTCCTGACCTTGGGAGTTAGGAACTATTATTATCTTCATTTTACAGATGAAAAAATGAAGCATTAGAAAAATTAGGTGACTTGTCTAGGGTCACATAGCTAAGTAAATATCTGAGGCAGATTTGAACTCAGTTCTTCCTGATTATTAACCAAGTTCTATCTACTTTGTGAGCCAGCTGTTTCAAACCAAAGAGACGTAAGGCTCTGAGATTCAATCTCAGGCTTGCTTAAGATGGATCTGTTCCTCAGATGTAATGTGGTCAGGGTGGAGGAAAGGACACTATCCTTATGGGATGTCTAGTGAGCGAAGCTACTTGCTACATAGGAGAGCCAAAAGGAGAGAGCTCGAGCCTCTGAATTATCATTCCTTCCTACTTAATGGACAATAAATGAATTGCTTTTTCATTGCAAATGTTTCTAAACTCTAATCTAGCTCTTACTTTCAGTTGGAGATGGGCACAGAAGCTCTGCATACTCTGTGATGCCACCCATGAACTTTTACTCTCTTTATTGGTTACAAATGGGGATTTTAATGGAATGAGTTTAATAGGGAGAGCTGATAGAGAGTGATAATGATGCAAAAGAAGAAAAGACACATTAAAAGAAATCAGTGAAACATTTAAAAAATACAGAGAAGAGATAGAAATTCAGAAGAGAATATAGACAAGTAGGGTAATCTTGTTAGCATCATGTTAAATTTAGTAGAGATTTTCAAGAAAACAAGTTATATAAGAAGTTTGGTGTTTTGTATACAATTATCTTTTGTTCTTTTATTGTATATTAAAATGTTCATGTTTATGGATTTTATAAGTTCACATTTTTCTTTCTCACTCATTAAACCACTATTTATTGTTCATTGGACTGGATTCCCCTCTCAATCTCAAATTGGATTACTCATAGATTTGACAAAAGCACTCTTAATGACTATGTGATTATTGGAATTTCCACATCGAACCAAAAAGGTAGAATCACTGAAAAAAAAATATACTGAGAGCCAATAGGAACTGAATCTGGTGCTGGGCTACCTATTTCTTCCACATTTCTCCTACTTGTTGGTGAGGGAGGGGGTGGTACCAAAGAAAATAGTTGAGATTTAAATCCTGGGTGGAAATTTCTTCAGTGTTGTTCTCTGGCGAGGCAGAGGGAAAAAAGAGCATTTGAATTAGACTTAGTACTCTGAAATCAACCACCACTGACCTAGCCCAATTTATTCTTAGACAGGAGGTACTCTCCAGCTCACTCAAAGCTGCACATGGTTTTCCTCCTTTAATTGTCTCCTTGTAAAGAAATTTCAGTTTCCTATTGCTTTCTGAAGCTTTCAGCAGTAGAGACAACGTCCATCCCTTGTTCTCTTCTGGTTGTGGAAGAACATGGAGAGTGGTGCAGCTCAGTCTTGTATCTCCTCCATCTTTGCTGCAAGATCCACAAACTGGGGTTATTCAAAGGACGGCCTAAAACAATAGCTAGCGTTTATATAATGTTTTAAAGTTTATAAAGCTCTTTATGTATATTAACTTATTTGATCCTCACAGCAATACTCTGAAGTAGGTACTGTTATTGTCTCTACTTTACAGCTGAGGAAACTGAGGCTGAGAGAAGTTAAGTGACTTTTCCAGGGTTGTAGGGCTGGTAAGTGTCTGAGGCTAGATTAGAATTCAGGTCTCCTTCACTCCAAGTTCGGCAGCTATCTTCAATGAAAGAATCATCAAACGATATAACCAAAGTGGGAAAGGACTTCCTAGGCCATAATGTGTGTATTCCTTAATAATAAAGAACCATTGTTAAGGAATGTTAAGGGGTTCCTGGAACTTGTCTTTTGAGTTGTCATATTTTCCAGAAACATAGGGTCCAGAGCATGTAGGAGGCTGTGAATGTGTCAAGGATGAAGTCCATTCTCTCTATTGACATAATTTGTTGTTTGCACTACAAACTGTACTCCCTGTGTGTTCTTGGGAGTCAAGACAGGTGCCAGACAGTTTGCACTAGGCTGAGAAACTGCTTATGAAGCTGGGACCCTTGTAGAGAAACAGATTATCATATCTTCACGGTCTGTAGTTCCTAAGGGAAAAGGACACTACTTTTCCCTTCACCTTTCTCTCCCTCCTTGGGAGAGGATTAGTCCGTTTCCCATCTCACTATACCTTCTTCTCCACCTCCCCCCTCTCATGCCATACCCCTTTAGGAGGAGATCTCTATTTCCTTCCTTCCTTTGTTATAGTGTCATAAATATGCAGACTTTTGTTTGTGTTGTGAAATCTTTTTTTTTTCTTTAGAGGCATATTGTTACCTTTTAAACCCATTCCTAATGAAAATAGGATTCTAGAACTATCAGCCCTCTTTCCCCATCTAATTCTTCTGTGTTAGTTCTTCCTCTCACAACTCATTTGTGTAAGATAATTACTCTTCCAACCTTTTCCTAAACAGTTTAATTTTTTAGAATTCGATCATGGTGAAGACTACCCTGATCTTTCTTTTGAACTACCCAATTATTATTATTTTTTTAAATTTATTTATTTATTTATTTATTTGCTCATTTACTTTTAATTTACAAGATTCAGTTCCACAATCACTTGAGTTTCAGATTTTCTCCCCTCCC
>CM053586.1:223423990-223439087 GCA_028646515.1 Pseudochirops corinnae | reverse complement strand
AAACAAAATCCTGAAAATCTGGCAATTCATTAAATTTCCATTTCTTTTCATTCAGGATTATGCTTAGCTTTGCTGAGTGTTATTTTTAGCCACTACTTTAATTCTTTTGCTCTTTGATATATAGTGTTCCAAGATCTGCAGTCTTTTAGGATCACCTCTGCTAAGTCTTATGTAATTCTATTTGTAGCACTGCCATATTTAAATTGTTTTTTCTTGTTGCTCATATTTTCTTCTTCATCTGGGGGTTTCAGAGTTTGACCCTGATATTCCTGCAAGTTTTCCTTGTAAAATCTCTTTCAGGTGAGGATTGGCGGATTTTTTTCTATTTCTATTTTCCCCTCTTGTTCTAACACTTCGGGACAATTTTCTTTAATCATTTCTTATATTATTGTATCAAGATTCTTTTTTTAATGTTAGCTTTCAGGTAGTTCAATATCTTATGTTTTCTCTTCTTGATCTCTTCTTCAGATCAGATATTTTTCTTACGATATGTTAAATATTCTCTTCTACTTTTTCATTCTTTATATTATGTTTTATTATTTTGATCTCTTATGACTTTGCTAGCTTCTTCTTATCAATTCTTTTTGGTCCAGTGACCATTTGACGTCACTTTTTGGGGTAGGAGATAATTTTTTTGCTTCAATATAATCTTCTAGTCCAATAGTAACTTTCAATTGTTGGATTCTTTCTCCTTTGTCTGCTCATTTAAAAAAATTCATAGAAGTTTGTTATTCTAATCACCTCTAGTCCTGGGGCATGGGGGATGTTGTCTTTGGCTTCAGATCCTCTTTCCATTCCCCCTTCTGTCTTGGAATTGAAAACAAGAACCCAGCCTTCTTATAAGTGTCCACAGCCAGTGGTGTCTCTGCCCCACTGTTTCTGCACTCATGAGGTGTGTGCTGGTTCCTTCTTACTTAGGACTGCATTTAGGCAGCACAGATGGGGCTGGCATGCCCTAGCAGCGGAGGTTCCCTCAATCTTCCCCTGCTCAGATGCAGGACTCTCAGCACTGTCTGGGAGGTGAAAATTTCTGTGACTGGGGTTGAAGTTACCTCCCAACCCAGCTAACCCCAGGGCTCTCCATTTGCTATTTCAGTGGTACTAATCTGGTGGTGTTTACACTTTACTGGGACCAAACCTTGGTCTTGGGATTTTTCTTCTGGTTGTCCCAGGAGGACCACTGTTCTGCCCCAACTTTTGTTTGTTTTTAATTGCAGTACTTTCAGCCTGAGGCACTGTTTCATCTTGTTTATGGGGGAAATCTGAAGATGTTGGAAGTTTTTTACCTACTCTGCCACCAGAATCCTCTCTCCAGTCTGTGAACTCTTTGCTTTGGTTTTGGGCTCCACATGTATGTTTATTTTTTTAAAATTTAGTTTATTTTTAATTTATGGAATAAAACAAGTATTTCTATAACATAGTATAATAAAAAAAGATGATTACATATGCAGTTGCAAATCTATTGTGCATAACTTGCCATACCTTTCAAATATACAACAAATTATCATGTAAATTTCTTTTTTTCTTCCCTTCCCCCCACCCTAGGGATGGCTACCATTACACACACACACACACACACACACAGAGTTATTCTATACATGTTTCTATTTATCAGTTCTTTCAATGGATGAAGATAGAATCTTTCTTTATATGTCCTTCATAGTTGATTTGGATGTTAACATACGTGTTTGTTTCTCTTGTAATAAAACTAGTTACAACACAATGTCCCATGGACTTGTGATACTGTTTTTGGTTAATACCATGCAAGTAGAAGCTGGCCCAAGAAGACTTCCAGGTTATTTTGATGTTGCCAATTTTTCTTCTGATGGACTAGATGGATTTTGGAAACACTGGGACTAAAAGGATCAATTTTGCAGTTGTATGCCAGTGTCAGGCTTCACAATTTAACACCCTTTCTTGCCTGTACATAAAAATAAAGCTTGACTTCAAACTGATCACAAAGACTACACTCCCTCCCCACAAGAGACACAAATATGCTTAGATGACAAGAAAGTAGACTTTTATTAAGATAAAATATATGTAAGAGTGAAGGTGAGATGGAGGATATTATAGTCTTGGGACTGTGCAGCATTTAACCAACAAATCTTCAACCAGTTTCTACTGTTGGCTTAGTGGATCCTGGTTAGAGTTGGCATTTTGAGTTCCTTGTTGATTTATTCCTGCTTTATCCACTCATAGTTGTTGCCTCTGGAAGAGGGAGGGAATGAAAAGGATGATAGTATAGGTTAAAGTCAGTCCAAAGCTGCAACATTGCTGTGGATGAAAAAGTTTGGTTGGTTCCTGATGCTCAGACCATATTGTGCTATTAGAATTTAGTTCAACTGGTAGTAATTGGTATGAGGAAATGAGTCCACTGATTGCAAAAGGAATGATTCAAGTCTGATGATTCAGTCGGGTCTCAGCAGCAGGAAGAGCCACAGCAGGCTGGGCGGCAGCAGGTGGTTCTGCAGCAGGTGGTCTGGCAGCAGGTGGGGCGGCAGCAGGGCTGGCAACAGCTGGTCACACAGCAAGTTGGGCGGCAGCAGCTAGAAGTACAACAGCTGGGACGGCAACAAGGCTGGCAGCAGCTGGACCCACAGCAGCTGGGGCGGCAGCAAGTGGTTCTGCAGCAGGTGGTCTGGCAGCAGGTGGGGCGGCAGCAGGGCTGGCAGCAGCAGGGCTGATAGCAGCTGGACCCACAGCAGCTAGGGCGGCAGCAAGTGGTTCTGCAGCAGGTGGTCTGGCAGCAGGTGGGGCGGCAGCAGGGCTGGCAGCAGCTGGGGCGGCAGCAGCTAGAGCCACAGCTCTGACCAGAGCAGGTGGAGCCACAACAGACGTTGACCATGGTGTTGGTGAGTTGAGCTTCTGAGTTTGCCTCAAGGAGAGTGAATTTCTTGAGTTTGAAAGTCTCATTGCTCTGTGGGCATCTTTTATACCTACCTCTAGAAGTTCTTAATTAGTTGGGGTCTGTTTTTTCCTCATTGTTTATACTAATTGAAATCCACTGAACAAATTATTCAACTTAACTTCCTGTAACTTTTTCAAATGAATCAGTCCCTTTCCATGATGAATGAGGATACACACTTATAATCTATTCTTTCCTACTGAATCACCTTTATGTTTCATCTCCTTTGTAGATATCCTATAGGTCACCCATTAACCAGGAATTTTTTAGACTAGATTGTACAACCTGGTAATCTGATAATGACCTTTATTAAGTCATTCTTTGACTGAGAATATACCAAAAGATGTTGGTCTCATCCTTTCCTTCCTTTTTCAACCTCTCTGGGTTCTGTTACCTTTAGCTTTCTGTGTCAACTTGTGATTTATTTTTGTTGTTTTGTTTTGATTTTATTTTTTTAAAGGTAGATTTCTCCAGCATTCTAATATCTTGTGTATTGAATGTTCTACCCTGTGGAGAGACAGGTGAGGAATTGTATCTTGTTTTTTGTTTGTTTGTTTGTTTGTTGATTTTGCTTTTTGGAGGGGGGGAGGCAGGGCAATTGAGGTTAAGTGACTTGCCCAAGGTCACACAGCTGGTAAGTGTTAAGTGTCTGAGGCTGGATTTGAACTCAGGTCCTCCTGACTCCAGGATGGGTGCTCTGTTCACTGCGCCACCTAGATGCCCCAAATTGTATCTTTTTAGGGGTGAAGAGTTGAGGTAGAGATTCTGTCTGACAGAATCTGAAGAGGAGAATGAGAATAAAATGGTGGTAATAATGTCTCAACAACTGATATAAGCAGAACTAAATGATCTCTTCAGGTTCCAAGCCTACAATTTTTCCTAGGGACCAATGTCAGTAATTCACTGGCCCAGATATTCCTACAGTCCTGAGACGCAAGGCTTACCTAGCTCTTTGTGTACTATAAACTGCCCTCCTTTCTATCCCCACACTGTTTCACTGAAGCAGGAAGGAAAAAACAGTCTGTTCCTACTACTTTGTGGTATCAAAAGAATTCTAAATTTGGAATCAGAAGAACTAGTTTTCAATCCAACTCTGCTTCTTGATATTCTTTGTGATCTTGGTAAAGTTATTTAGATTCCTAAGTCATTTTTTCTCCCTCCAGTTCTCAATTTCCTAACCTATAAAATTAAATGTTTGGATTTTATGATCTTTAAGATACCTTCCAGCTCTACATCTTTTGATTCTGCCAACCAGAGCTGGAAATTGGACCTGAGTATCATGTTCTCATCTTTTTCCTTCTCCATTTTCAAGGAAAATATCTTTGTCCCAATGAACAAAACTAAGAAAAATGCATAGGATTGATGTGGGGGTAGATTTCGGCTCAATCTAAGAAAAAACTTCTCAACATTTAGATTTGGTTAATGAGGAAATGGTGAGTTCCCCATTGCTGGAGGTCTTTAAAGTGGATGAACATTTGGGGATTTTGTAGAAGAGATTCATGCTTCAGGTTGAAGTTGAAATACATGACCTCTGAAAATAAGAGTATAAAAAGACTAGAAAAATAGGAAGAGATTAGGTGATGAACAGCTTTTTCATTTACTCAAGTCAAAAAGAGGATTTTATATTTGCTCCTGGAGATAATAGAGAGCCATTGGAGAAAGAAGTGGAAGGGGAGGGAAATTTCATGTCAACAAACAGAGCAGATATGCCATCCTGGTTCTGCTTGTTGGTTAAGGCAAGGGTTAGTGGAATCACGAGGTCAGGTTGAGCACAGAGTGGTGAAGAATGTTTGAGGTAACCACAGTTATATCTCATTGCTTCTATACTAGGACACATTCCAATATTGAATCAATTGTTGGAGTTGATGGCCCGGCTGGAGTTGGAAAGGTAGCCAAACACATGTCTAGTCTTAGATCTTGCCTGACAGTCAATGATGGCATTAATGGAATTTTGATGTCAAACTCCTTGTATAGGGTGTGTGTGTGTGTGTGTGTGTGTGTGTGTGTGTGTGTGTGTGTGTATGCATGTGGTGCATGTCACCAAGAATTTACTTGAAGACCTACCATGGGAAGGGGTGCCCACTATTCTTTAAAAAAGTTTTAAAATTTACTTTAAACTTAAATACAAAATAAGAAGAGGGAAAATAATTGCCATGAACACAGCAGAACATAAGAGAGGATTCAGTATAGAGCAATAAATTTTCCTTCCAATAAAACCTATGTAATAATACTACACATTGTTTTCAAAGTTGTCCAGCTTTTCCTTGCTTATTAGTAGGTTATCTTTTGTTCATTGCTGTTCACTTTTAAACTTTATATATTCATACTTAATAGTAGCCTTCTTGGGGTGGGGGCAGACATGGAGGAAGAGGAAAAATAAAGTAAAAAGCATGCAGAAGAGAATAAAAGAAAACCTAAAAGAAAGCAAAGAAAAGCTGGACAGCTTTAAAAACAAGGTGTAGTATTTGTTACATAGTTTTTCTTGAAATGGAAATGTATTGTTTTATATTGAACCCTTTCACGTTTGGCTATACACATGTTTATTTCCACTTGCCATTTGCTTTTTTTCTGAAGATAGGAAGTATCTTCCTTCATAAGTCCAAGTCTTTCCAAGTTTTCCACAGCAACCAGCTCATCATTTCTCACACCATAGCAATCTTCCGACTCAAACATTCTATCAGAGAGATTATCTATGAACATTTCCCCCAGTTTTCTGTGTTCTTTCTATTCTTGGCTACATAGGTTTTGTTTATGCATGAAAAATGTAATTTAAAATAATCTAAATTAGCCATTTTACACTTCAGCAATGCTCTCACCTAATAATATGGTTTAAGGTCTGACGCTACTGAATCTGATTTCTTTATATCTTTTCCCCCTGGTTTCTTTCAAATTCTTGACCTTCTAGTCTTCCAAATGAACTTTGTTATTATCTTTTCTAACTCAGTAAGATAATTTTTTAGTATTTTTATTGGGATGCATTATATAAATAGATTGATTAGGTAAAATTGTCATTAACTTTACCCACCCATGAACATAAGTATTACTTCAATTATTTAAATCTAACTTCATTTGTATAAAATTGTTTTGTGTTCATATTTGTATAGTTATTGTGTCTATTTTGACATTTATACTCTTAGTGTTTTTAAGATAATTTTTAGTTATCTTAAATGGTCTAAAACATTATTGCTGATGTGTAGTGTAGTTTCCCTATTTTTCTTTTTTGTTTAAATCTGTTTTAGCTTTAACTTTGTCTGAGATCATGATTACCACCCCTGCTTTTTTACATAATAAATTCTACTCCTGACCTTTATTTTATGTTTGTATATATCTCTCATTTTTATAGCATTTCCTGAAAGATACATATTGTTGAATTCAAGTTTTTATCTGTGATTAGTTTTCATTTTATGAGTAAATTCATCCCATTTACATTCTAAGCTATTTGCATATTTTTGCATATTTTTTTGCCTTCCCATTTCTCCCCACTTTCTTCTCATTCTATTCCTATCCTTCCTCATTCCTCTGCTTTACTTCTACCTGTTACCTTGCCCTTCTATTCCTTAACCTACCCCCCTCAAATAATCCCTCCCTTATTCTCTCCGCCATCCTATTCCCTTGCCCTCTTTTTTCTTTCTGAATTCAGAAGACTTTTATACCCTTCTAAACATATATGTTCTTTACTCTTTGATCCATTCCCATTAACTTACACATCTATACCCCTCCTCCTCCTGTTCCCTCACCCTCTTATTTCTATATAAATTTAGAAGACTTTTATATCCTACTAAATGTATATGTTGTTAATCCAGATCTGATTGAGTAGGATTCCAAAACTATCAATCCTCCTTCCTCATCTGATTCCTCTGTATCAGTTCTTCCTCTCATATCTCATTTGTGTGAGATAATTATTCTTTTCACCTTTTCCTAAGTCATTCTGATTTTTAGAATCCCATCATACTCAGCTGTGCCTCAATCTTTCCAACATCCCAATTACTAATGACTATCTTAGGTATATGATTTACATTTCCATGTGCAAAAAGTAAACAATATGTCCTTATTGAGTCCCTTATAATTGGTCTTTGATGTTTACCTCATATTTCTCATGGATCTTTTATGTCAAATTTTCTATTAAGTTCTGGTCTTTTTGTGACAAAATCCTGAAAGTCTATCAATTCACCAAAAATCCATTTTTTTCTGTTCGAGATTATACTTAACTTCACAGGGAATGGTATTTTTGGCCACAACCTCAGTTAATTTGCTTTTCAAAATATAGCATTTCAAGACCTGCAGTCTTTTAGCTTAGCCACTGCTAGGTCCCGTGTGATTCTAGTTGCGGCTTTGCAGTATTTGAATTATTTTTTTCTTGTTGCTTGTAATACTTCTCAACCTGGGGTTTTGGAATTTAGCTAAGATATTAATGTAGATTTTCATTCTAGGACTTTTTCAGGTTGCAATTGGTGGATTTTTTTTTCTATTTCTACTTTCCCCTCTTGTTCTAAAACTTCAGGACGATTTTCTTTAATTATTTCTTGTATTATTCTATCAACACTCTTTTTAAAAAAAATCTTAGGTATTCTTATTATTCTCATGTTTTTTTGATCTGTTCTGCAGATCATTTTTTCTTATCAGATGTTTTTCTTATGTTTCATATCTTCTTCTGATTTTTCATTCTTTTTATTTTTATTATTTCTTGGTCTCTTATAGTGTCATTGGCTTTCCTTTGCCCAGTTCTAGTTTCCAAAGAGTTTATTTTTTTCCCTTAAATTTCTGTGTCTCCTTTTCTAGTTGGTTGACTTTCTTTTTAAAATCTTCTTGGTTTTCTTGGATTGCTCGTTTAAAAAAAAAGTCCTCATTTGATTTTAAAGTCTTTATTTTTTTAGTTCTTCTAAGAATTCTTTTTGGGTGGGTGACCATTTGACATTACTTTTTGGGGTAGGAGAGGAGTTTTTGCTTCAGTATCCTCTTCAGAATGTGAAGCCTAGTCTTCTCAATTCCCATAGTAAGTGTCTATGCTTGGGTGCTTTCTCCTTTGCTTGTTATTTTTTGTTTTGTTTTTATTTTTAGTAGCTTGTTATTATAATTACCCATAGTCTTGGGCTGTGGGGATGATGCTTCTGTCCTCAAATCTTTTTTAATGCTATTTTTTGAATTTTTTCCTAGGTCCAAGCTCTGCATTCCTTTCCCCAGCCAAGCCACATCTAGGACCCCCATGCACACTATGCTGCAAATGATCTTGCTCCCTGAGGATTGATCCTCCAGTGACTGTAACCTCCAGTTCTCCCCTCTGGCCTGGAGCTAAAACTAAGAACTCAGTTTTCCTGTTAGTGCCCACAGCCAGCAGTGTCACTGTTCCACTGCTTCTGCACTCACTGGGGGTATGCTTGTACCTTCTTCCCAGGCGCCACTTCTTAGCAGCACAGCTGGGCCTGGCTCTGGCATTCCTCAGCAACAGAGACTCTTCAATCTTCCCCTGCTCAGATGTCATCTGACCCCCTCATACTGTCTGTGAGGTGAGAGAATTCTTTAGGTTGAGGGTGAGGCTACTTTCCAACCAAACTTCCTCCAGGCCTTGTTTGTTGTTTCAGAGAGATAACCTGGATGTGTTTGCACTTCACTCAAGTCTAATCTCTGTTCTGGTTTCTTTCCTCTAGTCTTCTCCTGTTGTCCCAGGAGGACAACTGCTCTGCCCCAACTCTTGAATACTTTTGCTGTTCTACATTCACCCTGAGGCACTGAGTAAATCTTAAGAGCTTGGAATTTTCTAGCCTATTCCAATATGTTTCCAGAATCTTTTGGCCCACTATTTTCAGAGGCAGCTCATCTCTTGAATATAGGTGTCATCATTACAAAACTTTTCTTTGCATTGAGCCTGAGTTTTTCTGAATTTTCATTTTCTACTCAACACTCCTAGTTCCATTCTCTTGAGTGAAAAAAAAAGCAACCTAACAAATCTAATCCTATATATAAGTGACAGCTTTAATAGTTTGAGAATGGTATCAGGTTTTCCTTGAGACTTCTGTTCTATAGAAGAAACATTTCAAGTTCCTTTATTCAAACCCTGCTCGTATTATGTGAATTTAGTTTTCTTCACCATTCTGGCTGCCTTCCTCTGAATGTTCCCTGTATTATCAATATCTTTCCCAAAGTATCATTCCCCAAAATGAACAACATAATTGAAATGTGGTCTCATGGGCCATGTGTCCAAGGCACAATGCAGCAAGACAATTACTCCTATTCCTTGAAGCTATGCGATATGAGTAAATAGTTTGATATGGCAGCCAAAAAACAGTTAATGTAAGTCTTAGGATGTAACCAGGGATGTAAAGCTTCTAGATCACTCTTAAAACCATGGCCTTCCTCATTGCTCACAAGTGATCATTTTCCTTCTTTTCCCGCAACTGCATTCCATGTTTCTGAAGTAGTCTTTCCATTTCATAGGGCACCAAAAGTGATCTTCTTCCCAGCATGGCCATTTCCCGGGTAAAGTGTGGTTATAAAGTCTAAACAGGAGACACATGACACATGGAAAACCTAATGTCTTACTATCATATGATTCATAAGAGTTGCCTCCAAAATTGAGGAAGAGGTACAATGAGTGAATTTAATGAGCAGACTGATGAAATGCCAATGTGTGAGAAAAGGAAATACTTTTGCCATTCTGCCAAGCAGAAAAATACAATTACTTCATTTAGAACATTAATTTTACATCTTGCTAAACAATAAGAAGGATGTAAGCTCTTATTGGTGATGACCATCACTCAGGATAGTATATAAGATGCCTCTGGGGGTAGGAGACTCTCAAACTCAACTATTTCACTCACCTGACAACAGATCCAGAAACTCAACCCACCAACACCATGGTCAGCTCCTGTTGTGGCTCCACCTGTGGTGGCCAAAGCTGTGGCTCTGGCTGCTGTGCCCCCTGCTGCTGCCAGCCCTGCTGCCACCCCAGCTGTTGTATTTCTAGCTGTTGCCGCCCAACTTGCTGTGGGTCCAGCTGCTGCCAGCCCTGCTGCCGCCCCACCTGCTGCCAGACCACCTGCTGCAGAACCACTTGCTGCCGCCCCAGCTGCTGTGGGTCCAGCTGCTGCCAGCCTTGTTGCCGTCCCAGCTGTTGTACTTCTAGCTGCTGCCGCCCAACTTGCTGTGGGTCCAGCTGCTGCCAGCCCTGCTGCCGCCCTACCTGCTGCCAGGCCACCTGCTGCAGAACCACTTGCTGCCGCCCCAGCTGCTGTGGGTCCAGCTGCTGCCAGCCCTGCTGCCGTCCTACCTGCTGCCAGACCACCTGCTGTAGAACCACTTGCTGCCGCCCCAGCTGCTGTGGGTCCAGCTGCTGCCAGCCCTGCTGCCGCCCCAGCTGTTGTGGATCCAGCTGCTGCCAGCCCTGCTGCCGTCCTACCTGCTGCCAGACCACCTGCTGCAGAACCACCTGCTGCCGCCCAGCCTGTTGTGGCTTTTCCTGCTGCTGAGTGTAAAGTCTGCTCACATCTACTAACCATTACCAGTCTCTCCAAGAGAATCATAATTCCTTTCTTGCATTCATCAAGATGAACAAATTTCAATGATAACCTGAATCCCTTCATCCCAATTTGGAAACTTCAATCCTAGGTGCTTTTCTCACTCCTGGCTTCCATCACAGCTATCTCTTCTCTTGGTCTCTTTTTTCCTCACAGGAACCAATATGGAATTTACTCAGAATTCATCCACCTGGAAACTTAGAAAATACACCAAATTTCATGGCTTTGTCCTGGAATTCATCAAATATCTTTACTTTCTAACTGAAAGAATGTTTCTTGTCCTGTTTGTTCAAAAGCATCTATCTTACCTTAAGACCAAGGATGTGGGATTCCAATGATGTCATTCTCCTTCCTGAATTTACTTAAACAATGACTCCTTTGTCTCATTTTCTTTCTCTTTTCTAATAAAAAATTAACCTCCTGGAATAAAAAAAATAGAGTTTAACTTGTCTTTCCTTCTTATATCTTGTCCATTTCCTGGGAAAATATATTTTTCATGAGATGCAAGATAAAGCCTATGGATTGCAATCTAACACTTGCTGAGCAAGACATTAACATGAGAGCCTCCAGGGTATGTTATTAGTGGAGAAAGGAATAATTACTTTGAAGTCTGACATGTACTGGCTGTTTGAACCTGGGCAAGACCCTTAACAGCTCAGTGCTCCTGGAAACTATAGGACTATATACATTTAAATCATAGATGAATTTCTAATCTCTATTATCAGTGGAAAATCACAGGGCTGGCCAAACATCTTTTAATGAATAAATACATGAAATTTTTTGATGAATGAAATAATTCTTTTTCTTAATATCCATTTTGTTCAGGAAAAGGTTGAAATCTATATTGATGGGTAGAGATAGAAAAAAATGTCAACGGAACCATATTGAATTTTTATTTCAAATCACTATTTCAGAATTGATTATGATATGTGACAATTATGGTCTTATAAGATAGTTTATTCTGCCCTGAAAGAACAATATAAGACACAGAGTTACCCATAAACACACACACATTCATTTACTCATAAGCACACATATTCCAAGTAAAATATAAAAATACTTTAATATAGTCATTCTTATTTTTATTCATTCAAGTACCATGTTTGTTTTTTCTTGAATTCCACCTCCAAGAAGATCTAGCATCCCCAGTAATACAGCGCACACAATTTCTGTCAGTCAGTCACTCAGTTAACAGTGAACTCATGAAAATACAAATGAAAAAAATTGAAAAAAAAAAACACTGTCCCAGTATTCCAGATTATATTTTAATAGAGTTTATAACATTTAAATATTTGAGCATATATATGAGTAAATGGAAGCTAAATATGAGAGAAGAAGGTGCTGAGCAGGAAAGATGATAAAGACCTCCTACAGAAGAGACTTGAGCTGAATCTTGAAAGAAACCAGGGGAGCTAAGTGTTAGAAGTGAAGAGGGAGGGAGTTTCAGGGACAGGGGACAGTCAGATGTAGGTGTAAGAGGGACTGTCATATTTGAGGAACTGCAGATTACAGAATGTATGGAGATGAGTAAAGTATAAGAAAATTGGAAAGGTAGGAAGGGGATAAGTTACAAAAAGCTTTCAATTCAACACAGAGAAACTCATATGTGATCCTAGAGGTAATAGGAATGTAATGGAACCCCTCCATTAGGGTTATTAACATGGTTAGATCTACCTTTTAGAAAATTTACTTTTGTAAGAGAGCTTTGGTTTTGGCTTTTGCAATCTGACTAAAGTTATTTACTAAATATATAAATAAACCCTAGAATCCTTAATATTACTCTGTGACCTATTTAATGGAATAATTTTACTCTTTTTCATGTGTAAAGTTAAAAATAACTCATAGTTGCTTTTCAGGGAAATTGACCAGGGAATTTTTGGGGTGACATGAAGGAATACACAAAAGTAGCACTTCTCTCATACATGTATCTCTGAGTCAATAATGGGAACGATTGTGAGTTTCTTAGTTTGAAAGATCTCTCCTGTCCCAAGTATACTTCTACTTAGTATTGACCTATACACTTACCATTGTAGAGCTGGAGATCAATCAATTGATTCATTAAAAATAAATGTTTATTAAATGCTTAGTACATGCCACATAGTTTCCTAAACTCGGAATACCATAAAAAACTAACGATAAAACTAAGTTGCTAACGATAGTCCCTGTCCCCAAGGAGTTTACAGTCTAATGGGGAAAGCAATTTGCCAACAAATATATATAAAACAAGTTATGTACATGATAAACAGGAAGTAATTGAGAGAGAGAGAGAGAGAGAGAGAGAGAGAGAGAGAGAGAGAGAGAAGGAATTAGAATTAAGAGAAAACAGGAAAAGCTTGCTCTAAAACATCATATTTTAATTGGGATTTAAAGAATGCCATGAAAGTGTGAATGTAGAGTTGAGGAGAGAGAGCATTACAGTCTTGTGGGACAGCTACAGAAAACCTCCATATCTGAGAGTTGGTGTGTCTTGTTTGTGGAACAACAAAGGGGCCAGAGTCACTTGATTAAAGAGCATGTGGCTATCAGTAAGGTGTAAGAAGACTGAAAAGGTAAGAGGGGGATAGTTTATGAAGAACTTAAGATGACAAACAGAACATTTTGTATTTTATTCTTCAGGCAAGTGGAGACTGCTGGATTTTATTGACAAGGGGTAGGGGTTGATGTGATTGTACCTGTGTTTTAGGAAAATCATTTTGGTGGCTGAATAAAGGATGAATTGAAGTAGGGAGAGACTTGAAGCTGGCAGATCCACCAGTTGGCTATTTCAATTGTGCAGGTGTGAGGTAACAAGGGCTTACATTAGAGGGGTGGCAGTGTCAGAGTGTTGAAAGGGGAGTATATGAAAGATGTTGGTTAATGAAATGGGCAGGCCTTGACTTGACAACAAATTGAACGTGTGAAATGACAGATACTGAGAAGTCAGAGATGACTCCTTGGTAGTGAATTTGAGGGACTGGGAGAGTGTATTGCCTTCTATAGTAATAGGAAATATAGGAGTGGAAGCTTTCAGGAGGAAAATGAATTCTCTTTTGGATACATTGAGTTTAATATTTCTACTGCAAATTCAGTTTGAGATTCTAAAAAGTAATTGGAGATGTGAAATTGGAGGCCAGTGGAGAAGTTGGGGGAAGAATTAATAATCATGAGCATACAGATGGTAATTAAATCTATGGGAGTTGATGAGATCAACAGTGAAGTAGTATATATTGAAAAAGGGACCCAGGACAGAACCCTGAAGGACATGCATAGTCAGATTGATCTGAATGAGGATCCAGCAAGTCAGAAACCAGAATGTAAGGGGTTAGGAAGAGAGTGCAAAGAAAGAAAGTGGAGGTACCTAATTGTAAATGGCCCTTTCTTTTTTTGTAAAATTTTCACATATTATTCATCTGTTTATTTTAATATTTTTAAAAGGAAATTCAAATTCTATCTCCCTTCAGCCCCTCCTCCACACTTGAGAAGGCAAGTTATATGATATTCATTATACATGTGAAATCTTGCAAAACATTTCCATATTAGTCATGTTGCAAAGCAAGAAAATGAAGAGAGAAAATTATCCTTCAATTTATACCTAAAATTGATGAGCTCTCTCTCTGGGGATGGATAGCAATTTTCATCATGAATCCTTAACAAATTGTCTTGGACCATTGTTTTGATCAGAGTAGCTAAGTTTTTCACAGTTGAGAAAAACTTATAATATTGCTGTTACAGTGTACAGTGATCTCCTGGCTCTGCTCACTTCACTTTGTATCAGATCATATAGGTCTTCCAAGGTTTTTCTGAAACCATCCTCATCATTTCTTGTTTCGGAGCATTTTTTTCATATAATTATAGATAGGTTTGATTCTTTCTTCTGAATACTGTTCATATCCTTTGACTTGGTTTCCTATATAATTGAGAAATGAAGCCTCAAACAGAGTAAGTTTTTTGCAAAATTTTTGATAGAACTTAATTGTTTATGGCAACTTTTAGTAAAGTTTAGTTTTGCTGATCATATCTTTTAATTAGATTATTTTTTTTCTTTTTCTTTGTCTAATATCAGGATTACTACCCCTAGAAGGAAGGAAGGAATGGAGCAATGAAAGGAGGAAGGGAGAGAGAAAGACACACACACACACACACACACACACACACAGAAAGAGACACAGAAAGAAATGAGGCAGATAGAAAACTTTAGACCAGACCCCTTGCTACCTTCCCTCAGGGGACATGCTTTGCCTAGCAAAAGATGGAAGGAACAAGAGATAAAGTCAGATAAACTTTTGGCTTTTATTCTGACCTGGGGAGGTTGGTAAGATGCTCCACTGAATCGTTTTGTTTTTTTATTGAATATGATCCAGAAACTTTTCAGCAGTGGTAAGAATAGCTGGTTACTGAGTGGTAAAATAAATATTCTTGATCAGGCTTACCCTAAATAGGATATAACTTCCTGGAGGGCACAGACTATCTCATTTTGGCATGTATTTCTTTGGACCTAGAATAATGTTTTGCATCTACAATAGTAGGTACATAATAAATGTTGGATTGATTTGGATTAGGATAACTTACTTGGATGTGACTGACAAATTTTTAATTTCCTTCTAGCACAGGATCATACATTTAGAGTTGGAAGGGAGCTCAGAGGCTACTCAGTTCAGTTCCCTCATTTTGCATAGAATGAAAATAAGACTCAGGAAGCATA
>CM053586.1:223391563-223423490 GCA_028646515.1 Pseudochirops corinnae | reverse complement strand
ACTGAAGCAAACTACATGCTCTCTTTCTTTTCCATGTTTGGTTTTGTTTCCTCTTCCCCATTGTTCATTCAAATTGGTTACAACCCTTCTTTACAACCAGACTAATGTCTAATGTGAAAGTATTTGCAGATCCTATACTTAATTGCATGCTGCCATTGCAGCTGGGGAGGGGGGAAGGGGGCGGGAGGGGAGAAAATTTGAAACTCAAGGTATTGTGACACTAAATCTTTTAAACTAAATGTAAACAAACAAATCAAAAAAATTTAAATTAAAAAATAAAAAATAAAAATACATTGAAAAATAAAAAAATTAAAATTAAAAATTTTCTTTAAAAAAACTGTGCATGCCCTTTGACCCAGCAATATCATTACTAAGTCTGTACCCCAAAGACATCAAAGGAAAAGGGAAAAGACCTATATACACAAAAATGTTTGTTGCAGTTTTATTTTGTGGTGGCAAAGAAATGGAAATTGAGGGGATGCCCATCAATCAGGGAGTGACTGAACAAATTGTGGTATATGATTGTGATGAAATACTACTGTGCTATAAGAAATGATGAGCAGGATGATTTCAGAAGAAAGCCTGAAAAGACTTATATGAGCAGATGCAAAGTGAAGTGAGCAGAACCAGGTCAACATTGTACACAGTAGTATCAGATAATGATGAACTGTGAATGACTTAAGTATTCTTAGCAATACAATGATCTAAGACAATTCTGAAGGACTTATAATGAAAAACTCTATCCACCTCCAGAGAAAGAACTGATGGAGTTTGAATGCAGATTGAAACACACTTTAAAAAAACACTTTGTTTTTCTCTTTTTTTATCTGAGATTTTTTCACAACATAACTAATATGGAAATATGTTTTGCATGACTACACATGTATAACCTATATAAAACTGTTTGTCTTCTCAATTAGGAGGGAGTGGATAGAAAAAGGAAGAAAATTTGAAACTCAAATTTTAAAAAAAATGGATGTCAGAAATTGTTTTCACATGTAATTGAAGAAATATTTTAAAAATAAAGGTGTGAAACATTGCATATTATACCAGCCTTTCAAAATATTTGATTTTTTCTTCTTTTTTTTAAAAAAATCTTTATTGTAAGGGATAGTTCCTTGAGAAGTGAAGTGGAGGGCATACGAAGAAATCAAGGAAATGTAAAAATTTTTTAAACTCAATAAATGGATTTTTAAAACTGTGACATATACCTTAAGGCTTAGTTCAAATGTTAATTTACATGTAAAGCAGAGAGAAGTAATATAGTGCAATGCAGTGAGGAGGGCAATGGGCTTATTCTTAAGAGACCTGTGTGATCTTGGACAACTCATTTTCCTTTTCAAAGTTTCTCTGTTCTCTTCTTGAATGTGTGGTGTTTGAATTAAATGATCCCTAAAGACTTCCAACTCTACAGCCATGATAGTATGAGTTTTTATGGGCCTAAAATGAAGCTTGCTTCTGAGGTATCAGTGGTAGGGTTGGTCCCTGGAATATGCTTACAGAGACTAGAGTGCTGGATTTGGGATTAGGAAGTCCTGAGTTCCAATCCTCCCTCAGTTGATTGTTAATTTTGTGAATTTAGGAAAGCCACTTAATGTCTCCATTTTCTCATCTGTAAAAATGGGAAGAATAACAGCACCTACAGATTAAATGGCATTATACATGCAAAGAACTTTACAAATCTTATAGCGCTATATAAATGCTACTTATTCTTTTTCTTGTTAATTATTATTGCTAACTCTGGACCTTTAGACAAGGGTAGATAAGTGGTACTGGATTATTTGTTTATCTAAATAGCTCTAGGACAGCCTCAAGATTCTTCCTCCTTTCCAACAGATGAATATAGACTTGCAAGACCTTTATGAGAGAAACTTCTTCCACAGTAGTGCTATTCATATGTCAAATTGCAATAACTCTTTAAGAGACTCAAGTTTGTATTTTTGCTGGGTATTTTCAGCTAAGTGTGGCTCCACATGACTTTAGCTCCCTACTCATTATGTAATTTTAAAGCAAACTTAAGTCTAGATACTCAGTTCTGATTATTTTAAAAGAAAACTAGCAGTAAAGAATTCATTTTGTCATTTAATTGAAGACAAAAAGGAAACTTCCAAAAAAATAATGATACACTATTTCACAAATAGGTACATCACCATGCTTGTTTCCCCCAGTAGAGTTCCAAGACTAAAATTCACTCCATTATCAGTTTCTGTCCTTAATGTTTGGACAAAATATTAATTGTTGATAGATATATTGAGATAGACAGACAGACAGACAGACAGACAGACAGACAGACAGACAGACAGATAGATAGATAGATAGATAGATAGATAGATAGATAGATAGATAGATAGATAGATATCCCTGGATAGATAGTCCAGTCTGCTGCCAGATCAGGATAGATAGAGATTCTATTAAATGTTTACAGGTCCTTGAGGAGCTTATCTTCTTCTTGGGAAAGATAACACTTAAAAGAGAGTTGAAAGTGGGAGAGGTAAGGAGATTAAAAATAAGTTTGGGAAGTCATGGACTGAGTTTAGAGTGAGCATGACTGCTGTGGATTCTTTCTCAAATGGAAGTTCAGGGCTGAACTCAATGATCAGAGGAGAAGACCTTAGAGGTAGAGACATTGCACATGTGAAGGCCATGGTGGAAATGGGGTGGAAGTCAAGAAGGATGGATAGTAATGGGCTATACCAGATACAGAACTCTTAGTCTGTAGCTTTCCAGGGTACCTATACATATCACTGGCAGACCATATCAGTCTTTTACTCTCCTATATCAGCCATTTGTTCCAGGGCTACAAATCATTCTTGAGTCTATACTTGCTTCTATTTATAATCAGACCTCATTTCATCCCCTCTCGTGACTTTGTTTCCATTTCTTTCATCATACCATTTGACTTCCATAGTCCCATTCTCCAGGTAACTAGAACCTCCACTATGAATAGTTCATCATTCTCAAGAAACCCTCTACATGTTCTCTTGACTTCAATTTGGTAGGGTCCTACAATTCCTGCCATCAGTATTTGCTACCATCCCACTAACAAAAGCATCCATGGGGAGTTAAATTTTGACAGTCTACCTAGGATCTGCTGTTCTGCATTTCTGTTTCAGTCTTTATCATGTGACAGAGAGACTTCTGTCTAAGTCAATAGGCCAAGGACAAAGATTGAGAACTGAGGGATCACTGATAGAACTATTTTACAGACAGGACATGTATTCTTGATTAAAGTGGAGGCACAAAGAAGAATGACCAACTACACTTAATTTTTGAAAACACAGTGAGCTACATGAATAAGCTAAGGAGCAGATAGCACCCATATGGAAAATGTTTGCTATCATATCATAATCCTTTGTGAATTTTGCCCACCATGAGTCATAGGGTGATTTGCAATAAGCAGAGAATGTTGTATGATATACTGAGGGGTTGGTGTCAGGTTATCATGTGATCAACCCGAATTGGAAGGAAGGAAGATAAAAGGTAATAAAGGGTGACATGCCTTTAAAAAATGAAACACAAAAGATAATTCAAGAGAGGAAAAGATAATGAATATATCCTAAATAACTAAAAAAAAAAATAATAACCTTTTCTTTTATGATTAAATCTAATTATCTTATTCAATGGTCATTTTTCCATCAAGAAAAATAATAACAAGGAAATAAGCTGTCATTGGTCATGTTACCCATTCAGGACAGTATATAAGAGGTCTGTGGGGACAAGGAGACTTTCATACTCAAGTAACAACTCCCTCTCCTTGAAATCAACCCAGAATCTCAGTACATCAGCACCATGATCAACTCCTGTTCTGGTTCCATCTGCTCTGGCCTGAGCTGTGGCCAAGGCCTCTGCCAAGAGACCTGTTGCGCTCCCAGCTGCTGCTCTCAGAGTGCCTGCTGCCGCCCCAGCTGTGGTGTGTCCAGTTGCTGCCGCCCATCCTGCTGCCAGTCTAGTTGCTGTCGCTCCACCTGCTGCCAAACCACTTGTTGCCGCACAACTTGCTGCCGCCCCAGCTGCTGTGTGTCCAGCTGCTGCCAGCCTTGTTGTCGCCCCACCTGTAGTCGTCCAGTCTGCTGCCAGACCACATGCTGCCGCCCCACCTGCTGCCAAACCACTTGTTGCCGCCCCACTTGTGTGTCCAGCTGCTGCCAGCCCTGCTGCCGCCCCACCTGCTGCCAGACCACCTGTTGTAGAACCACTTGCTGCCGTCCAAGCTGTTGCTGAGCATTCAAACCTGTATACATCTGTTCATCATCCTCATCCCATCCCCTAGATATATCATCAACTATTCTCCTATACATTGGGATGTATAGTCCTTTTTCAAATCATCCAACTCTGAGCTGAGTCACATGAACACAAATTGGAAACCTCAAACATAGTATCTGATTTTGACTCCTGCCCAAACAACCATCTTTGTTTTCCTTTCCTTACTAGAGAAATTGTGAATGTATTCAGATCTATCAGCTAAGAAATAAATAACACCCTTCCCTTTGTTACACTTGAGTCTTCCAATGAATTTTTTTCTGTCTACAGTTTTTCTCCATCTCATCATCTTTATTTCCAAATAAAACTTACCCAGAAAATTAATAGCTACAACAGTCTTCACTTTCTCTTAGAGCACTCACTTAGAGAGCCTTTTCTAATGCATTTCAATAGAGGTTTTTGCATACATTTGTCAGTCTTTCAATCACACACATTTGGAATGTATGTTGAAAGTTATATTGACTATAGAGCCAAACTACTTGGTCTTTGAAGGTCTCATATTCCTAAAAAGATACCAACAGTGTCTTTTCCAGCTAAGGTAGTGTTAACATTGACCTGTAGACTATAATAAGAATATACACTACCCCTACTTATTACCACTCCTCTTGACCATTACAACCCAAATTGATCTTTCCCTCTGGTAACAACCATTGTTCCTGCTATTCAGCCCCCCCCCCCAAAAAAAAGAAAACTCATGGCTTCAATAATCATTCCCTTTTTTTATTCTTGGGCAATCACCTTCTGTACCTTTTTCTAAAGCCTTTGGATGGCTCTGTATTTGTGTATATAACAACATGCCATTCATTACAATTCTGCTTTTTATCAGATTACAGATTTAGAGTTGGGAATGATCTTATAGACAAAGTCCAACATCATCATTTTAGAGATTAGATATATTCTTTTTCCTGACTTTGTATCTCTAACACTTATGTGTGGACTCACACACATTTTAAACTTGATCCATATTTGTTGAATTCGTTTGGATCCTTGAGCCCAGTATGGTTAAGGGACTTGCTTGAAGTCACACAACATAGGTAAGATTTGAACTCAGGTCCTGAAAGTCCAACTGTAACATTCTTTCCACCAAACCAATTCACTTCTATCCTCAAATAAACTACTAAGTCTTAAAAGTCAGCAATATCAAATGCTTAATTTGTCTCCCTCACTTATCCAGCATGTACCAGACATTCATTACTTGATGAATGATTAAAAGATTCTTGCAAAGTATAAGTGATTATTCAATTATATAAGGAATACAAGTACATTGTGTATCTTGTATATTACATTGGTTGACACTTAGGAGGAAATCAGAAATCATCTGTTACATATCCACCAACTTCTAAAGGAATGGACACATCTATTCCAGATTCCTTTTTACACATTAAAAATCTTGAGTTTTTGCCAAATATTTGAGTCAATGATTCAGGGAAATAAGATGTGATGCATAGCTTGGGGAACCCTTAAGAACTTAATTTTCTCAGCTCACTTACTGTTTATATCATCTGGCTCTTCCTCATCACCCAGAAGTTACCAACCATAATATTTTTCCCTTACTCTCCCCATGACAGCATTCTATTCCCTTGAAATGTTCTGTAATAAACATAGGCCACTACAAGGGAGCATCCCCTAAGATAATTTTCCAAGTCACATCAGATTATATGCTGATGAGACAGGGAATGACTCAATATAGCACATAGCACTACTCCTGTTGTGTCACAGGGTAAACCACCTCTGAAGAACAAAGACAATTGGCAAACCTAAGTGATACACACAAGATGAGAGATGACTCAGAAGGAACAAATTGGGCTAATTCCAGTGCAGCACAACTTGAAAACACAACTGCTTATTGTGATAATCATTTTCATTCATGGTAAACAGTAACAAAGAAATCTTCCCATCCAGCTCCAACTTGCTTTTCTTGTTTTATCTCACACTACTCCTTTATTTATGCTCCGTTCTAATTAAAATGAACTGTATGCTATCCCTTAACTTCACTTTTGCTTTTTTCATCTCCATACTTTTGCTTTTTTTTTCTTTTTTGAGGCAGTTAAGTGACTTGCCCAAGGTCATACAGCTAATAAGTGTCTGAGGCTGGATTTGAACTTAGATCCTCCTGACTCCAGGGGTGATGCTCTATCCACTGTTCCACTTAACTGCCCCAAAACTTTTGATTTTGAATCCTGCCTCTAAATATAGTAGCTCTGTGAATCTGGGCAAGGCATTCAACTTGCTTTAGTCAGCTCTATAAGATTATGTTTCCTCTAAGGTTCATAGACTTACCTACCTGCATGAATAGAGAAAGGAGACATCAGTGGAAGCTCCTAACACCAATCACAGATTCAGGGACAATGCCCCTATTCTTATTCCCTAAGCTCATTTACCCTTATTTCCCAATTCTCTCCTTCTCTATCACCATTTGTCAAATTACTATACATTCTTTAAGATGTAGCTGAAATGCTACTCTCTCCATGTATATGGGGAGGTAGTGGAATGTGGTACAGTGATGATATCATGGGATTTGTAGTTGGAGTACCAGTTTGACTTTGGGCATATCATTATCCTTTTCAGAGCTTCATGTTAATCATCTCTAAAATTTAGGGGTTGGGAGGGGAGAGCCAAGACGGTAGAGTAAAAACAGGGACTTGCTTGAGCTTACCCCCAAGAATCTCCAAATACCTGTAAAAAAATGCCTCTAAACAAATTATAGAGCAGCAGAATTCACAAAGTGACAGAGTGAAATACATCTCCAGGCCAAGACAGGCTGGAAGGTCAACAGGAAAGGTATATCACACCAGGCTGGGAGAGGAGTGCAGTCTGGCATGGGCTGTGCTGGTGCAGATGGGGTTGGAGCAGGCCTCAAGGCCTGAATTTCTGGCAGTTGTGGTGGTTTCCAGACTTCTCAACCCATAAATGCCAAAAACAGCATGGAAGGTCAGTCGGGAAACTCTGTGGGACCTTCATGAAAGAGAAGTGTATGCTGGACCCAGCCCTGGGGAGGCAGAGGCGGCAGGGGTGGTAGCAGCAGCAATAGCAACAACAGTGGTTTCTTCTGGAGCTCTGGGACCACAGACAGTGGGGGATCAAACTCCTGTTACAAAACCCCTGAAGTCTGGGATAATACACCCACCCCCCCTGGAAACAGAGTCCTGCCTTGAGAAAGAGTTAGAAAGTCAAGCATTTGGCTTGGAAGATGAGCAAATAGCATAAAAAGTCAGACTATATAATCTTACTTTGGTGACAAAGAAGATCAAAACCTACAAACCAGAAGAAAATAACAAAGTCAAAGCTCCTACATCAAATGCCTGCAAGAAAAATATGGATTGGTCAAAGGCCATGGATGAGCTCCAAAAGGATTTTGAAAATCAAGTAAGAGAAGTAGAGGAAAAATTGGTAAGAGAAATGAGAGTGATGCAAAAAATGACTCAACAGTTTGCTAAAGGAGACTAAAAAAAAAAAATACTGAAGAAAATAACACCTTAAAAAATAGGCTAACCAAATGACAAAAGAGTTCCAAAAAGCCAATGAGAAGAAGAATGCCTTAAAAAACAGAATTGGTCAAGTGGAAAAGGAGGTCCAAAAGCTCACTGAAGAAAATAATTCCTTAAAAATTAGAATGGAACAAATGTAAGCTAATGACTTTATGAGAACTTTACAAACTACAAAACTGAAGCAAAAGAATGAAAAAAATAGAAGACAATGTGAAATGCCTCATTGGAAAAACCATTGACCTGAAATAGATCCAGGAGAGATAATTTAAAAATTAACAAATTACCTGAAAGCCATGATCAAAAAAAGAACCTAGACATCATCTTTCAAGAAATTATTGAGGAAAACTGCCCTGATATTCTAGAATCAAAGGGTAAAATAGAAATGGAAAGAATCCATCAATCACCTCTTGAAAGAAATCCTGAAATGAAAACCTCTAGGAATATTGTAGCCAAATTCCAAAGTTCCCAGGTCAAGGAGAAAATATTGGAAGCACTCAGAAAGAAACACTTCAAGTATTGTGGAAATACAATCAGAATAACACAAGACCAAGAAGCTTCTACATTAAGGGATTGAAGGACTTAGAATATGATATTCTGGAGGTCAGATGAACTAGGATTAAAACCAAGAATCATCTACCCAGAAAAACAGTATAATCCTTCAGGAGAGAAAATGGAAATTCAATGAAATAGAGGACTTTTAAGCATTCTTGATAAAAAGATGAGTTGAATAGAAAATTTGACTTTCCAATACAAGAATCAAGAGAAGCATGAAAACATAAATAAGAAAGAGAAATTATAAGGGACTTATTAAAGTTGAACTCTTTACAATCTGACATGGAGAGATGATATTTGTAAATCATGAGACCTTTCTCAGTATGAGGATAGTTGGAGGAAATAGATGGATAGATAGATAGATAGATAGATAGATAGATAGATAGATAGATACATAGATAGATAGATAGATAGATAGATAGATAGATAGATAGATAGATAGATAGACAGATAGATTGGTAGATGGCACAGAGTGAGTTGAGTATGAAGGAATGGTATCTGAAAAATAAAATTAAGGGGTGAGATAGGAACATATTGGGAGGAGAAAGGGAGAGATAGAGTGGGGTAAATTATTTCACATAAAAGAGACAAGAAAAAGGTTTCACAATGGAGAGGAAGAAAGGGGAGTTGAGAGGGAATAGGTGAACCTTATTTTCATCAGATTTGGCTTAAGGAGGGAATAACATTCACACTCAATTGGGTATCTTACCCTACAGGAAAGTAGGGGTGAAGGGGATAAGAGAGGGGGATGATTGAAGGGAGAACAGATTGGGGTAGGGGGTAGTCAGAAGCAAGCACTTTTGAAAAGGGACAAAGTCAAAGGAGGAAATAGAATAAGAGGGGGGAGAGAGAATAGGATGGAGGGAAATATAGTTAGTCTTCCACAACAAGACCATTATGGACATTTCTGCATAACGTGTATAACCTATATTGAATTGCTTACCTTCTCAATGAGAGTGGGTGGGGAGGAAAGAAGGGAGGGAATTTGGAACTCAAAGTTTTAAAAACAAATGTTAAAAAGAATGGTTTTTACATGCAACTGGGAAATAAGATATACAGGCAATGGGGTATAGAAACCTATCTTGCCCTACAAGAAAATAAGTGGGAAGGGATAAGATAAGGAATGAAAGAGAGGGCACACTTGGGGAAAGAGTAATCAGAATGTATGCCATATTGGGGTAGGGGAGAAATGGAGAGAAAATTTGGAACTCAAAATCTTGTGGAAATGAATGTTGAAAACTAAAAATAAATTAATAATAAAAAAGAAAATGTGGAGTTTGAGATCAGGCACTGTCTTTTGCCTCTTTTACTGGTGTTTTTTAGCACAGTGCCTGTCACATGATAAGTGATTAATAAATATTTTTATTGATTAATTGATGAGCAGTTTTTTACAAGTCCATCCTCTAGCCATATATGAAGATTGGAAATAATAATAATTATTATTTTAAGAGTTTCAAAGTGTTTTACAAACATGACCTCATTTTTATCTTCACAGCAACATTAGAAGGTAGGTTCTATTATTATCCCCATTTTACAGATGAGGAAACTGAAACAGACAGAGGATGAGTGACATACTCAGAGTCACACAAGCTAGTAAATGTCTGAATCTGGATTTGGTTCCAAGTCTAATGTCCCTTTAGGTCTAGATACTCAATCCTAACTATTCCAAAATAATTGTCTAAGAGTGATGAATCTATTAAAACAGCAACAACAACAACAAAAACCATTTAATTGGAGTCAAAAAGGAAAGAGAAAAAACCCTAAAATTAGAGTCTCAACAATTACACTATAAATGAGTCCAACCTTACACTTCTCTTCCTTCACAATAGTCCAAAAGTTCTCACTTGCATTCTCTTTCCTTGAAATTAAGAAAAGATGCACATTTTCCTGGTTTTCAGTCTTTGAGTGCCTAGATATAGCACTGTCAAAATATAGCAGCTTCCATTGCTCTCCTATATCAATCCCTTGTAGCTTGGCCTTCAGCCTACTCTTGAGATCATCCATGCTTCCATTTCTAGTCAGCTGCATGACCCCTTGCTGTCATCTCTCATGGTTTTGTTTCCACTTCTTTTATTGCACCAATAGAGTTCCATAGTACATTTTTCAAGAGTCTAAATGTTCAACATGCTCAACCTCCTGTCTTCATCAAGCTCTCTAGATGCTGTCTTAATCCTTGGTGGCAGTACATTGCCACTGCTGTCATCAATGCCTTCTACCATCCCAATAATAAAATCACCTTTGGGGAGTTGAATTTTCATGATCTTCTTACTATTTTTTCTTCTGTCTCAGTCTTTGCCCTGTTAGAGAGAAGAACTCAGAAGTTCAGAACCAAGAGATCATTGATACAACTCTCACAAATGGAACATGTTATATTTTCAGTGTCAGCAGAGGCACAGGAAGGAGTGAACAAATACATTTTATTTTGGAAAATATGGTGAGCCATATGAAATTAAGCCAAGGAATAAATGGTGCTCATATGGAGGATATTTCCCATAATTCCATAAAATTATCTTCATTCTTAAGAAATTAACCCATCATAAGTCATGGGGTGATTTGCAAGAAGATAAGAATACTGTATGATGCATTGAGGTACCAGTGTCAGATTATCACCTGATTAAGCTAAATTGGAAGGAGGATAAAGGTAATGAAAGGTGACATGCCTTTTAAAATGAGATATAAAAGATCATTTAAAGGAAAAAAGAAGATGGATTAATTTTAAGTAATTAAGAAAATAAAATTTTTCTCTCATGATTAAATCAAATTATCTAACTTAACAGTCACTTTTTCATCATGAAAAACAATGACAAGGAACTAATCTGTCATTGGCCATGTTAGCCATTCAAGACAATATATAAAAGGTCTGTGGGGTCAAGGAGACTTTTATACTCAGATAACAACTCCTTCTCCTTGAAATCAATCCAGAATCTCAGTACATCAGCACCATGGTCAACTCCTGTTGTGGTTCCATCTGCTCTGACTTGAGCTGTGGCCAAGGCCTCTGCCAAGAGACCTGTTGTGGTCAAGACTTCTGTCAAGAGACCTGCTGTGCTCCCAGCTGCTGTTCCCAGAACACCTGCTGCCGCCCAACCTGCTTCCAGAGCACCTGCTGCCGCCCCAGCTGCTGTGTATCCAGCTGCTGCAGACCAACCTGCTGCAGACCAAGGTGCTGCCAGTCTGTTTGCTGCCAACCCACCTGCTGCCGCCCTTCCCGCTGCCAGTCTAGTTGCTGTCGCCCCACCTGTTACCAAACCACTTGTTGCCGCACAACTTGCTGCCGTCCCAGTTGCTGTGTTTCCAGCTGCTGCCAACCCTGCTGCCGCCCCAGTTGCTGTGTTTCTAGCTGCTGCCGCCCAACCTGCTGCCGCCCAACCTGCTATCAGACCACTTGCTGTAGAACTACCTGTTTCCGCCCAGCTTGCTGTAGATCCTCCTGCTGCTGACCATAAGTTGTCATGGACACATGTGCCAGGTTTCCTATGAAACAAAGCCTTGCTCTGTTTTTATTCTGTGAAGCAGAATAGAGAGCTCTCATGTGAATCATCCCAGCCCAAATCAGTCAAATGGACAGCAATTCTAGGAACTGAGGATTTATCGCCAGTTACTTTTTCTTTTCTTTCAAATATGACTCAAATTAAGCCTGATTCTTCATTATTAAAATTTTTTTGCTAAAGTTCCTGTTTCATGATTTCCTTTTCATCATTCAAAACTTTCTCCAAATTGCTGAAGATGAAAACAGGTGTATTTCACTTCTGTCTCTCAAACCTATGTCATGTTTCCACCTCCAATTTCTCTCAACACTATTTGTAAAAAAAATAATTATCAAAAGGAATGGATAATGCTAATCATTTTTCCTTGCATTTTCCCAAGAAGTCAATCTCTAGGTTCTCAAATCATTTTACAATTGCAGCACTGTTAACAGTTCAGAACAATGATTCTTCACTTTAAGGTTACATCTGACAGCATTTGTGAGGGAAAATTTGTGGGCAGGTGTTGTAGCCTATTGTAATATCATCCAAGAAAGACTAAAAGTATATCTCAGAAGTATACTAAAGAAAACTCTTATAGGTTTATTTCCATGAGTTTACATAAAGCATAACTGAATGAATACTTCAAAATCCTTATCATTTGCTGTCATTTGATATATAAAATTTTGTAAACTTACTTCCTGATGCATACCATCTATTATTTAGGGTTAAAATGGAATCCAACAAGATATATGGAAAACTATTAACACCTAACTATAGAATGTAGTAATGAACCATCCGTTTTCTTAGACTACACAAACATAGTTAAATGTAAATTCCTTGAGAGCAGGGCCTGTTTCTATAATACAAGCATCCAACAAAGTCTTTTGCACCCAAATAAGTGCTTAACAATCACTTCTGGCTGAGCTGAATGAAAAGGAGAAGGAAAAGGAATAATTATATCCATCCATCCATCTATCCATCTATCTGTCCATCTACCTATCTATCTATCTATCTATCTATCCATCCATCTATCTATCTATCTATCTATCTATCTATCTATCTATCTATCTATCCATCTATCTTTCCTCCAACTATCCTAATACCAAGAAAGACCTCATGAGTTACAAATGTCATCTTTCCATGTAGGAAAGTAAATAGTTCAACTTTAGTAAGTCCCTTATGATTTCTCTTTCCTGTTTACCTTTTCATGCTTTTCTTGATTTTGTATTTGAAAGTCAAATTTCCTATTCATCTCTGATCTTTTACTAAAAAATGCTTGAAAATCTTCTATTTCTTCATATTAGGGCTGTTATTATCCTTTACAGCTAATGAAACTGAGATAAACAGAGGTTAAGTGACTTGCACAGACACCTAAGATCTGAGGTCAAATTTGAACTCAGTTCTTCCTGGCTCTAGACACAGAACTCTATCCACTGTGCCACCTAGTTGCCTTAACAAATGAATGAATGAATCACAACCCTGGTTCAGTTCTATTTTCTGAGATTCAAGATACTAGTTTATTTGTTTCTGTTCATCTGAGAGTCTGTTTTTAAATTATTTATTTATTTTTAATACTCATTTTTTTAAAAAGTTGAGTTCCAAATATTTCCTTCATTCTTGCCTTTACCCATCTATTTAAAAGACAAGATATGTGACATAACTTATACATGTGAAAACATGCAACACATATTTCCATATTAACCATGCTGAAAATAAAACAAGGAAAATAAAGTGAAAAGAGTATGCTTCAATTTGCACTCAGACCCTATCATCTCTCTCTGGAGGTGGATAGTATTTTTCATCATAAGTCCTTTGGAATTGTCTTTTATCACTGTATTGATCAAAGTAACTAAGTTTTTGACAGACTTCATCCTTACAATATTGCTGTTATTGTGTACAACATACTCCTGGTTCTGATCACTTCCCGCGTTTTTTTCTGGAATCATCCTTCTCCTCATCTCTTATAGCACAATACTATTCCATCACAATCATATGCCACAATTATTCAGCCCCAATTATTGGGCATCCAATTTCCAATTCTTCACCACCTCAAAAAAAACTGCTATAAATATTTTTGTACATATAGGTTATTTTTTCCCCCTTTCTCTCTGATCTCTCTGGGATACAGACCTAGGACTGGTATTTCTAAGTCAAAGAGTATGCTTGATTTATAGTCCTTCTGGCATAATTGTACATTGCTCTCCAGAGTGGCTAGACCAGTTTACAGCTCCATCAGTCATGCATTAGTATCCCTGTATTTCCACATCACCTCTAGTATTTGTCATTTTCCTTTTCTAGTTAGCCAATTTTATAGGTGTAAAGTGGTACCTCAAAGTTTTTTATTTTAATTTCTCTGATCAATAGTGATTTAAAGCATTTTTCATATGATTATAGAGAGTTCTGTTTTCTTCTGAAAACTGCCCCATCATATTGCTTAACCATTAATTAATTAGAAATGGCTCTTATTTTTTTATAATTTTGAATCTTTGCTGTTCAGTTATTTCAGTCATGTCTTACTCTTCATGACCCTGTTTGGAGTTTTCTTGGCAAAAATATTGAAACAGTTTGCCATTTCCTTTTCCAACTTATTTTACATATGAGGACACTGAGGCAAACAGAATTAAGTGACAACCCTCAGGACCACACAGCTAATAAGTGTCTGAGGCAGTATTTGAACTCATGAGCATGGGTCTTCCCATTTCCAAACCCAGTGTTCTATCCACTGAACCACCTACCACCCCTAAATTTGCCTCAGTTCTATGTATATCAGAGAAATGAAGACTATAAGAGAAATTTGCCATAAAAAAAATTTCCTCCAGTTTCCCGCTTTCCTTCTAACCTTGACTGCATTGGTTTAGTTTGTATAAATATTTTTAATTTGGTGTAATCAAAATTGTCCATTTTACATTGTGTTGATACTATGTATCCCCTGTTTGGTCTTAAATTTTTCCCTTTTACAAAAATCTGAGAGGCAAAATTTTTCAATCTCTCCTAATGTACTTATGGTATAACTCTTAATGGCTAAATTATGAACCCATTTTGATCCTATCTTGATATATGATGTGAGATGTACATCTATGCCTAGTTTCTGCCAAACTGCTCTCCAGTTTTCCCAGCAATTTTTATCAAATTATGAGTTATTGCCCTAAAAGCCTGAATCTTTGGGTTTATCAAACAAAAGATTGTTATGGTCATTTACTACTGTATATTCTGTACCCAATCTATTCTACTCATCCACCACTCTATTTCTTTGCCAGTATTACATTGTTATATATGATTATCCAATAATATAGTTTGAAATCTGATACTATGAGACCACCTTTTTCACATTTTTAAAATTTATTCCCTTGATATTCTTGACCTTTTGTTTTTCCATTTGATTTTTGTAATTACTATTTTCTAGCTATGTAAAATGTTTTCTTGGCTGTTTGATTGTTATGGCACTGAATAAGCAAATTAATTTTGGCAGAATTGTCGTTTTATCATATTGGCTTGGCCTATTAATATTTGGAGCAATTAATATTCCTCCAGTTGCTTAGGTCTCTCTTTATTCATGTAAAAATGTTTTGTAGTTGTGTTCTGATAGTTTCTGGGTTTATCTTGACAGGTGGGCTAGCAAGTATTGAAGCTCTCTTTCTCTCTCTTCCTGTTGGAGTTTGTTAATAAACACAGAAATGCTGATAATTTATGTGGCTTTGTTTTATATCTTGCAAATTTGCTAAAGTTGTCAATTGTTTCAATTAGTTTTTTAGTGGATTCTTTATGATTCTTTAAGTATATCTCATATCATCTGCAAAAAATGAGAGTTTTGTTTTTCTCTTTATCTATTCTAATTCTTCAATTTATTTTTCTTGTCTTTTTTCCTATGGCTAGCATTCATAGGACAATATTGAATAATAATGGTGATAACGGGCTTTCTTGCTTCACCCAATCTCACTACTCTCAGTAACATCCACCCGTAAAGAAGTCCAGGAATATGATATCCATTATACATATGCAGTCACACAAAACAAAATTCCACAAAAACCATGTTGCAAAAAAGAAAAGCATGAAAAATAAGGAAAGTGAGAGAAAATAGGTTTCAATCAGCACTCAGAGTTCATTCATCAATTCTCTCTCTGGAGGGAGATAGGATTTTTCGTCATGCCTCCTTTGGAACTATCATGAATCATTGCATTTATCAGAGTAGCTAAATCTTTCACAGTTGATTATCATTACAATGTTGCTGTCAGAAAATATTTTTTGAAAATGAATTCATTTTTAAACATTCTTTTATTTTTAAATTTCGAGTGCCAAGTTCTCTCCTTCTTCCGCACCCCTCCCTCATCTATTGAGAACCTCCATTATCCACTGAGAAGGCAAGCAAAATCACATCAATTATATGTGTGAAATCATGGGGAAAAATGTATATTTCCTTATTACCATATCACAAAAAATCTTTTAAAAATGAGAAAATTATACTCCAACTTACCCTCAAAATTCATGACTAGAAAATATTTTCTAAAGTCTCCTTTGTTATGAATACTTTTTTCATTTTTAATATAGGTAAATCAAGTTTTCTACCTTTTAAAACTTCAAGTTAGGTTATCTATTTTATTAGTCCTTTTTTAATTTATGGCTTATCTATTTTATTAGTGTTTTCCCCCCTCTGGAACTAGCTTCTAGTATTTTTTTTTCAATTTGTCTCTTTGATTTGCAGAATTTCTATTTTTGTGTTATTTTGGGAGATCGTTCCTTTTTTAAAAATAAAAAAAGGCAAACCATACATTTTATTTTTCTCTGAGAGATTCAGGGATCTTGACGGACAGATGGCTCTTTATGTGGGCTTTAGAGGGGATCTGGGGATAGCACCCACAGGTCTGAAGAAAGTGTGAGTTTCAGATCCTTTCATAAATTTATATATTTTTACTTTTTTTTTTTACCCACCAGTTCTTTAGGATTAAATAATATGGTTTTCATATATTTTAATACTTTTATTTTTTATTTCAGTGTGGTCTGTGAAGAAATTATACAGTATTTCTGTATCCAGGTCAGGTGGAAAGCAGAAAAACCTCACACCACCAGAGCTATCTTCCTCCTTTTGGTTTCTATGGCCCCAGATCGCCCACAACCCATTTGGATTCCTGGAATATTCACATAGCTTGGATAAGATAGAAATCATCAACACTATTCCTTGCGGCCAGATGAAAGATCACCGAGTTACTATTTTGCCTCTCCTGTCCTCTTATGGTTCTGCCAGCTTTACTATCTTCCCTGATTCTATGGCCTTTTGAGCTCAGCTTTGCCATCTGACCTATTGGTGCTATCTAAGTCGACTTTGCCACCCATCCTGCCAATGAAATTATAAATCCACTCTAAGTATTTTCCATCTGCTCTATCATTGAACTTACTTTTATATGTCATTTCTCCAAATTAGAATGTGAGCTCCTTAAAAGAAGGGGTTGCGTCATTTTTTCCTATTTGTGTACTTAGCACTTAGCACAACACTTGGCACATGGTAATACATGCGCTTTTTTCTTTCATTCTGAAGATCACCTTGTAACAGACACTGAGGTTCTTTCTCAAGCTGAACTGTCAAGCATGCAAGCTCTACTGCAGAAAGCTCAACTCTGATTAGCTGGACACATTGTTCAAATGACAAATGTGCATTTTCCTATCATCTATGTGTAGATCCCCAGAAAGCATCTGCCAAGGTAAGTGAACTTATCCACACCATTAAAAATTTCTCCCTTTGCTGTAACTGATGGTTCCACATATAGATGGTGTAGTGCTGGCTGGTGGAGAACCTTTGTTTTCTTGGCTAATTATTAAGCCAAAATTAGTCCAGGCAATAGAGATTCAATCGATACTGTATTGCATCTTGGTCTCAGAGGCTGCATTGAGTGCACAATCATCTGCAACAAAACGTTGCTCACCAACTCTCAAGTTAAATAATTTACCACCAATGTGGTAGATGACTTTGATGCCATTTTCATCCTCATTGAAGGCATCCAACAACATCATTGAAAACATCATGCTAAAAAGCATAGGAATAAGCACACAGCCTTGTTTCCTTCCATTGGGGATTGGGAAAGTTCAAGACTATCATACATTATCCAGAACCTGTGTAAGCATGCTGTCATGGAAATGTTATACAATACTGAAGAACTTCTCCAGGCCACCAAAATTTTGCCATGATATTCCACAAGCCCTCATGACTGACATTGGCAAAGGGCTTGGTCAGATCAGTGACTGCTGGGTACAAACCTGCTGGCATTTCTTCTGAAGTTGTCTGGTGGCAAACCCCATGTTGACTGTTCCTCTGCCTTTTTTGAAGCTAAATTGACTATCAGGTAGATGACCATCTTCCAGGTGAAGGATTAGCCTATTAAGGAAGACTGGCAAGAATCTTGGTAGAAATGACTAAGAAATGACATACCTCCCCTGTGATTGTCAAAGGGCAACCTATTTCCTTTTCTTTTATGGAGATGAACAATGGAAGCATCCTTGACCTCCTGGGGGTTAACCTCCTCTTGCTATATAACCCAGAAGATTTCAGTAAGCTTTGTATGAGTAGTGGACCCCTTGCCTTATAAATATCAGCTAGAATAGACTCAGCATTAGGTACTTTGCCCCATGAGAAGAGTCTAATGGCATCCAAAACTTCTTCAGTTCATCTATAGACGATTGAGTTCAACCTGAAGTATATGGTCAGCGGCTTCAGCATTGGTTGATGATGGTCTAATAAGAACATTATGGGAAGCTTCAGTCCATCTCTCCAGGATTTTGTCCTTATCACTAATCAATGTGTCTCAATTAGCTCTGAGTGGTTGAGATGCACCATATGTCTTTGACCTACAAAGTATTACCTAATATTTTACCTACTTACCAACTTATCAAACGCATCAGCCTTGAATGAATGTAAATACATTTACTGAACAATTAATATGTGCAAAGCAGAATGCTAAGATCTCAGAATGAAAACAGAAAACCAAGACAGTTCATGTACTCAAGGGTCTCACTCACATTCTAATAGAGAGAGAGAACACATGCAGGTTTAGGCTGCCAAAAATATTTCAAGGCCTCATGGTCCTCAGAATTCAGTATCAAATAAGATAATGATGCACCTTATCTAGTGTTATTTAAACTGATGAAATTGTTTTCATGATATTGAATTTTTTTTATACTGACCAGAACTGGACATTAATGGTGAATTTTCTTTTTCAAGTCTTCACTAGTTACGAATGCTGAGGAGGCTGCCACTGTATTACTTATAGAGGAAACTGCCAGATTTCATCTTCACAAGGGTTGAATCGATAAGGGCTGAGCTGGGAGGATGCTATGTAGTCTGGAGGGGGGGGACTGCTATTCTTAGAGTTCTTGGGCTTAGGATTCTAGACATCAGAGTTCAAGGAAAGGTATTAGTTGAAGTGAGGGCAGTGATTTTACTTACCTGGTACAGTCTCAGCCTATCTCCTGACCCTCCACAGAGTACTTTTCTGCTAGATTGACTTACCTGTGCCGTGAATGGCATCTATTTGCCCACTAATGACATACCATACCTATCCTTCAGTCACATATACCAATCAAACACACTCATTCACCAACCATGCCAAGTCAAAAAATATACCTATTCCCTGACCATGCATAACCTCCATTCAGGCCTACTAAACAGGATTTCCTAAAAGCTCACTCATTGAAAGAATGCTAGCTTGGCTGGATTGTTGCTCTGGCCCAGCATATCATTTTTAAAATATTGGTGCTACAGAAGTGTGTACTCTTCTACTCCTAGAAACAATAATTGATTAAAAACCTTTTATGAAGGAAAAAGATCTACTTGCACAAAAAATATTTAGAGCTGCTCTTTTTGTGGTGACTAAGAATTGGCAATTAAGTGGATGCCCATCAACTGGGGAATGGTTGAACAAATTATATTATATGATTGTGATGTAATACTATTGTGCTATAGCAGCAGTTCTCAACCTGTGGGTCACGACCCCTTTGGGGGTCAAATGACCCTTTCACAGGGGTTGCCTAAGACCATCAGAAAACACATATTTCTGATGGTCTTAGGAACCAAGACACCACTCCTCTATCCATCTCCAGGGGGGTCTGCCCACATGCAGACGTGCCCATGTACGAATATTAAAGGGTCATGGCATTAGGAAGGTTGAGACACTGTGCTATGGGAAATGATGAGAAGGATGCTCTCAGAAAAACCCTAGAAGACTTACATGAACTGATGCAAAGTGAAGTGAGCAGAACCAGGAGAAGACAGTGATGAAAAATTGTTAATGACTTACCTATTCTCATTAATACAATGATCCAAGACAATCCCAAAGGACTCATGATGAAACATTTTTGTTTATCTTCTTGTAAAAAATTTTTGTTCATCTTCTTGTACAAAATGTCTAATATGGAAATGTTTTATATGATTGCTCATATATAACCTATATCAAATTGCTTACTACCTCAGGGAGGAAAAAGGGGAAGGAGGAATAGATGAAATTCAAAATGTAAAAAATAAAATAAAGTTATTTCAACATGTAATTGGGGAAAAATAAAATATTATTTAAATAAAAAGAAGGACCTTACAAAAATATTCAAGAAATTATTAGCAATGCCCATGATTTTAAATCTGAAAAAAGTGAAGTTTTATTAGGAAATATACAAGCAACAAGACACCATAAAATTATAAAGAAGAGATAACAGAGATGAAAATATGACCATTAGGGACTTGATGATTTGATAACTGAAATTTAAAGTTCTGCTTTGAAATTGTTCTTCTTTTTGAATATTTTGTTATGGTTCAGAATGGAAAATTAAAAGATGTCAAGTTGGTGGACTTTCATAGCTGACATATTAAGCATAAAAATGTTCATGCCCAAGGCTGGAGAAAACAGAAGATAATAGTTTTCCAGATCCAGACAGAGAATAGAAGGAATTAAGTTTTCCACACTGGTTGCAAGTACATGAACTTGTAATAAGTTGTCATCAATAATCTTGACATGTTAGTACATTTGAGGAAATTGTATTTGTCTGGAGAAGAATGGAGATAGTGAGCAGATATATGAAGAAATGGGGCACTCAGCAGCTGGAGGAGCCACAGCAGGCTGGGCGGGAGCAGGTGGTCTGGCAGCAGATAGGACGGCAGCAGGGCTGGCAGCAACTAGAAATACAACAACTAGGGCGGCAGCAGGGCTGGCAGCAACTGGGGCGGTAGCAGGTTGGTTGGCAACAAACAGACTGGCAGCACCTTGGTCTACAGCAGCTTGGCTGGCAACCGTTGGATCCACAGCAGCTGGGGCGGCAGCAAGGCTGGCAGCAGCTGGACCCACAGCCGCTGGGGCGGCAGCAGGTGGACACGACGCAGGTGGGCCTGTAACAGTTGGTACTGCAACAGGTGCTCTGGTAGCAGGGAGGCCTGAAGCAGCAGGCAGTGCGGCAACAGCAGGGAGCGCAGCAGCCAGAGCCACAGCTCTGGCCAGAGCAGATGGAGCCACAACAGGAGCTGACCATGATGTTGATGAGTTGAGTTTCTGGGTTTGTTTCCAGGTGAGTGAGTGACTTGAGTTTGAAAGTCTTGCAGCTCCTTGAGCCTCTTATATACTATTTCTGAGTGACAACCATTATCACTAACAACTTATTTCCTGGTTATTGTTTAGCAAGATGAGAAATAACGATGCCCCTTAAATTACATAATTTATGTTGATGATTAAAAAGAAGTTATTTCCTTAACCCTCTAGGATTCATTCAATGGCTGCATATGCCATTAAATTCACAGTCCTGAATCACCAAGAATAAATATCAGACTTGGAAGTGACCTCCAACCTATGCTTAAACAAGACTCTCCCCCCCTCTATAAAAATATACAAAAAATAATACCCTGCATGGTGAACTTTTGTGTTAAATCATGCTTTGCTTTTCATTTATTCACGGAATTTTATCTCTGTTAACTTTTTTTGTCTTTTCTTCACCTTCTAGTCCTACTATGACAGAGAATCCCACACATCTTAATGTTACTCTCTCCTACCTATGTATCATCCTATGACTCATAGTGAAGTGTTTTTAAGAAGTGAGACTGGTAAGTAGCTTACTGATTCCATAACTAAATTGAATTCAGAAATAGACAAATCCTTGGTAGGCTACAAGTACATGTAGGATCTTCCAAGTAGTCTTTTGTAAATTATTAGTGATAATGGAAAAATATAGCTCAGCTTAATTGATACACACACACACACACACACACACGCACACACACATACACATACACATACATACAAATTACAGAGAGAGAGAGAGAGATAAATATAAATATAGTCTCCTTTATTGATTATCTTCCCTACCTCTCCATTCTACCAATCACCCTCATTCTATCACACCAAAATAAGTCAAAATGAGAATATTTTTCTTGTTTTTTTCCCAGTCTCAAGATTCTCCCTCTACCTACACAGCTGTCAAGGTAATATTCCTAATGCACAGGTCTGACTATGGTCAAGGATCTTCAGTGCCTCCCTAATGCTTCTATTATAAAATATGAACTCTTGCCTTTGACACAAATTACTGCACAGTCCAACTCCAATTCAGTTCCACATTCCTTCTCTTCATGTGCCCAATATTCCATCTAAATTGACCTGCTTCCATTTCTCCATAAATTACAGTCAGCTTTCTCCATCTGTGTCTTGGTGTATGCTACCTAATCCTCCTCCTATGCCTGGAATGTTCTCCCTACTCACCTATGACTTGTAGAATTCTTAGTTTTCTTCAACATACAAATCAGGTACCATTTTCTATAGAAGACCTTTCCTGATCTGCCCAATGGTCAACTAAATTATTAAATATTTAATAAAATTATTTAATATTTTATGCATGAATCAGGTTAATTTTGAGTGAGCATCTACCAGAGATTGACATGGGAGTAATTTTCCTTTTCATTATCAGTCAGTTTAGGCTCGTTACACAGATGTGTTACATAATTGTGCTCCATGCTGCATTTGAACCTGAGGAAATTGGGCTTAAATGTTAAATAATTTTTTTTTCCCATGGAGATAAAATGTACTATAAGATATGGTATGTTTCTCAACAGGATTTACTTTAGTAAGCAACCTGATTCATTTTGGTTTCCAAAAATACTCCTACAAGTAACAAACAAAAAATAAGTCTAGAATAGTTATAGTTGACCATTTGAATTTTCCAAAATTAAATTTAATTTTTTGAATTTTATCAACCATTTTTAATGAATTGATATCCCCTAGTGATGTATAACCAGTCTGAAGAGAAAATCTTGACTTCTGAGTCATATGATGAACAAGATGAAGAATTAGTCATTTTCCCCAGTTCCCATTAACTCTCAAAAAAAGAAATTATACATTAGAAGTAGCAAAATAAGAGCTGAAATTAAAAAGACAAGAAAGCAAGAAGTTCTGCAAGGTCAATACCTTAGAAATTAACAGAGTAGAGTGTTAAAGCATGACACTATCACTCAGCACCCCTCCACCATCAGCCTCCAAATTTTAGCAGAATAAGCCAATTTGACCCATGAACTTGTGCTGTGACGTTCATTCATTGATTTAGCTCCTGCTGAAAAGTCGCTGTCACCACTGTGTTTTTGCCTTTAGTCCAATTTCACCAAAAAGTAGGCATCAATTTTGCTCATCTACATGTAAAGGATAGCAAGATATGGGGGTAGGGTGTAATTTTTTACTGCCTGGAGTAATTCCCAGATTAGGAACTCCAAAGTTATGGAAGCTCTGCCTGGGATCTCCATCTCTCCTTTCCCCAACCCGAGGAAAAAATGGCAGGTGTTATTCAGTCTAGTTACAGACCTAAAGAATGGAGGTAATCAGGGCAGAGGGCCAACATGTGTGACTATTGGTCCTGAAGGAAAGGGAACTAGAATACAGCTGAATTCAGTCTTGTTTTCTCATTAGTCACTTGAGGCAGTTATAGAAATAGATGAAAAACAAAATCTGCCATGTCAGTGGAGGCAGAGACAGAGTTGAAATCCAAGCATAGGGGAATATCTTTCATCAAAGAGGGATGAGTCAGAAAGCGAGTGATGGAAATAAAATATTTATTTTTGCTTTTTGCCTTTTGGAGGGGGAAGGCAAAGCAATTGGGGTTAAGTGACTTGCCCAAGGTCACATGTCTAGTAAGTGTTAAGTGTCTGAGGCCGGAATTGTAGTCAGGTTCTCCTGACTCCAGGGCCAGTGTTCTATTCACTGTGCCACCTAGCTGTCCCAGAAATAAAATATTTCAAAAGGAAGAAAATTCACTTAACCTAGAACACAGATAAATCAACATAGAAGACATTAAAATTAGAAGGGAAGATTACCAAAATATAGAGAAGATTACAAATCTCAAAAAGTGGTAAGACAAAAGAAATTAAAGCAATACCTCATGAAAACAGAACCCTGTAAAATCCTGAGAGACCATGAAAATGCAGCAGGATATTCATGATATAAATCAAAATCTTGAGAAAAGTTAGAAGGGAATAAACGGCAAAAATTCTCATCTATAAAGCAAAAATAATTTGCAGAATGTAAAACATATGAATCCACAGTGGCAAGTCTCTTCAAAGAGGTGAAAGAAAATATCTGATTAGTAATCCAAATACAAAAGAACGATTTGGAAGAAAAGAAGAAATAAATTATTTTAGAAGAATACATGTTCTCTATACAAGCAGATGTCATTGATATCAGATAGTAAGCTTGGAGACAATTTAAGGCTCATTGGTCTCTCAAAAGACTATAACAAGCTGGAGAGAAAAATCACTGGACATGCCAGCTGAAACTAGTTCAAGCAAAGAAAATAGAGACTTTTTTTAAATAGTAGGAATATAGTAATATAAAGTAAGAGGACTAAATCCAGAAGATGAAAACCACTATAGTGATTTTACAAGTATGGTATTGGTGTAGAGAGTCACTTTTTAAACAGCTGTGGGAAGTAGTTGAAGGTATTCTGAAAAGAGGGCATTTGATTTCTTCCACTTGAGATAATAGTTTGAACTGAGGCATTAACCTGAATACTCTCTCTCTGGTTTAAGCTTCCAAATGGGTCTTTCTTAAATCAACTTGTAACTGTCAGACACAACCTCTACTTATAAAGTAGATCCACAGAAGGAAGGCAGCTAATGCCTATTGGGGATCAGCTGGGGATGCTGAGCAAATGCACACAGGTCTGAGGGGTCTTAGATAGAGGTCAGCAGCAGAGGGAGCTGCAGCAGGCTGAGTGGCAGCAGATGGTTCTGAAGCAAATGGCCTGGCAACAGGTAGGGTAGCAACAGGATTGGTAGTACCTGGAAACGTAGCAACTTGGGTGGCAGTAAGGTTGGCAGCAACCGGACACACAGCAACTGGGGCAGCATCAGGTAGACACAGTGCAGGTGGGCTAATAGCAGCACCTACAGCAGGTGCTCTGGCAGCAGACTGACTTGAAGTAGCAGTCAGAGCAGCAACAGCTGGGGGCACAACAGGCAGAGCCACAGCTCTGGTCAGAGTAAGTGAAGCCACAGCAGTCGTTGACCATGGTTTTGGTGGGTTGAGCTTCTCGGTTTTTTTCAAGGTGACTGAGACACTTCAGTCTGACATTTTCTTTTTATTCCAAGGGTCTCTTTTAGGCCCCACCTTTGAATCTTCCAGAAAGTCGAGGTAAATTACTTGTTTTTCATTTTCATGGTAGATAACATGATTATCAAATTGGCCAGTGACATTTTTCAGTTTAAATACTTTCATTTGAATGGAAACATTATTTTCTTCTGTTAATATTTATTCAATCTTCTGCTTATGAATTGCTCCTATTCTTTCTTCATTAGCACAAAGTAGTCTCCAGGCACCCATTATTCAGAAAGTTTGCTATGTGACTAACGTAAGCTCTCTCATGGGTGAATTTCATCTGCTTTTGTGCCATATCATGGTTGAAGTGGTAATTGGCTATCATGGCATGTGGATCCTTCATGTTTGTCAAAAGACTATTTTTTTCTTTTTCTGATTTAGAGAGTTTTAATGTCTTTTTAAATTTTTAAACTGTTTATATTTTACTTTTAATTAAATGTAAAAACAATTTTAACATTCTTTTTTTTTAATTTCAGTTTCAAATTCTCTTCCTTCCTCCTTTCCCTGTCTTCAGGCTAGCAGTTTGATATAGAATATATAAATTCAGTCATGCAAAACATATTTATTCTAGCAATGGTGAGAAAGAAAACACAGACAAAAAAAGAAAGAAAAAAATTTAAAGCATACTTTGATATACTTCATACTTAATCAGTTCTTTCTCTGAAGGTAGACAGCACCTTTCACCATAAGCCTTTTGGGATTGCTTTGGATCACTGTATTTCTGAGAATAGTTAAGTCATTCACAGTTGATTATCATTCAATATTGCTATTACTGTGTACAATGTTCTCCTGGTTCTACTCACTTCACAATGCATCAGTTCATATAAATCTTTCCAAGATTTTCTTAAAGCATCCTGCTCATCATTTCTCATAGTACAATAGTATTCCATCACAATTATATACCACACCTATTTCAGCCATTCCTCAATTGATGGGCATCCCTTCAATGTCAAATCACCCCCAAGAGCTGCTATAAATAGTTTTGTACATATAGGTCCTTTTCCTTTTTAAAAAAAAAACTCTTTGGGGTACAGACCTAGTAGAGTCATTGGTAGAGCAAAATGGTATGTATAGTTTTATAGCACCATGGTAATAGTTCCAATTTGCTCTCTAGAATGATTGGGTCAATTTACAGTTCCACCAATAGTGCATTAGTGATACAATTTTTCCCTCCAACATTTATTACTTTCCTTTTCTGTCATATTAGTCAATCTGATAGGTGTGAGGTGGTACCTCAGAGTTGTTTTAATTTGCATTTATTTTGCATAATTTATTAATTTGCATAATCAATAATGGATTAGTACATTTTATATGACTATACATAATTTTTATTTCTTCTTTGGAAAATTGCCTGTTCATATCCCTTGACTATTTCCCAATTGAGTAATGATTTGTATTCTTACAAATTTGAATTAGTTTTCTATATATTTGAGAAATGGGCCTTTATCAGAGAAACTTGCTGTGAAAATCCACCTGCCATTTTTTCTACTTCTAATCTTGGCTATATCAGTTTTGTTTGTGCAAAACCTTTTTTTTAATTTACCATAATCAAAATTATACATTTTGTCTCCAAAAGACCATTTTTCAAAGGCAGAATGCTGGTTTGGGAAGAAAATTTTAAAGGGTACACCATCTTGGTTAACTTGAAAGCAATCAGGAAGACTCTAGGTTCATATATAATCTATTTGGATGGAGAGTAATATTCAATTGCCTCCAACTCTTAATTTGAACATGTTTTAAAAAAACATGAAGGGGATGGGGGTGTGGAACCAAGATGGCAGAGTGAAGTCAGAAATATCTCCCAACCTACACACCTCCATACAACTTTTAAAAGTCTGTCAAACAATTTGGAGTGGAAAAACCAACAAAAATTATAGTGAGTCATTTTTCCAGCCCAGGGCAATTTAAGAGGACTGAAATAAAGGTCTATAAACCCTGAGGTGGAGACTGGCCAGGCAGTATGGCAGAAGTGGCACTAGCTATTGATCTTGGAAGAGGGGACAGCAACAGCAGTGAAAGAGATTCTATACAGACCACCATGCTAGCATGAGGTGCAGTATTGGGTGTAATTTGGTAGCTCCATCACCTAATACCCCATTCAGGATTACAATTATAGGGCAGGGAGGAATAGATGCAGTTTCAAAGGAACAAGTGCTAGATCTGAGCAAGGACTAAAGCATGAGGGCGGTGAACAGAAAAAACCTGGGATCATACTACTTTGGAAGCATGAAAAATTTACAGGTTTTCAGACCAACCTGTGAAAATAGCAGGACATAAAAAGCTGGAAGCTCAGTCCAATCACTCCTACCCTCAACCAGAGATAAGCAGAACACAACTCTAACATAAAGTCAAAGTCAAGAAATAGGCTGGAAAATGAACAAACAACAAAAAAAAAAAGAACCTGTGCATAAAAATCTACTATGACAGAAAAGCTCAGAAACAAACTTAAAAGAAGACAATGCTTTGAAAATATCTACAAAGTCTCAAAGAAAAAGTGAATATTGGATACAACCCCAATGAGAATTCCTAAGAAGGCTTAAGAAAGAACTTGTAAAATATTTTTAAAAAAGTTTTTAATAAAATAAGTGGTAGAATAAAAATTGTGAAAAGAAATGAGAGTGATGCAAGAAAATAATAAAAAGAGAATTAACAGTTTGTCAAAAAAAAAGGGGGGGGCACAAAAATAGTGAAGAAAATAATTCCTTAAAAATCAGAATTGGTTAAATAGCAAAAGAGGTATAAAATCTTAATGAAGAAAATAACTCCTTACAAAAATTAGAATTAGTCAAGTGAATGCTAATGATTCTCTAAGACATCAAGAAATAATAAAAATAATCCCAAAATACTGAAAAATAAGGAAAAATGTGAAAAATCTCATAGAAAAAAAACAGATCTGGAAAAATAGATAGAGTACCAATAGAGGAATAATTTAAGAATTATTGGACTACTTGAAATCCATGATCAAAAAAGAAGCTTGTATGTCATATTTCAAGAAATTGTAAAGGAAAAAATTTCCAGATATCATAGAACCAGAGGACAAAATAGAAGCTAAAAGAATCAATTGATCATGTGTTGAAAGAGAACCCAAAATAAAGAATCATTAATTCTTAGTTGTAAAGCTTTAACTTAGGATAGATAAGGCAGATAGTTAACAAGGACACAATATTAATAATGTGAATAATGAAAAAAGAGGGAAGGAAGGAGATCTAGCAGTATCAGATATCAAACTGAACTATGAAACAGGAACCTTCAAAATGATTTGGTACCTATAAGTACCTATAATTATCTGTAGTTATATCAAAACATATTATAACTACTAATGTCTATATGTCTATTAAATATAAAGTAGATCCAAATTTATATGGATACAAGACATACAGGGGTGGCTAGATGGGACAGTGAATAGAGCACTGGCCCTGGAGTCAGGAGGACTTGAGTTCAAATCTGACCTTAGAGACTTGATATACTTACTAGCCTTGTGACTTTGGGCAAGTCACTTAACCCCAATTGCCCTCCAAAAAAAAAAGCAAAAAAAAAGATATCTAAAAAAAAAAAAAACATACACTAGCTGATAAACAGTTAAGGGATATAAATATGGACCTTTTGCAAGAAAAAAATTCCCAGTATCAACAATCATAGGAAAAATTGCTCTAAATCACAACTGCTTAGAGAAAAGCAAAGAAAAGCAACTTTGAGTTCCTATCTCAATTTCATCAAATTGGCAAAGTTAGCAAAAAATAAAAAATACAAATGTTGGAGGTGCTATAAGAAAACCAGTGCATTAATGCACTGTTGGTAAAGTCATAAATTGGTCCAACTATTTTGGAAAGCAAATTAAAACTATGCCACCAAAGTTACTAGCCTTGTGACTTTGGGCAAGTCACTTAACCCCAATTGCCCTCCAAAAACAAGCAAAAAAAAAGACATACACTGTTCAATCAAGAAATAGCAATACAATGCAATATTATTGTACCATGAGAAATGATAAATCCTACAGTTTCAGAGGAACCTGGGAAGACTCATGTGAACTGACACGCAGGTAAGTATGAGGAATCAGGCGAATAATTTATACAATAACAAAAATAATGTTGAGACAAGAAACCTTGAATGACTTAAGATATCTGGTGATTGATGAAATAGCCAACCATTATTCAAGATGATTGTTGATGAAAAACATTCTACCCACATTATCACAAGGATGTTATCAATTCCATATGCTGAATGAGACATATATCATTTCGACAAGTCCAATGGAGAAACTTATTATTTTGCTTGAGTATGAATATTTGTTGCAAGGCTGTTGTTGTTGTTGTTGTTGTTGTTGTTGTTGTTGTTGTTGTTTTGTTTCAACTAATGGAGTGGGAAGGTAGAAAAGAGAGACAACGGACTTTTGTTCTTTGAACGAATTAAAATGAACTAAAAAAGATCAAATGTCCGACACATACCTGGTACTTTGTGGCTTATTTGTCCAGATAATGCATGCCAATGAAGAGATGGGAAAAGGTACAGAAGCCAACTCTGCCCTGGGGCCAAGTTCATTGTCTCTGTTAGCTTCTTTTCTGCTTTTTTGACTTTTCCTACCCCAAGTTTCATATCTTTTACTGGAAAAAAAAATTAACCAATTCTAAGTTTTGTATCATTTACAGGGAGCAAGATGAGTCACTCAAAACTGAAAGGGACTTCCAGGGTAAATATTTAACCTGAATTTGACATAGCTTTAAATGGAAAAGTATACACTAAGATAAATGTTTGTTATAATTAGGAGATTTTAATTGGAAATTATATGATTTTGGAGAATTATATTGGAAGTGGCAATGATGAAGCATAGTCAATTATAAAATAAAATTCATTTCTATGAACACTATTTTTTTAAAAAATGGGATCCCTTATGCAATTTTTTTAAAGCTTCTACCACCAATTATGAGTTCTAATGTTGACCAAAAGTAAAATCTTGCCTGAGGATGGATTAGGGATCATTACCAACTTAGCACTTGTATTCTGCTGCTCACCTGGCTATGGAATTCAAACTACTCAATTGACCATGGAAGGCTCAGAATGGAAAAGCCACTATCTTATTTCTGCTGTCATTTTCCTAAGAATTTTTAGCACACTAGTCTTCCACTAGCTGGACTCCTTGAGAAGGCTAGACATTGAAGAAGGTTGAGGTTTGGTGTAGGTTCTTCTTTTTTTTTTTCTTTTTACTTTAAGAAAATAGTATCCATATCACTCATATGCCTCTACATCTAGGTTGTTATGACTGTCCTTTATATGTATATGCCATCCATGAAAGCAACACTCAATACCTAACTCTCTCTGTCAATGTCTCTATAAGAAAACTTGATATAGACTGGTGGTGCTTTAATTTACTAATGTTGGCCTGGTCTTATTTACCAACCCTTACATGAACTTAGATAGAGATAGGGATTATATTTGATTTGTAATTGAGTTTCACAAAGCTTAACTACCAAGTACTAGAAACTCTTTTATTCAGCCACTTCCAGAACTGGGGAAGCATTTGTTTTTTTCCTGTTTCTACTCTGGAAGAACAACCACGAAATTGTTCACACACTATCACTTCCTCCACCATCTTCCCCTTGGTCCACTAGGGAAATGGAGGGGGGGGGGGGAATCCCACAACTGAACTCCTCTAACTGCAATTTCCAAAAACTATTTTCTGTGTGCTTGGAATGACATAATACATAGGCTGATCCTCCCATGTACCATGCATACACAGCAATTTGTGGTCAGAGAAACAGTCAAAATCATCATTCCTCACCATTCTGCTGCAACTATAGGTTGTTTCCAGTCACTGGAATGTAATAGTAATTTGTGACTGAGAGGTTACCAGTAAACTACAAAAAGTGACTCCAGAAAGAATGCTAATAAAAGAACCTTTACTAAATTCCTAACCTTACTTCCTTCTCATGCTCTCCTTTCTGCTTCTCCTCCATGAAGGTAGACAATGATGATAGTGCTTAATGGGCATGTGTTTTTTTTTCATAGTTTTCTTTTTTTTATTTCATTTTAAATTTTATTTTAGTTTGCATCATTCATTTCCACAAGATTTTGAGTTACATATTTTCTCCCCATCTTTTTCCCTACCCACCACCCCAAAACAGCCATCCCAGTGTATCCCCCCTCCTCCAGTCTATTTTCTCCTATGTCTTACCCACTAACCTCTCTGACTTTTGGGTAGGGCAGGATGGATCTCCCAACCACAGTGCCTGTGTATTTCAAGTTCCTGTTGGATGAAATTAATAATAATAATAATAATAATTGCATATATATAGATATATATTTATAACATTTGATTTAGATTCTAGATACTTTCTCTTCCTCCCTCATCACCCACCCCCACTGGAGGGACAAGCAATCAAATACAGGCTGAACATGTGCAATTACGCAGAACTTCTCCATAGTGAGCACACTGTGAGAGTCTGATTACATGTCCCTTCTTCCTATCCTGCCCCCCCCCATCCACTCTCCACCCTGTCCCTGTCCCTCTACAGAAATGTGAACATTCATCAGCCCTCCCCCCACCCTGCCCTCCCCTCCATCATCCTACCTC
>CM053586.1:223362503-223391063 GCA_028646515.1 Pseudochirops corinnae | reverse complement strand
AGGGCTGCTGCCAGATGCTCACCTGCTGCCCCACCTCCTGCACAGCTGTGGTCTGCAGGCCCTGCTGCTGGGTTTCCACCTGCTGCCAGCCCATTTCTGTGCAGTCTCCTTGCTGCAGACCCCCCTGCTGCCAGCCAGCTGCCTGCCGGACCACCTGCTGCTCCACCTGCTGCCCCACCTGCTGCTCCTCCTGCTGAAGCCTCACGAGCTACTGATAAAAAGCAACCATTTTTTTCCCCTACAAGTACGCCGCTACCCTCTACCATGAGGCACAGCATATGGTTTCTTGAGAAGCAGCTCATCTATTGACCGTCTCTCAAGAACTAACCCAACTATCCACGAAATACTTCTTTTTTTTCAAACTAAAGAAATAGTTGCCAATGGAATATCTGGTTGGGGAAACTGTCAAAGAAATCACTAACTTTTTTCATGAAATTTTTCGGTGCTGAATTAGGAAACCAGTCTTTAATAAGAAGAAAAACTCTTCTTCACCCTGATAAATTGATTGCATCATCATATGATTACATCATTAACTGATTTCGTCATCAAGATCTAACCCATTGACCTGCCGCGCCTATCCTCATAACAGCCTGTCTCTTAGATTATGCTGTCTCTCTGTTCTCCAATAAACTTGTTATTTCCAGTATAGAAACAATATGGTTCTTGTTCTTTTCATTTCAGTGGTGCCTTGTAGATGAATGGAAAAAGTGCTAGGAATGGGACTCTAACCCTGCCTCAGGCATTTACTGCCTGCGCATGACTTTGGGCAAATCATTTAATCTCTCTCAGCTTTATCTTTTTCATCTGTAAAATGGGGCCAATGATAGAATGTACCTCACAGAGTTTTGAGAGGATCAAATGTGACAACATGGAAAACGTTTTGCAAATGTTTCTGTGCCATATAAATGCTAATTCTAATGATATTGTAATAATAATAATAATAAGCTTGTCTAATTCAAATTCCTCAATTTTCTACAGAAAAAATTGAATCTAAGAAAATAGAAATGATTTGCCTAAGATCAGACAGGCTTTAGGTGGCACAGTGAACATTGTACTTAAAATCAGGAAGACCCAAGTTCAAATCCAGACGCGGGCACTTACTAGTTGTGTAATCCTGAGTAAGTCATCGAAGCTTTCAGAGCCTCAGTTTCCTCACCTGTAAAATGGTAATAACAATAGCATTTTCCCTACAACTGCTATGAAGATAAAATGAGATAATATTTGTAAAGTACTTTGTAAGCCTTGAAGTGCTGTCTACAAATACCCGCTATTTACCATCTTCTCTCTGTTTTGTAGAAAGCCATTTGGAAGTGCATCTCAAGAGTTTTTCTTTGGAGTATCCCAACTCTATCTGTTTATCTCTTGCCTTTCTCTTTATCAACTGGCATTTATGAAACCCTTTTATTCAGGGAAGTTTAGGATGCCTTACTATATCAAAAAAGACTCTGTTACACACTATTAAATATCAATCAATGGGGTAATGCCTATCAACAACGAGTAAATTACTCCCTTCTGCCTAAACTGATGCTTCTATCCTCAACCCAATGGTTTTAGTCACTTAATTGTTGCCCGGTTGACAATGCTCTTTCTGAAATTTAAGAAGGGCTTCCTCTAGTTGAGCGTCAAAACTGGCAAGATATTGAGTGGTGTTGTGTTTATCTTTTCCCTCTAATGGTAATTAAAATAACAGCACTATGATGTCCTATGTGGATATTTCCTCGACCACTTAGTCTGTCCCTTCTTCCCCTGGGTAATTTGTGTCCTTGGCTTCCCATAAGTCTTCTGTAGAGGAGCTAATCAAAGTGCTACAAGGCTCTCTCTAGGGGACATTCTGAGGACACCAAAACAGTATTCAATCTGTCCATCTGTTATGACTTATTTCTATCTGACCCACCCAGCTCTTTTATTGGTCATTCTTCCTTTTGATGATGCTTTTCTCGTCCCTTCTCAGGTGACATGTTACTGGGAATGCCCCACAGCCTATTATACTGCTATCATATGTCCTTCCTTTGCCTGCCTTTTTAATTCCTCTGAGATCCTACTTATCTATGATTTACCACCATAGGAAATACTCATGAAAATAGTTTTGTAGTATACATACACATATATCTATATAGGAGGGTATATATCCATATGAATACATATGTGAGTATGTTTATATATGTGTACATAGATAGAGGGTGCAGGATCTATTGAATAGGATGGGATAATATTTTAAAAGGTGAAACTGAGAAGTGGGAGAGGAATAATATGAGAGGAGAAAGGGAGAGACACAACAGGGTTAATCCTCTCATATAAAAGAGGCAAGGGATAACTGCTACAATAGAGGGGAATAACAAGGAGGAAGGCAAAAGGGAATGGGTCAACCTTACTCTCACTGAAGTTGGCTTAGAGAAGGAATGACATACACTCTAAACTGGGTATCTTGGCCTGCAGGAGAATAGGAGGGAAGGGGATGAGAGGGGGAAGGATGGAGGGGAGAACAGGTTGGGAGGGGAGGGTTATTAGGAGCACACACTTTTGTAAAGGGACAAAGTAGAGAATAGAACAAGAGGGGAGTGGAATAGGAAGGAGGGAAATATACAGGTACTGGGGTAAGGAGATCCATCTTGCCCTACCGGAAAGTCAGAGGGGTGATGGGGGAGGTTATAAGAGAGAGCTGATTGGGGAAAGGGCTATACAGTGGGATCGCTGTTTTGGGGTGGTAGGTAGGGGAAAGACGGGTAGAAAATTTGTAAATCAAAATCTCATGGAAATGAATGATGTAAACTAAAATAAACCAAAGTTTAAAAAAAATTTAAAAGAAAAAAGAAAATAGTTTTGTAAAACAAATGAACTTTGGAAATAGGAAGGCACTTGGGATTATAGAAACACTGTGTAATGTCCCAAGTGAAATCCTTCCTAATCTCCTCCCCCCAGTCAATTATAAACCCAACTCATTTTTTATTTGCAATGTCTGTCAGGCCTTGGAGGACTAAATGGAGGAAGTAAGTAATGGTAAGAGACCTTACATCTATCTAAACTAGCCCTTGGGATCTATTCAGATCCCACCAAGATTTCCCTTCTTCCCCAATTTTCTCGTCAGTGATCCTCCTAGTTAGGGGTGGACTAAGGCACTCACACTACTCACCAAGAGCAATCATGAGAAGAGAGTAGATCACCAAGTCTTACAATCTTCTCTGCCACTGTGCATTATGAACCACTGGACCTTACCATCTTCACTGTTACTACACACTGCAATTGATGCTTCATTTAAGGATCTTTCCTTTAAGATATTAGGTATTATATGCCTCAATTGTGTACCTCTTGAGAGCAAAGACTTTCACTTTTCTAGTTGTATCTCCAGGGTTTAGCATAGTGCATGATACATAGTAAGAATTTAATAAATACTTTTTTTTATCATTTATTCATTTATTTTTCTGTTCAAGCTATGTGTACTGATTGACTATCCCACTGAGCTATACCTCAAACTACATAGTTTAGACAGCAATAGGTATTTTTCATCCACTTGTCTTTTTCTGTTGATTGATCATTTTAAGGACTTATGGATCTCATCAAGCAAATATTGTAACCTTCTCTGGTTTAATTCAATCAACAAATTCATCCACATAAACAGTATCTATAAAACTTTACTGTCTGTGGGGATTCTTTCTCCCATTTCCATAAAATAACAATATGAGTGACAGTTCAATTTGACAAGGCACAAAATTGCACAGGATACAACAAACAGAATTCAGTAATGAAAATCTGTTCTAAGGAAGCCCGTCCAGACATGGCCAGTTTGAATAAGTCTATAGACAAATATAGACAAAAGTAACTAGACAAGTTCAGTGACTGGTTTTTTGTAATAACTGTCATAAAATTATCCTTTTCTTTAGACAAGGAATGATTATGAGTTTCTTGTAGTGAGTTCTTTAAGATAGGATCTAATTTGCAAAAGTTCTTTTTGTTTTGTTTTTTGGAGGGGGGAAGGAAATCTGGGATTCTAAGGGGGCAGAATTGACTCAGGGTCATCATCCTGACATGTAACCTCCTTCCCCTTTGGTACAAGCAAGGATTCTACTATGGGGGAGTGAGAGAAATAACAAAGGCACAAAAACAAATAGGAAAAAAAGCATCAGTGGTTCTTTTTTTTGCCTTTTTTTTTTTTTTGGAGAGGCATTTGGGTTAAGTGACTTGCCCAAGGTCACATAGCTAGTAAGTGTTAAGTGTCTGAGGCCGAATTTGAACTCAGATCCTCCTGACTCCAGGGGAGGTGCTCTGTTCACTGCGCCACCTAGCCACCCCACTAATTTACAAAAGTTGTATTCATTATTCAACTCTAGGTGGTGCAGTGGATAGAGCATAGGGCCTGGAATCAGGAAAACTCATCTTCCCGTACTCAAATCTGGTCTGAGACACTTACTAGCTGTGTGATCTTGGGCAAGTCATTTAAGTCTGTTGTCCTCAGTTTCCTCATCTGTAAAAATGAGCTGGAGAAGGAAATGGCAAACCACTCCAGTATCTTTGCCAAGCAACCCCCAAATGGGGTCACGAAGAGTTAGACATGACTGAAATGACTGAACAATAAAGAATACATCTATTGGGGCGGCTAGGTGGTACAGTGAATAGAGCACTGGCCATGGAGTCAAGAGGACATGAGTTCAAATTCAGCCTCAGATACTTAACACAAAAACTAGCCATGTGACCTTGGGCAAATCACTTGACCCCAATTGCCCTCCAAAAAGCAAAAAAAAAGAATACATCTATGGCAAGGTATACCAATCATACCAGAGTTAGTCCATCAGTATACATATCTAGATATATGATACTATGGACTATTCTTACCAATTATCCAGCAAGAGTTGGGATTAGTATATGTACATTTAGGTAAATAAGACCCCCCCCCCCACTTTGTATTAAAGAATCATTAATGGTCTTATTTTTAACATTCTAATTTTAAAGTTTTCCTTATCAAAGTTAGGTCAATCAGCACAAGGAATTTGTCTAGTCTATATTAAGGCAATTTATGTTCATCACATTCTTTTAAGGCCTCACCTTGCACTTGCTAAGAAACATGGTTTTTAATGAGCATTGAGAACTGCCCACAATGTTGACACAAGTACCCTTTATTAATTGAAAAAAAATGCATACTCTAATTCCTCATCATGTAGATTTGTGTTTGTGAATTCCAGGCATATTGTGATGGTGAGTTGAATTAACCACACAATTAGTTACACAATCGCAGAGTCGGAAGAGTTCTCAGAGACCATATAGTCCAACCTGTACTTGGACTAGAATCCTCTCTATAATATCCTTAACAAGTGGTTATGTAACTTTTGTGGAAAGACCTCCAGTTAGAGGGCATCTGTGACTTACCAAAGCTACCTTTAGAATACTATACTATAGTATAATTTTAACTTTTAGAGAGTTTGGAGTCTTGGTATTTTATGTTCCAAGAGTAAATGACCTCAAAATCTAAGTGGCTTCTTTTACTGTAGTATGTCACCCATGCAAATGTATAGCCCACTCTGTGGGTATGCTATGTGATACTTAAGTCATTGCAATAATGTTAAAAAGTACAAATTGACTTTTGTGCTGCCTTTCTTAAGCTGGGAGGAAAGCAGTGCGTCACAATATCAATTACCCAACAGTGTGTAATGTTCAAATCGTCCACCAAACGGTGCCCTATTCAAGACAACATCCAAGGGCTTGTCTGAGTCTCTCTGACACATGTGCAAGAGAGCCTCCCACAATGCCATCTCAAGCTATTTCAAATGCTAGTGTAGTGTAGTTTAAAACTCATGCTGACCAGACCCTGAATTTATGTAGGCAAGGAAGAAGGGAATCTTGAGATTTATATACCTACATAAAGGTTAGGTTACTTCCTGGTGTTTCACAACTTTTGTTTCTCATTATGGGAACTTCTGGGACCTCCACAGCTTCCCAAATGAGATAAAACATATTACAAAAACATAACCTATATTTTATTATGTGGCAGCTAAATTGAATACTTAAAATTTGTTATATAAAATAATGCAGTGCCTGACCCAGATTTGAATATATGTGATAAAATCACAAAATAATGTGACTACTGAGGAAGAGAGGCACCTCTTTAAAAAAAACAACAACATAACTATTCCTATCCCCTACAAAATAATACCTCTCAGAGAGCCAGAAATATATTCCAATGATATTGTCACTCACATGTCTGATACTACTCTTTGGAATATCTTCAAAACCTGCCTCACATTTCCTTGAATATCCTTGATAGTGGCAAATAAAAATTCATAACTCTATAATGGCTCAAGGCTTATAAATTATTTTTCAGCAATCTTGGGAGGAGGATAGTGTATTTCTGATTATCTCTATTTTATAAACAAAGAAATCGAAACTCTGAGTGGTTCATGAATCACCTATGATCACACAACTAATAAGTTTGTGAGAGACAGAGTACGAATAGCAGGTTAATCTCTGGACTTGGAAAATATAAGATCTGGGTTTGAATTCCATTTCATATATTTATTAGCTGTGTGACCCTAGACAAGTCATTCAACTTCACTGGACCTAAATTTCCTTATTTGTAAAATGAAGCACTTAGATTTAATTTCCAAAGTCCCTTCCAGCTAAATCTATAATTCCATCAATAACTGAGGAGGAATTTTAAACCAGATTTTCTAGACTTCAAGTCTAGGACACTGTCTACTACACCATGCTGTCTATTAAATGCATACTCTTTCAGAATATATTTGATTTTTTGAAACAATCAAAGGACCCTATTTTAATGCATTGAACTCTGGTCTAGATAAGCTAGACAATAGTACCTTTGTTTAGAGGAAGGATCAACAACACACAAGATGTACCATTGTCCTGTGCGGTTTATAAACAATCTGAAGCCCTTTCTAACTGGGGATTTACAAAATGTTTTATGTTAATAGTAGCATTATTGGAAAAAAGCATCTGATGTTCTAAGGAGAATGATATGAAGAGGATAGCCTTCATTTTGTGGTTTAAATTTGGTTGTGTTTGTTAAACACATAGAAAGACACAGAAGCTCTGTCTTATTATGTTATTGATGACTTGTATTGGTGAATTTCAAGAAAAGTTAGTTTGATCAAATAATTATTCTTTCAAGACTTAATAAAAGGTGTAGACCACAGAAGATAGCTTACTCTTCTGTGATCATGGAGATCAATTCTATCTCCTAAGAATCTTTTCTGAACTGAACTGGCTTAGGGAAAAAATTCTTATTCTGATGAATCTCAAGAATTATATTGTCAGACATTTAGTGTACACCATCTTCACATAGAAAATTCATCTTTTCTGAATGGACACACGAGACCATATTTTTTTTTAAATATTGGTCAATAGTAAGCGGAGCAATCATTATAATTTCTTGTTGTTCAGTTGTTTCGGCTGTGTCTGACTCTTTGTGACGCCATTTGGGATTTTCTTGGCAGAGATACTGGAGTGGTTTGTCATTTCCTCTGCCAGCTCATTTTACAGATGAGAAAACTGAGGCCAACAGGCTTAAGTGACTTGCCCAGCATCACACAGCTAGTAAGTGTCTCAGACCAGATTTGAACTCAGGAAGATGAGCCTTCTTGACTTTAGGCCCAGTACTAAATTCACTGTACCACCTGACTACCCAATCATCATAACACCCCCACTGAGATTAAGAAATGTAGTTTAAGCAGAATGAGCATCAATTTATGGAGCTTACTTTTTCTTTAAAGTAAAAACGTCATTTTAAGAAAGTTTCTAAAAGGACACTTTGCTTTTAATCCATCCTTTCTACTACACATTGCAAATGAGGAATTATGCAGCAATATAGTATTTCTCTGATGTCATCAAAGAAATGTAGGTCCACAAAAAGTTGGACTAGTTACATAATAAAAATGAGGGACAGCCAAATACCTATGTTCTCCTTTGGTATTCACTTGATACCTAGAGAAAGGATATCAGAATTCTCCCACCCCATGGTGAATTTATGGGAAAACATGGATGAGTTGCACAGATGGGAAGGGTTGTCATCTACATCAGTGAATCACATTCATGTGACCAAAGACAGATTCTTGAATATTCAACATGGTGCAGCTTACCTACCGAAATTATACTGCATAGCAAGAGGAATATGAGGTAATCAGGTAAATGGTGACATTATATGTTGAGTAAATTTTTTTGAAAATGGGCTATAAAGCTCTGACTTCAATGTCAAAAATCAAATTGGATGAGTCCAAATTCAGGAAGGAAGCAAAATTTTTTTCTTAATGACATTGAATATTTCGCATCACCATTAGTTAAACAAAAATTCTCACTTAATTGGCAAAAACGATTAACATGAAAATGTTCTTGTCTTCTGGGCAGTCCAACCATACCTGGCCAGGGTATATAAAGGGCCCTGAACAGGACAGGGCATTCAGACCTGAAAAAACCAACTCCTCCTTACAACTCAAACCAAACCAGAACCAACCAACACCATGTCTCAATCCTGCTGTGGATCTGTCTCCTCCAGCTGTTTCCAGCCTGGTTTTAGCCAGTCCAGCTGCTGCCAGCCCTGCTGCCCACCCAGGTGCTGCCTGCCAGTCTCCTGCCAAACCACAGTGTGCCGCCCAGTGAGCTGCGTGCCCAGGTGCAACCGCCCCATCTGTGACACCTGCTGTCGCACTCCCTGCTGTGACTCCGTGCAGCGAGGCTGCTGCCTCCCCATTGCCTGCTGCCCCACCTCCTGCACAGCTGTGGTCTGCAGACCCTGCTGCTGGGCTTCCACCTGCTGCCAGCCCATTTCCGTGCAGTCTCCTTGCTGCAGACCCCCCTGCTGCCAGCCAGCCCCCTGCCGCACCATCTGCCGCTCCACCTGCTGCCCCAATGGCTACTAAATAACCTAATGGCCCACATGTCAACTCAGAATATATCAAGAATCCACACCAACCCAGCCTCCATCTGCAAGCCATCAAGATCTCTCCCATTCTTAGGTTCCAAATACAAAGAAACAAAGTCGGCCTGCAGACAATGAATAACAACCCCCATCTCACTTCTAATTTTTAAAATTCCAAATTTTGAAGTTTTTATGTCCTTGTTATAGAAAAGTATTCTTCACATGAAAGATTGTATGTCCCATGATTTGTTTACATTCTAATAAACTCAATTATTCAAGATGAGCAAGTCAATTGATCTTCATTCTTTTGTCATTTCATATATTCCCATCATCATGAAATTCAGTTGATCAAAAAGCAACCAATTGAATTTAAGCTAATTTTGACATAACTGATGTCAATCAAATAACATTTATTAAGCCTCTACTATGTGTGAAGTACTATAAAAGCACTGAGGATATAAAAGTAAGGCAACTAGTTCAATTGCAATTCTATGACATCAATAGGTCAACTTACTGCTCTATTGCCTTTTTTCCAGTCTCTGATTATTTTGACTTAATTATAAGAAATAGGTCATATAAGCATAACAAAACAAGATAATAGATAAGATAAATTTCTGGGAATTTCTTCTCTTTTGCCTTATCAATTCCTACCATCTTTGTTAATACCCTGTGTCAGAGGCCCAGCCAAGTTGGCATTTCTTTAATAAGACATTCTTTTCCTTGCCCTCCCCACCCAGCAAGCTGAAAGGTATCTCCCCTACCTCCAAAAGCACTTTTTAACTCTCCTAATTTAAGAATGTGATGATGTCATTTATATTAGGAGTCTCTGAATGAATAACATCTGGGCTTCCTCCAAGCCTAAACTGGTAATTTAATGAGTTGCTGTGTGCGTGGGGACAGGAGGAACATTCTTGTCCTAACCATCCAATGGTAGTTATGAAACTTTCTAAGCTTAATTAAGCTAAACTCATTGAGCTACCTTGGTAGAACTTGCTAGAACTACCAGGTTTCCAATGTCAGCTTTCAAGAATTCACATTCACTTTTCTACACTATTGAGGCTGTTTTGAATATGACTTTGGTGGAAGGATCTTTCCTACATGCTAATTATATGCTAATATGTATGCTGATTAATGCTATGGATGTCATTTTCCTGACTAAGCTAAGAACTCTTTAAGGGCAAGAGTCTGTTTTACTCCTTCCAACAATTTAGCAGAGTTTCTTGGACCATAAATCCTTACACAAGTTTAATGCTCCATTAGAGATTTGTACTAATCCTAATCTTGCCTTAGGGGCATCAAACTGGATTAGGAGAGAAGAATGGATTATTCTCTCTCCCTCAGGACAACATTTTTAGTCCTCCCTAATTGACTTTAAGAGGCAGCTAGGTGGTGTAGTGGATAGAGAGCAAGGCCTGGAGTCTGGAAGATTTATCTTCTTGAATTCAGATTTGGCCTCTCGTGTGTGTGTGTGTGTGTGTGTGTGTGTGTGTGTGTGTGTGTGTGTGTGTGTGTGTGTGTGTGTTCCTAGGTAAATCACTTTACCCTGTTTGCCCCGTTTATTCCTCATCTGTAAAATGAGCTGGAGAAGCAAAAGGCAAACCACTCCAGTATCTTTGTCAAGGAAACTATAAATGGGGTCACTGCAAAATGACTTTCAATATGCCACAGCTTTCCTCAGCTTGGCATTTAAGCTCTTCACAGTTTGTCTCCAGCTAATCTTTCCAAAGTACTTATGTGTAACCCCTTGGCGTATATACTGTGCTCTATATCCACTGGTCTATTTGTGGTACCTCACATAGAATATTACATCTCTTGTCTCTGAGGCTTTGCATAGCCAGTCGCCCGTGCCTATAATGTCTTCCCTGCCATTGTCCATCTTTTGGAATCTGTCTCCCTTCAAAGCCTGATTTGAGTGCTATGCCCCGAACATCACCTTTCCCAACTTCCTCAGCTACAAGTACCCCACTTTATACTGTATATTTAGTTTATAAATAATTTACATTTATTAATATATATATTATATCTATCCCTTGTTTTATCCAATAGAATATAAACTTCTTGAAGGCAGGGGATGTTTCATATTTGTCATTGTATTTCCAATGTCTAAAACACAGTGCTATCTATACCTAGCACACAATGGTGCTTAAAAAGTTTGATGAAGGGGGTGGCTAGGCGGCACAGTGAATAGAGCACTGGCCCTGGAGTCAGGAGGACCTGACAGCCTCAGACACTTAACACTTACTAGCCAACTGACCTTGGGCAAGTCACCCAACCCCAATTGCCTTACTTTCCCCCTCTAAAAAGGAAAAAAAAAAAAAAGGAAAACAACTTTGATTGATAGAGATACGATATTGGTGGTCTGAAAAGAGCATTGGACTTAAGATCAGAAGAGCTAACTCCAAATCTCGGTTCTTCAACTTATTAACTATGTGATCTTAAGCAAATCGCTTAATTTCTCTGGACTTCACATTTCATCTGTGAAATCAGATTGGGTTAGACAATCTCTAAGACTGGGTCCAGCTCTAAATCCTGTCATGAATCAGAAGACCTGAAGGTCTTTTGAGGACTTGTTTAAAGCTCATTAAATTACTTCCACTTTCTGGATCTCAATTTCTTCTGCAATTCATCAGATTGTAAACTCCTCAAGGACAGGGGCTGCCTTTTGCCTCATTTTGTATCCCTAGCACAGTCCCTAGATAAGCATAATAGGTGCTTAATACTGTAAATGTTTTTTTTAACTGATCAATCGATTTTATAAAATGATAGATCTCCAGCTCTGACACTCAACAGTTCTGTAGAAACCACTTAAATTCTTAAAGAACAGTCAGTAGTCATCATTATATAAAATAAAAGTCTTCATAGAAATAGAAGCAATTCATAACCTATCAAAACGAATTAATCAACATCTGCCTCTGACCAAAAATAAACCATAAACTGAAATTCGTACCTCTCACACGTACACCCTCCCCCAAAGCTACCCCATGTTTCTGTGATCAATGCTATTTCTTGATTAGAGTAATTTTTCATTCACCCTTCACAAAATTAGACTTTTTTTTTTTAGCATCCACCAAGTTAACAGTATAGTGGAAAAATACTGAATTTGAAGGTAGAGGGGGACCTGAATTGAAATCCTGGCTCTGCCCTTTACTACCTGTGTGGCCCTGGTCAAATCACTTAAACCCTCTGAATTAGTTCTACATTTATGATAATATTCAAAAGATAAAAACAAAATCCAACTTCTCATATAAATGAATATTGTCAGTTGTGGATGTGTGGTACCTTAGAAATTGTTTTAGAGACCTGGGTTTTAATCCTGGCTCTATGAGACAGGTCACTCAACATTCAGGACTTAAGTTTCTTATACAAGGTGGTAATAATACTTTAATTGCTTTCTTTTTAATTTCGAACCTAACAGACATAAATATAAACATTTCAGTATTTATAAAGTACAGAAATAGAAGATGATGCACAAAATGGTGAACTATTATGCATTGCTTATTTTAAGTGTATATTAAATTTAACATGACTGTAACAAAACTTTCCTGTTTATATTGTTCTAGACTTCCTTTCCTATTCTAAATATTTCCTCTCCCTCTATTTTTGTCTTCATTTTTGCTTTGCATCACTATTCCTACCCTCAAACTCTACCATCATGAATAGAAACTCTTCTAAGTAACAAGTAAGTGTAGTCAAGCAAAGCAAATCCACACATTGGTTATGTCTGAACATGTGTACCTCATTTGCATGTCCTGTCCATCATCTCTGCCAACAGGTGGGAAGCGTGCTTCACCATTAGCCTTTTGAAGTAGTGATTGGTCATTCATTGATCAGAGTTTATAAGTCTTTCAAAATTGTTTTCCTTTACCTAATTATTGCCATGGTACAAAGCGTTTTCCTTTTTCTACTTACTTCAGTGTGCCTTAGTTCATACAAGTCACTCCTAATTTCTCTTAATCAGTTACTTTTGTAAGTTTCTAAAGTACAGTAATGCTCCACTATATTCATATACCATAATTTGTTAACTCACTCAATGCCCAGCTAATGGGTGACCATTTTGTTTGCAATTCTTTTCTGACTGATTGACAGGCCCTTCAATGTCTCCCACTCCTTTGTTTTTGTGGTCTTTGCCAATATGATAGATGCTAAGTCAAAGCTCTGAGTTGTTTTAATTTTTCATTTCTCTTCCTATAATGTCTCATTCCTTCAGCAAATTTTATTGATATATTTTTCTTCCTTTGTCACTTAGCTTTCCTTCTGTATCCTTTCTCTTCCCCTTTATAGAAAGTCGTACCTTAAAGATTGTTTAAAAGAAAAAGAGAGTCTGCAAAAGCAATCAAAACATCAAAGTCTAGAACAAAACAAAGAAGCGAGAAAGTTTTGTTACCGTCATGTTAAATTTAATATACACTTAAAAATACTGAAATGTTTATATTTATGTCTGTTAGGTTCAAAATAAAAAAGAAATCTGTGTAACCTATTTTCTCCATCTCTGCAAGTGAATGAGGGAATGTGTCTCCTCATATCTCTTATCTGGGACCAAGCTTGATCTCTGTAATTTTGGAATATCCATTTTTTTATTGTTTTGTGGTGGCTGTGTTTTCCATTTACATTGTTTCAGTCATTTGGGGTATTGTTTTCTTGGCTCTTCTTATTTTACTTTGTGTCAGTTCCTGTAAATCTTTCCAGGCCTCTCTGTAATCATTTTCATCACACATTATATTCCATAATATTTATTACTATAATTTATCTTGCAATTCCCCAATCAATGGATGCATACTTTCTTTCCGGTTCCTTGCTATCTCCCCATGCACACACACAGGCACACACATGGATTACCCATACTGGAGACCCCAAAATACCAACACACCAAGTCCTGCCAAATGAATTTGAGTTGAGTCTTCTCAGCCAAAGAAAAGTAAAGTGTATTAATAGCTCATTAAAAGTTTGCCATATGGGGTAGACTCTTAGGGAGCCTAGGTTTATGTGATGCTTTCATTGGTCAAGCAAGCCAGAGTAAGTCTGTTACAGAGTAAGACTGTGCTAGGTCATTCTATGGAGCTCTCACACCACATGGAAGGATGATAGGGTCTTATGTACAGAGGAATCTAGGGTTGGTCCAGAGGAGGAGTTTGGGGAGGGTCTTCAGGAGGAGTCAATGACGTCAGACTCCAGTAATGAGTTTGGGGAGAGTCTTCAGGAAGAGTTAATGAGGTCAATGCAAGGGTGGATTGATATTTTGATAGGCTCAAGGGTGGGAAGCAGACGGACAATGGAGGGTTAGGCTAGTAACAGAGATTTGGGCCCAGCCACAATGAAATACTTATGGCCTCTGCAAATGCCTCATCAAGTGGGAAGATTTAATCCAACTTCAAGAGATTTTCCAGAGCCAGTACCTCAAAGATTCAAGGAGACCTCAAGGGGGCTCCCAGAGCCAGCACCTCATCACACACAGATACACACACACACACACACACACACACACACACACACACACACACACACACACATAAAAAAATGCTTGCATTTCTTCTTTTGAAAACTTCCTACTTATATCCTTTGATCATTTATCTAGTGGGAGACAGTAACTCTAGATCTTTTATCCTTGTATCAACTTCCTATATATCTTGGATGTAAGACCTTTATCTGAGAAATTTGTTACCAATATTTTTCCCAATTAACTAGTTCCCTTCTAATTTTATCTGCATTGATTTTGTTGTGCAAAAGATTTTCAATTTTATGTAATCAAGATTGTCTTTGCTATCTTTTGTGATCACATCTGTTCCTTATTCCATCAGGATTTGTCATTCAAAAATGCAAAAGATATCTTTTTTCCTTTTACTCTAATTTATTCATAACATGATTTTTTTATATCTAGGTCATATATCCATTTGAAGCCTGTGATGTATGGTATGATTAGTTGGTCTGAGGCCAATTTATGCCAGTCTACTTTCCAGTTTTCCTAGAAGATTTCATTTAATGGAGAGATCATGAGCCAGTGGTTGGTATCCTCAGGTTTATTAAATAATATAGTACTAGATTGCTTCTGGGACCTGTTTATATTAACTGTTCAACTTAAAAACTTTTCTATGTTTTAACCAGTATCAAATAGTTTTGATGATAACTGCTTTCAATGAAAATAATTTTGCCTCCTATCCGTGAATGCTGTTTTGAGGCTCTAAACAGATAATAATAATCATAATCATAATCATAATTGTTTACATTTATATAGCATTTGAAGGTTCCCAAGTCATTTTATAAATATTACCTCATTTTTCCTCGCAGAGATTCTGGGAGGCAGATACTATTATTATTCCCATTATATAGATGAGGAAACTAAAGCAAATAGATATTAAGTGACTTCCTCAGATTCACACAAGTAGGATGTATCTGAGACTGGGTTTCAACTTAGGTCTTCCTGACTCCAGCTTCAGTATTCTATTTATCCAGTATTATTTAAGCTACCTTTAAAGATGATGTAAATATCCTACTCTTTAATCACAGAAGGCTATATAAATATCAACTACTTAGCTTCATTATTATCATTGCTGACAAGTTGTGAGTTGCCAACAAAAATCAGTCTCTCGAAAGAAAACTTTCTAATACATCAGGTAATTCTCAGTTTTCATTTACTGAGTGTGAATTTGGAGCTCTGCCCATTTTGATCTCAGCAATGTGAATTTCAATCAGTGCAGATTTCAACACATTTATATCTTGTCATCATTGTGCTTCTTGTCTCCACCCTTCTATGAGCTTGCCAAGGAGTATGTGCCTAGTGCACTGGGAACCTTCTTCTGGATCTTCTGAGAGTTTGTGGATATTATCAGTATTCAACCATTCTATCAGCCACTCCTCAGATTCCACATATTTGTGGCCAATGCCTCCCTTTTTCCATTGTACATATTTTTAATAACATTTGCCCACTTCTCATGCCCAAACCCTTTTTGGTACATGTGAGGAATGACCTGTTGCTAGGTCCTAGCTGACAGAAGTAACTCCATATTTTAATACTGATTCATTCACCTATATGCAAGGAAGTTCCTATGCACCCAACAATTTGTTTAGTCAGCTATATTTAAGGTTAAGAACACAAGGTTAACAAACTATCAATATAGCAGATTTCATTAAATGCATGTGTGTAAAGTTAGCAATGTCTTTGTGGTTGATGTGGGGTGGAGAGAGTAGTGTCATAGTCCAGATCACTTGTTGCTTGATTGACTCCCAAGATCCCCCCACCTAGTCCCTGTGAATCTGCCCAATAACAACAATCAGATTTAGGAGATCTAGGCTCTTGATCAGGGTACACATCCTTCTACATATCCAAGCCACTATCTTCATGTACCTAAGGGAATACAGGATGAGGAAAATACATGTTCATATGCCTGTGAATAATAAACTGCTTGACTTCTAATCCTTTGAGCATCTATTTTCCTTCTAAGAATCTCCTCATTCCACAACCTCCTCACAGTATAATTCTGAAACCTACTTATACCACCATGTCATCCATTGCTGAAATTTTTATTTATTCTGCAATCATTCTACTAACAAGATAATGATTTTAAGTTCTACTAATTGCCAAATTATCCCCAAAGCAAGATTACCAAATAGAGATGGAAGAGATCTTTGTATGGCTATAAATCTTTCGTGAGGGGTAAATGTTAACTAAAATTTCAAGATCTGTATTATTAGTATTTCATATTCCCACAGGTTTGGGCTTCTTTTGAGCTTTCTATCTGGACAACTAAAGAAAACATGGATCCTTCCATCTTTGACTAAGCAGAGAAAGATGGAAATATCACATTGAAAGTTAATTCAATTCTTTCAGTTCATCAAAGAAAGAGATACTGAATCAATCACAGAATCAGAAATTTTCACAATCAGACAAGCTTTCAGAGACCTTTAAAATATATATGACAATGGGTTGCCCAGTCTTTTCTTGCAGACCTCCAATGAGAGAAACCAACTCCCTTCTAGTAAGTCATTACAACATAACAGAGTCCTTATTGTTATGAAGCTTTTCCTCACATCAAGCTTGAATTTCCCTCTGAAATGACTATCCTTTGTTCCTAGTTCTATCCTATAGGGTCAAACAGAACATAGAGGATCTCTTTTCCAAATGCATGTGTATGTGTGTGTGTGTGTGTGTATGTGTGTGTATAATATTATATATTATATATATATATATACATATATATACATACATATACATATAAAACTAAATAGCATATGTCTTAGTAATGTCATGACTTTAAAACAGCGGTTCTCAACCTGTGGGTCGTGAACCCTTTGGGGGTCAAATGACTCTATCACAGGGGTCACAGGGCTCACCCAAGACCATCGGAAAACACATATTTCCAATGGTCTTAGGAACTGAGACACTGCTTCTCTATCCGTCTCCAGGTGGGTCTGCCCACATGCAGATACGCCCACATATGAGTGTTAAAAGGTCGCAGCATTAGGAAGGTTGAGAACCACTGCTTTAAAACCTTACAGTGTCCATGTTAAATCCTGCACACTTACATTATTTTTTCAATTAATACTCTCCATTCATTTCCAGTAACAATAATATGAATGGCAGACCTACTCCACTAAGGCAATGCATTGAAATACTTTTATTTAATTAGCAAAACAATGCAAAGTATTTCACCATTTGTCTTTTGCAATGTGGTTCAGTACCTGAGTTTTAATTAAGAACAGCAACATCACTGCAGAATAGTAAACTATATTGATAAACTATATCAAAATAAATAAATGGTATGTTATTGTATTTGTATATAATTTCATATATATTCTTTTACCCTATTTATCTTTCCTTCCCACTAATGCCTCTTCTCCCAAGTAAGAAAAGAAAAAGTAATATATAGCTGCAGAGTCCGGCAAAATAAACATTGTCTATGAAACCATTGGTCAGGTCTAAAAATGTATCTCTTTCTGCATTTTAAGTTCACCACTTCTCTATCAGTAGGTCAATAGCATGTTTCATCCTTATTCTTTTGGTTTAATGGTTTCTCATTGCATTTATCAGGATTTTAAAGTTTTTCGTATTTTTTTTTCTCTCTCTCAAATATTACCATTGTATAAATTGTTTTCCAACTTCTCTGAATGCTTCACTGTACATCAGTTCATAGAGGTCTTCACAATTTTCCCCTGAAACTGTCCTTTTTGTCACCTCTTATGGCCCAATAATTTGGATCTCTTTTTCATTTAATAGTTCTTCAGATATTTGAAAACCATTATTAGTTTTTGTTCCTCCTTCTCTTATCCAACCATGAGTCTTCTCTTCTCTAGATAAAAATCCCAGTTCCATTGACCAATCCTTATATGGAATAAATTCAGTGCTATAGTTGTCCTCTTATGGAAGCTCTCCAGCTCATCAATGTTCTTACTAATATTACAGATCCAGAATTGCACAGTGTAAATCCATGTGTGGTAGGACCAGGAGAGAACACAACAGGATTATTTTTTATTGTTATTAACACTGTGTCCCTCATCACATCCCAAGATTGCATTTTGATGGCTATGTCACACTATTGATGCATGCCAAACTTGTAATCCATAAAAACCTTCAATATATTATTAATAAAATAGCTGTTTAGCCATCCCTCTCCCAACATTGTATTTGGGAAGTTGATTTTGTGAACCCAAGTGTAAGAGTTTACATTTATATCTATTGAATTAACTTTTCCCCCACTTCAGCCCAATAGTCTAGACTTTCAAACTTTGGGGATCCTGATTCTATAATTATGCATATTATCTATCTCTCCTGCAGGACCATAAAAAAGAAAAAATATTAGCCTTATTATATATATTTATATATACTAGTTTATCAGTTAAACTTTCAAGTGAAGGATGGATACATGAAAAATAAAGTCTAAAGTTTGCATGCTAATGACAAAATCTTTGAGAGATGAGACACTGCCTCATCATTTTCCAGTTATAAAGATTCAGTGAGTATTCACTGAGCAACAAAGCAAACCCAATTTTATTGCTTTGGTAATATTTTAAAAATAGCTCCTGGGCTGTGATCAGAGGAAACAGGAGGAAACAGGTTTAGCAATAATAAAATGGAAGTGCTGACTGTAACATAAACAGGAGCTGAAGAGGTTTATAAAAGGCTGAATGTCCAAGGTCAGGCAAATTTGAAAAACTTCATTTCACAAGTAAACCAGAAACAGACCTAGTGATACCATGGCCTGCTGTAACACCTGCTCTACCAGCTTCTGTGGCTTTCCCAGTTGTTCTACTGGGGGGACCTGTGGATCTAGCTGCTGCCAAGACAGCTGTGGGACCACCTGCTGCCAACAGGGAGGCTGTGGGAGCAGCTGTGGGGCTACCTGTGGGACCAGCTGCTGTCAACAGGGAGGCTGCGGCATCGGCTCTGGGATCAGCTCTGGAATCGGTTCTGGGATCAGCTCTGGATCCAACTGTGAGACTACCTGTAGGACCAGATGTTATGTCCCTGAGTGCTGTGGAGGTGAGAGCTGCCGCACCAGGTGGTGCCGCCCAGACTGCAGGGTTGAGGGTACTTGCCTGCCACCTTGCTGTGTAGTTAGCTGCACTCCCCCATCTTGCTGCCAGCTGCACCATGCCCAGGCCGCTTGCTGCCGCCCATCCTACTGTGGCCAGTCTTGCTGCCGTCCAGCCTGCTGTTGCCACTGCTGTGAGCCCACCTGCTGAAAACCACTTAGTAATTTTGAAACTAAATACTCACAAGCCCTGGGATTCAAAAGAAATTTCAAAAGTCTAACGATCTCCTTCTAACCTGCAGCCTCTGACTGATATCCTAATCTCTGCCTCTGAAAATGTTTTAAAATACCAAACCTGGAGTCTTTGAATATACTGAGATGTTTGGAAATCACCAGACAGAAAAAAGAAATAAAATATCTCAACAACTTGTTAGAATAATTCCTCTTCTTGATTCAAAAATAAGCTTTAAACTTTCCTTACCCAGTAATCTTTGTTTCATAATTCCTTAAATGATACTTGTCACTAGAGGATTTTTTTTTTAAATCAAATAAATATGGAATGGCAAAATGGTTTCTTTTTCTACTTATTTTTCTGGAAATGCTCATTTAAATTTTTATTTTATTTAAAGTGGCAATTTGTTTGCTTGAATATGCTTATCTGTTAAAAGGTTTTGTTTTTCTCTTTTTCTTTTCCTCCTCCAGGGGAGGGGATAGGAACAAGAAAAAGAAAATGTTTGTTCATTGGAAAAAAGTTTATAGGTAGTAGGGAAGCAGCTAGTAGAAAGAGAGAGATTAAAGATGAACAAAAGAGTGTGAATGATAGAGGTGGCAATCTGCTGAAGAAATAAAATCAAATGGCACGTGGAGAGGTTTGCCTTGGCCAAGAGAAGAGTTACTTCTTCACGCAAGAAAGAGGTGAAGGAGATCATGGTGGCAGAAAGGATGTGGGTGACATGAGATGAGGTGGAGGGGAGAAGAGAGAGCTCTCTGCAAATGGTCTGGTTTTGTGTTGTGGTTTTTTTTTTTTTTTTTTGGTAAAATATAAGACAACATTTTCATCTGAGACAGTGGTGGAGGGTGAACCAGGGAGGCTTGGAGGTATGAAAAGGTTTGGAAGATCCATGGTGCACTCACCCCAATATCCATCCCTATTTCTCTACAGAGTCCCACCATTTTTTAACTTGATTTTAAAATTTTGAACTTAAACAAGCATGAAAATTTCTATATCAAAAGAATAAAAGACAATGATTTTATGTGAAGCTGTGAACTTCTATTTTTTTAAGTTTGCATTTTTTAAAATATAGATTAAGTTGAACAGTTAATGTGTTAATACTAGCTCTTCCCTACTTGATAATATCCACTTCTGGACTTAATTTTGGCTCTCCTGTGTATATTTCAGTGTTTCACGGATACTTTTGTTTTCTTTTTCTTCTCTTTTCTTTTGAAATCCTCCTCTGTAACAAGTTATAATCCAGCAAAATCGACTCATACAATGGCTGTATCTGAAAAGCACTCAGCATCTCTAATTCACAACCCTTCTGCAAAGAGGTTTGGGGACAGAGGGTGAGAGTGGAGTGAAATAACCATTCCTTAAGTCACTCAGCTTCCAAAATGAAGAATCACTCTCAATCCCCTTCACTCCCTCCTCAATTCAACCAAATCTTGCTAGTTTTGCCTCCTTAGCATCTTTTCTATCTGGACTCTTCACTTGTCACAACAGAGCTCTTCTTCTCCTCCCTAGACTATTGGAGTAGCCTCAAAACTGGTCTCCTGGAATGTAAACTATCCCCTTTCCAGTCTATCTTAAGCATTTATGTCACTTCTCTGATCAACAAACTTCAGTGATCCCCTATCACCTTTAGGTAATAGAAATTAGAAATTCCTCTATTTGTCATTTAATCCTCTCATAATCTTCAGCCTCCCTTTCCAAGCTGATTACATCCTCTCTTTTCCATCTTCCTGTCAAACTGACATACTTACTACCCTTCACATTATGACATTCCATCTTCTGCCTCTATGTCTCTTTAAAGGTTGTCTCTAACGCTTGGAATGCTCTCCTTCCTGTCTCTTGAAAATCTTAGGCCCCTTCAGGATTCATCTAAATGGCCACATTCTTTGTGAGACCTTTCTAGCTTCCCCTAGTTGTGAGAGGCCCCTTCTCCGTCACTTAGAGTGCATATGTATTGAATTGTCTTGGGAAGATTCTGAAGATCACCTGGCAGGATAAGGTACCAGACACTGAGGTCCTTTCTTGAACTAAGCTGCTAAGCATTCAAACTCTATTTCAGAGAACACAACTCCAATAGGCTGATCATGTTATACAAATGCAAAATGTACGCTTGCCAAAAACACTATTTTATGGAGAATTCACATAGGGCAAGTGTTCACATAGTGGTCAGAAGAAGCAACAAGCAGACATTCTCAAGATCTCTCTTAAGAACTTTGGAACTGATTGTGTGACATGGGAGACACTGGCACAGGACTGCTCAGCATGGCATGGCCACATCAGAGAAGGTGCTGTGTTCTATGAGCAAAGCAGAATTGAAATAGCTCAAAAGAAAAGCAAGATTCACAAATAGAATCCACTTCAAATGTTCCCAGGGACTATTTACCCCCAGCCTGTAGTAGAATATTCCAAATTCATATTAGTTTGATCAGCCACATTGAAACTTGACTCTAGCATAGTCATTTTCGTCCTCTTTGAAAATGGACAATAATGAGCCAAACACATGTACACACATACCATATGTGTGTATACACATGTGTGTATATATGTATGTATACATATGCATGTATGTGTCCTATATTTACTTATCTGTGAATGACAAGAATGGTCTCATTTTTATATTTGTTTCTACAATGATTAGCTTCATCCCTGTCTTCCTCTTTGCTGTATGTTGGAGAGCTTCATACTCTCCAACACCTCCTCCTGCCAGTTCCAACATGGCCAGGCCTCTTGCTATCACTCACCCTATTGTCAACAATTTCAGATTTCTCACTAGTGAAGGATAAGGCAGTATATCTGGTGCATACCAGACACTTCATGATTTCTTTAATTGATTGATTGAGTGGAGTGGATAAAGGATTGGTCTTCGGGTCATGGAGATATAGCTTCACAGTTCACAAGTCCTTCCACCATTAAATGCTAGCTGGGCCATGGACAATCACTTACCTTCTCAATGCCCCTAGGAAACTCTCTAAAACTGAGTTGCAGAGGAGTGACCAATCTATGTCTAATTGCATAGGTTTGTAACCTGGGTCCATGAACTTAAAATAAAAAATTATAATGGTATTTCAACAAAATTCATTTCTTTTTCAGTATTATATATTTTAATTTATTAATTTAAAAAAAAACATTCTGAGAAGGGTTTCATAGACTTCACTAGACCAAAAAGGGCTCATGATGATACAGGAAAGGTGAAGAAGCCCTGGTCAACAAAAAAGTATTTTGTAAAGCTAGAAAAAATAATAATGGGGAAGCTAGGTGGCTCAGTGAGTAGAGCACTGGACCTAGAGTCAGGAGGGCCTCAGTTCAAATCCCATCTCAGACAGTTAACACTTACTAGCTGTGTGACCTTGAACAAGTAACTTAACCCCAATTGCCCTGCCTTCCCCCTTCCAAAAAGACCAAAAAATTAAAAATAATAAAAATAATAACAAAATTCATCTGGAAGGTCAAAATATCAAGTGAATTAAGAAAAAATAATGCAAAGGAAGGTGGCCAAGCTGTGCCAGATCTAAAACTATATCATAAAGTAGCAATCATTGAAACTATTGGTACTAGCTAAGAAATAGAGTGATGAATCAATGAAAGGGGTTAGATAGACAAGACACCATAGTAAATAACTATAGTAATCTACTGTTTGATAAACCCAAAGACTCTAGTTTCAGGGATGAAAACTCTATATTTGTCAAAAACAGCTGGGAAAACCAGAAAATAGTATGACAGAAACTAGGCACAGACCAACTTCTTATACCATGTACCAAAATAAGGTCAAAATGGGTACACAATTTAAACATAAAAGGTGATATCATAAGCAAATTAGAAGAGTAAGAAACAGTTTACCTGTCAGATCTATGGATAAGGGAAGCATTTATGATGAAACAGGGGGCAGAGAATATTATGAAATGTAGTATGAATAATTTTGATTATAATTAATTTAAAAGTTTTTACACAAACAAAGCCAATGCAACCAAGGTTAGAAGAGAAGCAGAGAGCTGGGGAATAATTTTTGTAGCCAGTATCTCTGATAAAGGCCTCATTTCTAAAATATATGGAAAAATGAGTCAAATTTATAACAATAAATGTCATTTACCAATTGATAAATGGTCAAAAATATGAACAGGCAGTTTTCAGATGAAGAATTAAAGTGTTATGTTGATAAAGATGTGAAATAAAAAAAAATTGGAGACTAGTGATCTAAAGACTTGGTGATTAAACTTAATGAAGTCTTTGATATTTGGAAAAATTGTTATGCACAAATACCCTTATGAAATAGGTTTTTTGTGTAAAGGGACTCAACGTTTGATGGTAGAAAGGGAAAGATACTTTTCAATATGATGCCATGACCAACTCTGATAGACTTGGCTCTTCTCAGAAAAACAATGATCTTAGACAATTCCAAAACACTTAAGGTGGAATACACTATCCATATCCAGAGAAAGAACTATGATAGTTGAATGCAGATTGAAGCACACTATTTTCTCTTTTTTTTATTTCTCATGTTTTATTTTCCTTTTTGTTCTTATTCTTCTTTCACAATGTGACTAATGTGGAAATATGTTTAATGTAATTATACATGTATAATCAATATCAGATTGCATGCCTTCCATCTTGGAGAGAGAGAGAGAAAAATTGGAACTCAAAATCTTATAAAAGTGAATGTTTAAATTTTTTTTAATTAACATTTAAAGCTAGAGAGACAGAGAGATGAGAAGAAAAGAGAAGGGAGGAGAAAAGAAGAGGAGAGAAGAGGAGAGGACAGGAGAGGACAGGGGAGGAGGAGAGGGGAGGGGAAGAGAGGGGAGGGGAGCAGAGGGGAGGGTGAGGCGGGGAAAGAAGGAAGGAAGGAAGGAAAGGAATCAGAGACCATGTAAGATATTAAAAATATTATTAAATAAAGCTAACGTATTGAAGAGAAAAGTGCAACAAGAAGACTCAATGATCATGGCATCACATTAAAAATGTCTTTCCCTTTCTACCATCAAACATTGAGTCCCTTTACACAAAAACCTATTTCATAAGGGTATTTGTACATAACAATTCTTCCAAATATCAAAGACTTCATTAAGTTTAATTGCCAAGTCTTTAGATCACTAGTCTCCAATTTTTTTTTATTTCACATCCTTATCAATATAACACTTTTAGCACATACTCCCAATGTGTGTACATTTACTTATTCATAAATTATGTCTGTATTTCTTTACTAATAATTATGTGCATTATTAAACTTGCACAAAATAGACATTTTTTTAAAATGAGATAAAAATGATACACTATTTCCTGCCAGATCCACTTGGAGTCAACAGTTTGTTGAATCGAGGAGTGACATGGTCTAATTAGCACTGAAATAAAATCTCTTTGGCAGCTATATGGATGATGGGTTGGGGTAGAGAAAGACCAATTGAGAGGCTATTGCAATTCCAAGGGTAAGGTGATGAGGACCTGAATGAGAGTGTGGAGAATAAGTATGTGAGTGGAAAAAAGCAGACATTATAGGAAAGGCATGAAAGTAGAAATAAGATCTGACAACTGATTGAATATTTGGAGTGAGGGAGAATAAGGGATAGATGATATGAAGGTTATGCCCCAAATGACACTAAAAATGATCATCTGACTGACTGAAAAGATTGCAGTGTCCTTAATAGTAATTGAAAAGTCTGCAATAAGGGTGAGTTTGGGGGAAAAGCTGTTGAAATGAGATCTGTTGCAACCTATTGTTTCTCATCCTGGGAGACTCACTCTTTTATGACCCAAATTGAAAAGAGAAGAAGATGAATCTCTTTTCTGTCACTGAACAGGAGCAAAGAATCAGCCCTCTGTAGGCTGTTGACAACAAGCAGTCATAAAGTAATCTGAAGGAACAAAGGATGGCTGTGGTGGGAGAGGGTAGGGGAGAGATTTACCTAATGGAACCTGTGTAGTTGCTACTATAGATGCCTGGTAGCAGTTTGATCATAATTGCTCTAAGAAACTAAAGCCCAGCTTGGAACGTGGAAGATGGTAGCTTTCACAGCAAAGGGAGAGGGCAAAGCAGGGGTATCTTTAGAGATAAGCATAAGTGTGGTTGTGATGGTGGGCTCTAAGTTTGGCTACAACAGAGGAATAAGATGCAACCCATATTCCCATCCTGCTTAGCTCATCACATAGTCCTTTGTATCATGTCACTGACCCCTTGTGGTCAGGCAGTGCTCTGGCATGGGCCTCAGCCTCTGTTTTAAAGACTGTAATTAATGATGAAGCCATGACATCCAGACATCAGCTTCCCATGACACTGACATGTCTCAGGAATTAAAGAGACAAAAGGCTGATACTAGTGACCTAATTTAACCCAAGAAGGAAAATCTCAATGTGCTGTACCTTTTAGACCCAATTAGATGAGTGATTTGAAAAAATAGACTCGATATCAAGAGTGAGGATTCATGGTTAAGCCACAAAACCACTTTGCTCCAATGAATCACATGTTAGCATCCATCTTTCCAAAACGAAGCTAATCCCTTAGGCTTGGAAGCACCGAATCTTAGAATGTCAAAGATATGGGGAGACCATAGAGATCATCCAAGCTTTCTGCTACTCATAAACTAGAAGGATGTAATTGCCTCAAGGACCATGATTGTTTACTTTTTTTCTTTGTACTCCCCAGCACATAGTAGATTGCATGTTACTTTGCACGTACGGGGAAGTTAATAAATGCTTGTTGTTCTTATTGAATTAGCTGGTAATTTCTAGTTACCTAAAGCTGTGAAATCTGGTCACCTGCAGGGATTTTGGTGTAAGATACATAATTATGTTGCACTGGTTCTTGATGGTTCATTTCTCCAGGTGTATGCCTGCCTAGCTCTTCCACAGATCTCTCTGCGTAAAGGCTCTTAAATATAAAAGATTAACAAGTCCCAAACCACATCATTTAAGCTTTTATTGAAGCTTTTAGAAAATTAACTTTTCTTCTATTGGCTTCCTAAAAAGTTAACTTACCAATCAGTGTCCCTGGCACCCCTCCAAAACTCAAAGTTTCAGATCTTCGTTGATAGAAAAATTCCCCCACCCATAACTTCCTACAATAATGGGATCATAGATATCACACACACACACACACACACACACACACACACATCTTTGATGTCCAAGAAGTTCTCTGCCTACTCCCCCCAAAAAGAAGAAAAAAGCAGTTATGGACAATATTTGTTATATTAATATGTCTCCCTTGAACTTCTAATTTTTAAGGAAGAAGGGAGTGGAATCATTAGAGTATGGAATATCTATTTTGGAAATTCTCCTCATAGATGCAGATCATTAATTTCTTTGTTACTTAGAATTTTAAGGAGTTTCCTAGGTGCAATGGGAGTTAAGTAATGATAATAATAAAATAATAACTAATAATACCATTTCTATAGTGCTTTAAGGTTTATAAAGCACATTGCAATGTTATCTCATTTAATCCTTACAACAAGTTTTGGGAAGTAGGTACAATCATTATCCCCATTTTAAAGATGAGGAAACTGAGGCAAAGAGAGGCTAAGTGACTTACCTAAAGTCACACAGCTAGTGAGAGTCTGGGGTCAGATTTAAACTTGGGTTTTGCTCATTCTAGGTCTAGTATTCTATCTATTGTACCATCTAACTGTCTAGTATATATGATATAATATGTTAATATAATAATTTTATATGCATTATATCAAATAATATAATATAATATAACTATCATTTCTTTAGCACTGGTTTGTAAAACACCTTAAAAGCACATTGCTGTGTTATTGTTCAGTCATTCAGTCATGGCAGACTCTTGATGACTTCACGGACCATAGCATGCCAATATTGTCCGTGGCGTTTTCCTGGCAAAGATTCTGAAGTGTTTTGCCATTTACTTCTCCAGTAAATATCCCATTAGATCCTCACAGCAACCCTATGTGGAGATTCTATTATAATCCCCATTTAACAGTTGAGGAGAGAAGTTGTGCTGCTCATGGTTACATAGCTATTATGTGCCAGTCTTTACCCCAAGTTTCCCTGATTCCAAGACTGGCCTGCTTTCTACTACAGCATAGTGGTATAAGCCCCTCCCGGAGTTTTTAACTTAACAGCAACAATTCACAATCTCAAGGCTCCCTTTACCCCAACTTCCAGGACTTGTCTTATAACCTTCTCTCATTGACTAAAATAGGATGTGCCCTTAGAGAAGAGGGTCTGGGACACTGGGGGCACTGGTGCATTCAGGGATATCTATCAACCATCGTGGATATACTCACAGGAAATTTTAAAGAGTTAATGTTGAAAAGTAGTGACCATCTCTGAAGGTAAAACAGTATCCCCATTCCCACCCCCTGAGCAAAGGCCAGATCTTACTTACTCTGGGGCTGTGCATCCAGTGAACACTAATAACACCAATCATCAGTGATGATGATGATGATGGATCCTAATCATAAACCAAATACAATCAACTTTCAAAGCTTTCTGAACAGTTTTGTTAATAGTTCAATTGATGTCTCAGAAGCAAACTGTTTAAGACCAAAATAAGGAAGAGCTATTAAACATTGTAAACAGCAGCTGAGAAAGCCATATAAAAGGTACACCAAGCAAGGAGACACTTAAATTTGAAAAACTTTTCTTCGCCAGAGACCTCCAGACACCATGGCCTGCTGCAACACCTGCTCCACCAGCTTCTGTGGCTTCCCCAGCTGCTCCACTGGGGGCAACTGTGGATCTAGCTGCTGCCAAGACACCTGTGGGACCAGCTGCTGCCAACAGGGAGGCTGCAGCATCGGCTCTGGGATCAGCTCTGGGATCGGCTCTGGGATCGGCTCTGGGATCAGCTCTGGGATTAGTTCTGGGATCGGCTGTGGCACCAACTGTGAGACCACCTGCAGGACCAGATGCTACGTCCCTGAGTGCTGTGGAGGCGAGAGCTGCCGCACCAGGTGGTGCCGCCCAGACTGCAGGGTTGAGGGTACTTGCCTGCCACCTTGCTGTGTAGTTAGCTGCACTCCCCCATCTTGCTGCCAGCTGCACCATGCCCAGGCTGC
>CM053586.1:223348597-223362003 GCA_028646515.1 Pseudochirops corinnae | reverse complement strand
GTTCTGGGATCGGCTGTGGCACCAACTGTGAGACCACCTGCAGGACCAGATGCTACGTCCCTGAGTGCTGTGGAGGCGAGAGCTGCCGCACCAGGTGGTGCCGCCCAGACTGCAGGGTTGAGGGTACTTGCCTGCCACCTTGCTGTGTAGTTAGCTGCACTCCCCCATCTTGCTGCCAGCTGCACCATGCCCAGGCTGCTTGCTGCCGCCCATCCTACTGCGGCCAGTCTTGCTGCCGTCCAGCCTGCTGCTGCTACTGCTGTGAGCCCACCTGCTAAAGAACCAGGATGCTGTCTGCCAATGTGCAGTGGACACAACATCTCTAAATTACGTCTTAGAGAACTGACATTGGATCACTAATAAATTTGTGAAATTTGTATTTTGTGGCAAGCAAGTTTTTTCTGCCTATTTCTTAACTGACTGACAGAATTCCCTGATTCTCAGGAATAGTCTCAAACATCAGATGAGCCATGGAAACTAAGGAATTGAGATTTGTCAAGTGCTATGGATGAGAATTTGCTTGGACAGTTGACTGAACTTTCAAATGACTGTTTCATCATACAGCAATAGCTTTCTTTGGTGGGTTCCAAGGCTTCCCAACATATAATATCTTTTTTTCTTTGTCTTCTTAATGACATCTGTGACTTAGTGTCCTCTGTTAGTGGCCTAATAAATTCTGTAAACTAGATAAAATACAGTCCTTGCCTCAATTATTCACCAAGTTAGTTGCCGCTTCTTGGCATCATTGTCTTGCAAAAAAATAGAATTGGAGTCCAAGAATGTGGGTTTGAACACTGTCTCCATAATTTACTAGCAGCATAACCTTGGGCAAGTCAATTCAAGTTTCAGAATCTCAGTTTCTTTATCTGTCAAATGGAAATAACTCTACTTAAACAATTTATCCAAAAAAGGGACCGATGGAAAGAGCTCTGGGCTCTCTCTGCAAAAGGCTGGAGATAGACGGAATCAGTCACCAGGTATCTTGTCAGCAGGCTGTTGTGTTTGTCCTTCATTTTTGAAGAGGACCATGACATCAGGGAAATGATGACATGATTTGCAGTTGACATTGATTTGAGTGAGGGAAGGCCATTCAATGTCACCAGCCTCACTTTCTCCTCCAGAGCCATCTGGGTCCAGTGACCAGATGTTCAACAGGATAGCTGGAGATGACCCAAGACATAATGGGAGACCCTGACTCTTTTAGACTAAGGCTTTTTTACGTGTTCACTGAGAGTGAGGTAACACTTATTCAGTGAATAGGCCTCTTTAAGAAGTGAGTCAAGGGATGGCTCCCTTAATTAGAAAAAAAGGAAAAAAAAATCAAGCTGGGAGGAGAAGACCCTCAGGTTTGTCAGCACAGTGAGTACTGAGATCCTTTCACTGAGCTGATAGAAAATCTCTCAAGGTTTCTGGCACAATGAAAACTGTTTGCAAGTCTTTATTCCTGTGGATTCAAAACAGGTGGAATTGGTCACATCCATGCTGGTAGGACAGGTTGCCAGCTGAACCAGCCCCTAACTTTCAAGACTTAAACTCCCACTAGATGATATAGAAGGATATAGAAAGAGATAGAGAGATAGATACACACATATATGTATATGTATATATGTATGTATGTATATGTATGTGCATAAATATATATATATATATATTTATACATTTTAATTTTAATTTTAGGGGATTTTATTGTCCTCTCCATCAAGCTGAAACCGCCAACTGCTATGCTTTCTAATTTAAGCAGGGCAACACAATGTAGTGAGCAGAGCACAAGAGTTGGAGTTCAAAAAGCCTGAGTTCAAATCCTGTTTCAGACAATTACTAGCTCTCTGATTCTAGATAATGTTGGTAACAGCAACCACAACCACAATAAAAGGAGAGGGGGAGTATATGTCCCTTCCTTAAGAAGACTATCTCAGATGAAGATGAAGATGAATGGCCACTTTGTCAATGCCCAATATCGCTCCCTGTAGAAAGTTTACCCCTATCATACTGCTTGGAGATCTTACCTCTTGCCAACTTAACAGCTTTAGATCAGAGTTATGAATGTCTGGAGTCAGGAAGACCTTAGTTCAAATCCAGTGAGAGACATATCCTAGCTGTGCGACTCTGGGCAAGTCACTTATCCCTATTTACCTCAGTTTCTTCATCTGTAAAATGAGCTAGAGAAGTAAGTGGCAAACCACTCCAGTATCTCTGCCAAGAAAACCCCAAGTGGGGTCACAAGATACCTCTGACACTACTCAACAACAACAAGAATGCCTGGAGGAGTCCTTCCTAACCCTTTGGATTTGTTTATCAGTTGAAATCTTGCTTGACCTGACCTGGCCTTCATGTGTCAGCTTCTCAAATAATGACCTGAGGACACGCCCATCTCCACCTGAAAGGGCTCTTTTCTCTGAGGCCTTATTAATTTCCCTTAATTCACTTGGTCCTATCTCTGCAGGATACTGGGATCTGACAGGAAGAGAGTTAACAGTGACTAGGTCTAAGGAACCAAGACCAGGAGAGCTCTCTTTAGAATCTTGTAGAACTTAATAAAGAATGGAAAGGATTGGGGTGGCTAGGTGGTGCAGTGAGTAAAACACTGGCTCTGGAGTCAGGAGGACCTGAGTTCAAATCCAGCCTCAAATCCACACTTACTAGCTGTGTGACTTCGGGCAAGTCACTTAACCCCCAATTGCCCCTCCAAAAGGCAAAAAAACCCCAAACAAACACAGAATGAAAAGGATTCGCATGGTCACCAAGAGTCCTCAGGGCAAAGGTCTAAAGGATTAGTCCAAAGGATAAACTGTCAGGAGATCTCCTAAAGAAGCCTCCTTCATTGAACTTTTCAGTCTCTTTGACATAATTGTTGTTTGGTTTGGTTTGTTGTCGTTGAACAAAAAATATATGAAAATAAAATAGAGAACCACAAAAACATAATTGCATTTTTAAAAATTTAACAAACTCCTTTTAAGCTCTTTTTTTCCTGTGCACATGGAATAATCATGAATGGCAAAATCCAGTTTTTATGTAATTACATTTCAAACCATTTGTCTAACAGTTGAATGGTAACAGCTAGCATTTATACATGGTGCTTTAAGGTTCACAAAGCATTATACATATGAGATTTCATTTGATTCTCACAACAGCTCTAGGAGGTAGCATTATTATTCTCCCCATTTTATAGATTGGGAAACCGATACTGAGAGAGGTTAGGTAGCTTTCCCAGAGTCGCACAGCTAGAAAGTGTCTGAGGAAGGAATTAAATTCATGTCTTCCTGACTCCAAACTCAGCATTCTCATCCCAGCCCCACTATTACCAGGCAATCGATGATAGCTTTTATTAAGCTCAAAGCCCAAGTCAGTACCTCCATTTATTGACTTTGATTATCCAGAATCCAAGAGGGGATAGTCTGGAGTTCAGAAGTACAAATTGAAATTGAACCACAGACAAACGCCTGATGGGGAGTAGATGGAGGATTCCAGACTGTCAGTGTCCAGTGATAAGCAAGGTCCATACCCAGACTGGATATGATTAAGGGAAGTGAGGGATGGAGTTTAGATTAGGATTTAGGTTCCCAAAGTGGGCGATACTAACCCCCAGGGAACTGGAATGATGGGGGGTGGCATATTAGCCTCAGGTACAATGGGATGGCATTGAATAAAAATAAGGAGGCTGTGGAAGCAAAAGAAAAAATGAGAAGAAAATTTTGAAGAACTGTTCGTACATGTTTTATCTGTTGTGTAACTGAGTTAGTCATAGTGATTGCATTATTTTCCAAATAAACACATAAAATGCAAGTTATAACCGATCAGTGGTCAAGTCCACTGACAGGTCTTAACAAGGAAGTGTTGGCAGGCTAGCATGCTGTGTATTGTTGGGCAGGCTAACATATTCGGCAGGAATATGTGCATGTAATGACTAGTTTACAATACGATACCACACGGTTACATGACACAGTATTTTGTCATCAAAATTTCAACACAGGAAAAACCCCACAAATTTACAAGAAATTACTGAATTTAAGATGCATCACTTTTTTAATTATTTTTTTTAATTAGGCAAAGTTTTAAAAAAAAAAAAGCTAAACAGAGAAAGTAGATTTGGGTTAATAATTTTTTTAAAGGGGACCAAATAAGTTTGGGAACTTCTGAATTAGGAGCCTAAGTGGAGAACTGTGAGACCCAGAAGAGATAGGAGGCAGGTCCACCTAAGAGCACAACCTGGGGATAACTAGAGACCCCAGTTCAATGGGCAACATTCCCTCTGGCAATCAATCTCTGATGTGAATTGATAAAATGGGTATGCACTGCTCCCAAGACTGAGGTAGTGTCTTGGAGGTCATGAAGGTTGTTTCTGAGAAGATTAAGTCCTGTGGCAATCCTTTATGGTTCTATTATTGGTTGTTAGGTACACAACCAGCCATTGTGTTTGGATGTTTACTAATTAACTTTCCCAATAAATAACTTTGAATATTCTAGAGAAGCAAAATGTGAACAGATTATTTGGAAGGGGGCGACAGAGTCAGTGTTCGCAGCCTAAAGCAGAGAAGACTTCTGTTTGTTTGTTTTTTCTAATGCATGAGTGATTCATAAGGAGGAAAAAAAAAATCAATTGAAGTTCAGAACCAATAAAAAGCAATTTAGCTTTTTTAAATAACAGAAAGATAAAACTTCCACTTTGCCTACTTTTAAAAAATCAAATATTTTATTAGTAACATAACATTTGTTGGTGTTGCTCAGTCGTATCTTATTCTTCATGATCTCATTTAGGGTGTTCTTGTCAAAGATAAATGGCAAAGTGGTTTGTCATTTCCTTTTCTAGCTCATTTTGCAGATGAAGAACTGAGGCAAATGGGGTTAAGTGACTTGCCCAGGTCACACAGCTAGTGAGTGTTTGAGGTCGGATTCAAACTCATGAAGGTAAGTCTTCCTGCTTCTAAGCCTTGTGCTCTATCCACTCTGCCATCTAGCGGCCAAAACATGAAACATGGATCAACATAAAAAGAAACTTGCTTAATAACTATTTACATTTAAATTAATCTCAGCACAGAGTATCATCAACACTTTTTTTTCCTCCCTGCCTCCAATAAGTATTCTCTCTCCATTTATTCTCATTTCCTTGTCTTCACATGTTTCTTATTTGGTACGTGCTTTATTCATTTGCTTTGGCTTTTCTTTTTATTCTGAATTATTTCTTAAATTTCATAAATTTATTTCTTTCCATTACGAGGAATACAAAGAAATCTAGAAAAACCTTATTGGCCTATTAATTTACAAACAGCAGATTAGCCCAGAACTCCTGGGTTCAAATATCATCTCAGATATTCACTAGTTGTATGACCCTGGATAAGTCATTGAAACCTCTTACAGCCTCAGTTTCCTAATCTATAAAATAGGCATAATAATAACACCTACCACATATGGTTGTTATGAAGCTCAAATGAGAGCATATTTGTAAACTTTAAAAGTGACATATAAGTGCTAATTGTTATTAACATTAAAAATAATACAAAAAGTACTTCACAAATGTGTATACATATATGCATAGATGTGTGTGTATATATATTATATATATATATATATATATATATATATATATATATGTATATGTATATATTTTCCAAGTCATGGTTGGTTAGGGGAGAGAGATAGAATGAGAAACTGAAGAGATGAAAAAGGAGATTGGTTTGAATGGCCTCTGTGGCCCTAAATTTATTATCCTGTGTTTTACTGTGTTCTGTAATACTGTGTACACTTTTACATAGCTCATGTTAGGAAGGATATTGGCAAGAAGGACGATGCTGAGGAATGTTAATCATAAGAAGGCCTGTGTAGGGTTTAGTTGCAAGTAAGCATAAAAAAAAGTATTAAAACTTCAGAGGAAGGTGAGATCTCAGTCTTCGAGAAGGATTTGTGAAGGATGAGGGTCTTTCATTCCAAGCTGTGAGTCACCCAAGGACAAAAGGGAGGCCTATGATGCATTAGAAGAATGGCAGAGGAGAAGTGAAGAGTATCATGAGAGAAAAGTGTGGGTGATGGGACAAACGATGAATGGAATCCGAAGACTGGGTGGTGGTGGTTGTTCAGTCGATTCAGTTTTGTCTGATTCTCCGTGACTCTATTTTTGAGTTTTCTTAGCAAAGATACTGGAGAGTCAAGAAGGGAGACAGAGAAACAAACACATACAGAGGAAGACATCATCCCCTCATGGGAACAGAAAGAGAAATCAAGGAAGAGATCAGTAGAGGTTTAAAAAAAGAGAGGGAGAGAGAACTAGCAATAGAGGGAAAGGAACTCAATCTCTAGAATAATAATAAATTTGTACACCACTTCATTGTGTGTAAATCTTTTCTTTTACTCAATAATCCAGTGTTTTAGCTCCTCTACATTAAAGAGAAAAGGAAAATATGGCTCTGAGGTGAAGCATTTGTCCATTATCCTACAGAGCCCAGGTCTCCTGGGCCCAGCTTTAAATGCTCCATCCAATTAGCTTGCCACCATGCAGTGTTGTTTACCCAGGCTGGGTTACCAGAGCCAATTATAAATGTTAGCCTCCATTTAGTTCAGCATTATGGCATTCCAAGTGACTAGTTATTTTAAAATCCAAATTACCTGGGGGCATTTAGATGGTGCATCAGATAAGGCAGCAGCCCTGGAGTCAGGAGCACCTGAGTTCAAACCCTGCCTCAGACACTTGATACTTACTAGCTGTGTGACCTTGGGCAAGTCACCCTGATTGCCAAAGAAGAAATTGAAAATACCTGATTTACCGTTGCCCCTATTCTTCAATTGCTCTCATCAATTAACAAATGATAGAATGGAAAGACTACTAAGTAAGAGGTCCTGAGTTCCACTCTTGCCTCTGACATTATCTAAGTAACCCTGAGTAAATCACTTAATCTCCCTGGGCCTCAGTTTCTTTTTCTGTAAATATGAGAGAGCTGTAATGGATGTCTTCTGGGGTCCCTTCTAAGGCTACTCTGAATGGTACAGTCACAAGAGTCCCCTCAAAGGAAAATTACTTCCCAGGCTGCAGAAATTAATAGACGCAGAAATACCCCCAGTCTTACTAATAATTAGACCAGAGGGTCAAATACAGAAATCCCTATAAGTCGTTCTGCATCTTTTAGCTCTTGGTCAAATTTTTTTTTTTTTCCCATTTCTGGTTCCATGGTGCTCTTTTAGAATCAGTGATAACTGAGAAATAATCATTCAATCAATAAGCACTGTATATAATGCAATGTACAAGGCACAGGGGGTACAGAGACCAAAAAAAAATGGTCCCTGCCCTCAAGGGACTGATATTCTATTTTTCTAGCAGAAAATTATTTTGTTAATTACTGGCTTACTCCCAAAACTGCATATATGATTCAGGAAATATGGTCTTGATTCCATTTAATCTTTCAAATGACACTTTAGTTGTACGTGTGTGTATGTGCGTGTGCATGTGCGTGTGCGTGTGCGTGTGTGTGTGTGTGTGTGGAGAGAGACAGAAAGAGAGAGAAAGAGAGAGAGAGAGAGAGAGAGAGAGAGAGATTTGGAGGAGTCAAGGATCTTCACCCATCTAAAAATTCTGAGTTTGTGAAACGAACTCTGCTATGAAAGCTTCTGATAATAAAAATTGAGAAAAAACCAAGAAGCTAATTAAAATTATCTATGTGGACTTGGGAAACCCTAACCCCACATGACACTTTGGGTTACCCAGGGCTGATTCATTTTTTTTTCCTTAAAAAGAATATCATATTCAAGATTATTCTCTGATGACTCACCCTGGTATTAGGGCAATTCTATGTCATCAGAATACAAGATAAAGGTATAAAGGGATCACAAGATTGTAGTTTTAGAGCTGGAAGGGACCTCAGAGGTCCTCTCTTGTAGTCCAGTCCTCTCATCTTTTTTTCTTCAAAGGCCAGATTGATGATTTCATTGAAATGGCCACATTGGGGCAGCTAGGTGGCACAGTGAATAGAGCACCAGCCCTGCAGTCAGGAGGACCTGAGTTCAAATATGATCTCAGACACTTAACACTTATTAGCCCTGTGACCATGGGCAAGTCACTTAGCCCCAATCGCCTTGCCCTCCCCCTCCAAAGAGAAAAAAAAGAAATGAGCACCTTCCAGAAAGGAAACTCTCTCTTTCAATGCAGATCAGTATCAGCTACCTAATTTGAAGTCTCAGAAAGTTTACTTGGGGAGACTGAGAGGTTTTTATAATGTATCTGGGGTCATTGAGTCACAAAATGAGTCTTCCACACTCTGAATCCAGGTCTGTAGCCACTTCACCATGTTGAAAACCAGATAATTTAAATGACTTGCTCAATATTTCAATAGGAGTTGGATTTGAACCCAGGTGCTCTGACCTAACCAAGCAGAGTTTTTGTTTCTGTGGTTGTTGTTCAGTTGTTTCAGCTGGGTCCAACTCTGTGATCCATTTCAGGTTTTCTTGGCAAAGGTAGTGGAGGGGCTTGCCATTTTCCTTTCTAGTTCATTTTACAGGTAAGGAAACTGAGGCAAACAAGGTTAAGTGACTTGCTCAGGGTCACACAGATAGTAAGTGTCTGAGGCCAGATTTGAACTTAGAAAGATAAGTCTTCCTGAGTCCAGGTGCAGCTCTCTATTCACTGTGCCACCTAACTGCTCTAGTTGGGGTTTAGGCAAAGGGAGCTTTGATCTTGAATCAAGGGCCAAACCTGGAGGCTAGACAAAAAGGAGCTTACTTCCTTACTGACCAGAAGAACTATTGAGAGAACAAACACATCACTGGGTCCAGAAGAAGAAGGAAGACTCAGCTAGGGAGTAGAATTGGAGATACTGAGAACATCTGATTTGAGTGAGCTATGAGTGATCAGCCTGGCCTTGTGATTACCCACTGCACCCCAAAAAATTTTGTGCCCGTTATAAAGAAGCTTTTGCACTTTCAGCAACTGACTGTGCATATACTACACTGCATCAAATGCCACAGGGAAGGAAGATGTCAGAAACAGGAAGGGAAAAAAGTCCATGATTCCAGTGGTTGCTTCTGGGAGAAAAAAATATTGGATCTCCTGGGGTAGTAGTGCCCAGTTATTCTTAATTCCTTCACATCACCCCACTAAAAAAAAAAAAACAGAAACCTTCATTTGTTCCCTGCACCAGACTTCAGTTGTCTAACTTCTCCTTTATAAAACTCGTGTTATCTTATCTGAACTCATCAGTGCCATAACTAGGGTGAGGCAACTGGGACTTTTTCCAAGGGCATGAAATTTATCAATTGATGTCTTTCTGCAGTAAGGAAGCAGTACAGTTCAGCATTCTATTAACAAGAATAATTAGTTAAAACAGGAAACTGCCAGATGGAGGATTGGGATGGACACTCTGTTGAACTCTTCATTCATATCCTGTCTCTATCATGTATTACTTGTGTAGCATTGGACAAATCACTAAATCTCATTGAGTTTTTTCATTCGAGTGAAAAATAAGGGAGTTGGGCTAGATGACTTCTGAAGTCCTCTGGAGCTTTAAATCTATGATGCCAGCACCCTATAAACTCTTATTCCCCATACGGGGCCACCCCAGCAACAGCTGTGCACCATCTTTCCAGGTTCTCTATCTCCTAATAATCCCAAATCAACTGAGGGTAATCTGTGGTTTTGCCCCTTGTATGGTTACTGGTAGTTGCCCCAAACACAATAATTCCTACCTACAGTTCTGGAAACTGCTCAATCTCTAACATTCCCTGTGGTCTTTTCTCTTTATTATCAGCTGCCTCTCCTCCCTCTCTTTTTTTGTCTTGGGATTCCTTCCTAATGAAAGAAAACCACATCCAATGAAGTGCTTTTGCCAAATGCCACTTAATGCATTGCACCTAGATGGCACAGTAGACATAATGTCAGGTCTGGAGCAGGGAAGAACTGAGTTCAAATCCAGCATCAGATACTTACTAGCTGTGTGATCCTGGGCAAGTCATTTAACCCTGTTTGCCTCAGTTTCCCCATAAGTTGGAGAAGGAAATGACAAACTACTGTAGTATTTTTGCCAAGAAAATCCTAAATGGGGTCATGAAGAGTCAGACACAAGTGAAAAAGATTGAACACCAGCAACACTTACCACATGGAACTTCTTACAAGTCAATCATCTCCTCGGCTTCCCTTTTTCCTTTTCTGTAAAATGAGAGGGTTGGGCTATATGAACTCTGAGATATCTTTCAGCCCTGAATCTGTGATCCCTATGAGCCTAAAGTCTGGTGCTAAGTTGCCCTGGGACACTCCCCTCACTAAGTAAGAGCCTCTCATTATCTCATGATGTTCAAGAAATCTTAAAAATCTAATGTCGTCATAGAGGCAAAAGCTCTACCTGGAGTCAAAGAATCTGAGTTCAAATTCTGTCTCCCTCCCTCTGTGACTTTGGGCAAGTCACTTCCCATCAATGGGCCTAAGTTCTCTCATCTATAAAATGAGAATATTAGACTAGATGCCCTGTAAGTTTCCTTCCAGACCTAAATTGAACTACATGGGGAGGAAAAATTCAATAAGCCTGCTGTATATTCACCTCTGAGTAATGGCGGCTGAAGTGTGAACTGAAATGACTATTTCAGCAAAAAAGCCCACATGAAGCTCTTACTCAGATTGGCAATGAATGCTGCCAAACATGCCTGTAGAGAGATTTATTGCTAGGTACTAAAAGGCAGAATGATAAGTTGTCTCCTGCGGAAATTGGTGCACAGAGTAACATGGAAAACATATTGTGTTGTCGAGTCATTTCAGTCATGTCTGACTCTTCATGACCCATTTGGGGTTTTCTTGGCAAAGATGCTGGAGTGGTTTGACGTTTCCTTCTCCAGCTCATTTTACAGATGAGGAAATTGAGGCAAACAGGGTTAAGTGACTTGCCCAGGGTCACACAGCTAGTAAGTGTCCAAGGCTAAATTTAACTCCAAGCCCAGCACTCCATCCACTGCATCACCTACAATGACCTATTTGTAGCTCCTTGAACACAATACTCCATCACCACTGGTCCACCACTCTCTGAATGCTCTGTTCCCTCTCTTTACCTCTTAGTTACCTCAACTTTCTTCAAGACTGAACTCCTGACACTTTCTGTCAATAAGACCTTTCTAGTGCCTTCCCTTCTAAGGTTCTTGTCTCTATTTTATATGTATCTTATATGTGTGTATATGTATATATGTATGTGTATACATACACACACCTAGACATGTATATATATTACATGTGTGTGTGTACTTGTATATGTATATATAAACACACATAAGTATGTATATATGCACAAATGTGTGCATATACCATATATACATATAGGTATATATGTTGTGTGTACATGTGATATGATATATCATGTTATAGTATGTAATTGCATATCATATTATATAAAATTTATACACACATAATATCTCCCCCATTAGAATGTTAGGATCTTGAGAGCAGGGATTGCTTTTGCCTTTCTTTGTAGACCCAGTGCTTAGCACAGTGCCTTGCACTAGTAACCTTTAAGTCAAAAGAGCTTGAGAACCATTGGCCTCCAGCACTATGAGGCTAAATGACTTGCTCAGAGCCTGAGGATCAGTGTGAGTTTCATCTTGAATTCTACTTGTTCTAGGACCTTCTAGCCTAGCTCTCTATCCTCCACCTGGGAATCTTAACCTGAGGTCTGTGAACTTGTTTTGTTTTGTTTGAGTATTTTAGTAACTACATTTCAAAGTAATTGGTTTCCTTTGTAGTTCTAGTAGCTCTTGCATTCACTTAAAATTATTATTATAAGAAGGGATCTGACTATATTTTTCCCCAGACTGCCAAAGGGGTCCCTGCAGGGGCAGGCCAGTAAATATTTAATAGCTGGGTCTATGAAAATTCAGCATACATTCAGAATTTTAAAGTTAGCATTTAAGGATTTAAAATTTAAAATTCAAGTTTAATTTACATCTCTACATAGAGAATTCTATATCAAGGAAATCTATATTTCCTTCATCTTAAGTCCAGATAATCAAAAAAACAATCAATCAAACCCCAATTTGTTGATTTCCAAGGTATAAGTGCCCATATATAAAATTTATGTGCTCTCTTGTAGAAGCTGGCTCCAGAACACCTCTGGTTCATGCCACATACTCTATCCAGGGCTTCTTAAACTGTGGGTTACAAGTGGAAAACGTTTAAGAGCCTCTGCTCTATACTATAGTGTCTTTCTTATATTTAAAATAAGGAAGCAAAACGAAAGTGATAGAAAAAAAATTGAGATCATCATCCATCTGGTGTGTGATTCGGTAATATTTGACAAACATTTTCTCACTGTAATCACATTTGATAAAAGGCAACATCAAACTCTTTAAAACTAGGAACATGGGCCAAAAAACTTTCATTATTTTTTTAAACTGACATCATTGTTCAAATCTCAGCTTTAGCTTCTTATTTTGTTTCCAATTATAGTGGTTGTTTTAACCAGAAGCCTGGTGATTGGATGGAATTGAATGAAAAAATATTTATTAAGCACTTAATAAATTGACACTTATTTGTCAAGTACTGTGCCAATTAAATCACTTATTTCCTTTAGTAGTTTTATTTCACAGTCCTTAGGAAGACTAAAAGTTAAATGTTCTCAAATATAAATATTGATTTTCAATGTAACAATTTTTAATATTTTAGGCAATGGGCAGCTAGGTGACGCAGTGAATAGAGCACCAGCCCTGGAGTCAGGAGGACCTGAGTTCAAATCCAGATTCAGACACTTAACACTTACTAGCCATGTGACCTTAGGCAAGTCACTTAACCCCAATTGCCCTGCCTTCCCCCCTCCAAATATATATATATATGTTTTAGGTAGCTATACTCATTAATTTAATCTTTAGATGATCACTGGCCTTTAAATAGATTAAACAATATTTTCCTTCTTACCTGGACATTTTAAGTACTTCATGAGTTAAATGAGATATTGACATATCTGTTTTGAAATTAATCTTTACAAAATCTTCATTAAAAATATCATGCTGCATCTATATCAATGAGAACCAGGCTTAGTATGACAGAGTCAATATTTATGGGTCAACTTGTAAAAATACTTATTGGGGAATGCAAAAGATTGAGAAACAGTATAGGAGTTCACAGGCAAAATGGAACACACCTAGAAAGGAGAAATGTATTGAGTTGTTTGTTTGTAAATGCTTTAACTGCATTTTTAAAGAGCCGATGTCATTGTCTTTACAAGGATCATCCATGGGGGTAAGCTATTAATTTGTGTTCTTAGGTATAGGCCATATCTGAGCACCTGCCCACCCATCAGCTAGTTATGAAGTGGAACGTCATGTAGATATCTGAAGTATTTTTGTGTCGAGACCCTACACTCCACATATAAGAAGCACATATTTGAATAAAATTACTACATTCACTCAAACACATCTATACATCTTTTGCTTTACACCAACTCTCCTTACATGAC
>CM053586.1:223334117-223348497 GCA_028646515.1 Pseudochirops corinnae | reverse complement strand
AGGAAGGAAGGAAGGAAGGAAAGAAGAAAAGAGGAGTTCATATTTTAAAATGAAACCAACAAAGAATCTTTGGATAATCTAATATTAATTGATGAAAAGATCATAGAATTATGTTCTGTCTAGTCCTAAATCTTCATTTTTCAGTACCAGAGAGGTTAAGCAATTTGCCCCAGATCACACAGTCACAACAGTGGAATCACAAAAATTTCCCTCAGTCTGTTTTGTTAAGAACTTTACTGAAAATTTAAAACAAAACAAACAAACCCCTCAACTCACAAAATAAAGCCCAATGGTTTTTACTTACTGACATTTTTATTAGAGTGACAAACAGGAAGGTATCCTATATCTTGCTTCTGGGGAGAGATGGAATGATGTCTCAGGCTTAAGAACAAAGAATTGCAGTGAAGGGTAGAAGGCTTCAAATAGTGTCTCTACCTGACTCACAGGGTACTCTCAGGTAAATCCATGAGCCTTTGCGTGAGAGACTTCACCAGGTTTGATGTGGGAGGAGGGTTAGTAAAGCATCAAGGAGCCCTCTTAAAAAAAAGAAAAAGGTGACTAATGATCCCTTGCTCTCACTGCACATAACTTCATAGCATCTATAAAATAAGAGCTTAACCAATAATGGCATCAATTTTTGTTTTGTGAAATACACCCTAAAATATTTAAATGCAATTTAAATTTTGATGGGGGGGTGGGGAATTTTTCTTGGAAGAAACGTTAAGGGGCAGCTAGGAATAGAGCACTGGCCCTGGAGTCAGGAGGACCCAAGTTCAAATCTGACCTCAGACACTTAACAATTACTGGCTGTGTGACCTTGGGCAAGTCATTTAACCCCAATTGCCCTGCCTTCCCCCCTCCAAAAAAGAAAAAAAAGAAAAGAAAGGTTAAGATTATCATATATTCAGAACAGAAATGACATTTCGTAGGGAACCATTGCAGCCAATCCAGAAACTGAAAAAAAAAAATCAAAATGGTGGTGATAAGAACCAATGTTTGCATAGTTTTTTAAAATTTGTAAAGCACTTTGCACAATCTACATTAGCTCATGCAAATCTCCCAAAACAAGGGGAAGTCTTTCTCAATCTCCCCAGCTTCATCTACCCCACCCCCTATTACCTTTATTTTGCATGGATAGATGGATAGATAGATAGATAGATAGATAGATAGATAGATAGATAGGTAGGTAGATAGATATGTCTACATAGAGGAAGCTAGGTAGCTTAGTGGATAGAGTGCTGGGTCTGGAGGCAGGAAGACTTGAATTCAAATCCAGCCCTAGAAACTCACTAACTGTGTGACCCTGGGCAAGTCACTTAACCTCTGTTTGCCTTGATCCGCTAGAGAAGTAAATGGCAAACCACTTTAGTATCTTTGCAGAAAAAAACCCATACAGGGTCACAAAGTATTGGATATGACTGAATGACCAACAACAACATGTACTATACTTTCTTTCTCCTGATAGAATGTAAGCTCCTTGTGGACAGGAACTGCTTCATGTTGATCTTTGTATCTTCAATATCTAGCATACTACCTGGCATACAAAAGGTGCTCAATATTTTCTTATTGATTGACTGAATGATTGATAGGGAACATGCCATGTTATTATACTGGAAAGAACACTGGGTTCAAAGAGGAGCTGTTAACAAATCCTGACTCTGATACTTCCTACCTGATTGACCTTGGGCAAGTCACTACATCAATCTCCTCGTCTGTAAAAATGAGGAAACTGGACTAGATGGTCTCTGAGATCTTTTCCAATCCTTGACCTGTGCTTCTGTGATAAGATTCTACAGGAGGGACAGCAGTCCTTGAAGAATCAAGTGGCTGAACGGAGATTCCCACGGGAACTGGATAGTCAGGGAGCCCATGTTCACTTTTGGAATGCAGACAAATGGAACAAATCTCAGCTTTGTCACATAGTGCCACAAATGTATCAGCAGGTGAATGGACAAACCAACCACCATCAACTCAGTTCAACTCAACAAATATTTATCAAGAACCTGTTATATAAAAGCGTTCTCTCATAGTGGGGGATACAAAGACAAAATGAAACAGTTCCTATCCTCAAATAGCTGGCATTCTGAGTATCGAGTCTAATGACTATATTTCCTGCTTCTGCCAGTTTATCCATTGACATACACTTAGCCTCAATCCCCTTTCCCAGTTAGAGAATGGTGTGTATGCATGTGTGTGCACAAGTATGCACATGTGAACTCACATGTATGTGTCTATATTGTATTTGAACTACAAATAGGAAATAATATGCATGCTTTAAAAAATAAACTCTCAAAGCAGATTCCTCACAGAAGATATGTTGTTTTTCAATGATTTCTCAGACTATTTTCCACTTTTAAAAAAACGTTCAGCAAACATTACATTTTTTAACTTCCTGTCTTTTGTACTTCCATGCAAGTAAATGATTTTCTAATTAACTCTTTAATGAGGAGGGGGGAAGACTGGAAAACACTTTCCCGTATGAGCCAAAGTTATACTTCCTAAATTCAGATCCCTGATGGGAGATCCTGAAAGATACTACCCAGTTAGCAATTTGCTTATTCCTTATTATTAATTACTGGTATAGATTATTGCAATTGGCTCGTAGTTACTAGTATAGATTACTTATAGTAACTTGTATAGATTTTCCCCCACTAATACTTCCAAAAAAATTTGGTGGGTTTTTGTTTTGTTTGTTTTTAATAATTTGGTTTTTCACTATTTTAAAATCTTATTTTTATTCTTAACTTAGCAAACATTAAATAAAATGGGCATTTCCATATATAAAGCAGAACAGAAAAGGGAAACGGCACATGAAAATTCAAATCTCTATTATGTTCAACTTGCTTTTCTTTTGAAGTAGATAAGTTCACCCAATAGCTTTCAAAACTCTTCTCCTTATCTTTACCATAATTCTACAAATCAAATTATTCACTTCCCCAAAGAGCAAATAACCCCATCCCCCTCACAAAAGCTCATGCTAAAATTCTACCCCTTATTTAACTAAAAAGGAAAAAAAAGTCACATGGAAAATGTTGGCTGTTGATGGAACAGTAAGTCAGAAGAAATGCACTATATCCTGCAAGGTACGACACTCACATACCAAGTCATCTTTAATGATGGACAATGATTAGAAGATAATGACTTTTGCCTTTGAACACGACAATGAGTTCCTCTTTGTAGTGACAAAGAGCTATTGGAAAGAATCCTAATCTGGCAAACAAACAAGCCAATCACCTTTTTATGAGGTGAGGAGCACTTCCTATGAAATAAACATCTAAGTAATGAGGTGTTGTTTTCAATGGAAATTGACATAAACTATCATGAGCCAACGCCCACTGGGCTGAGTATATATAAAGGTGGTAGAGAGACAGTAAGCCAGCAGATTTGAAAAATCCTTCTCTTCCCACCTTTACTAGAAAGACAAACTAAAGCTACTCACATCATGTCTTGCTGTGGAGGTTACCAACATGACTGCTGCTGCAGTGTCCCCACTGGTCCAGCCACCACCATCTGCTCTTCAGACAAATGCTGCCGGTGCGGAGTCTGCCTGCCTAGTACTTGCCCCCACGAGATCAGCCTTCTCCAGCCCATCTGCTGTGACTGCTGCCCTCCCCCCTGCTGCATGCCTGACCCCTATGTGCCTTCTTGCTGGCTGCTGAACTCCTGCCAACCCAGACCTGGCCTGTGTGGAATCAACCTGACCACCTACACCCAGCCTTGCTGCGAGGGAGAGCGAGTGTGTGAGCCATGCTGCTAAGCTAACACACCTCCCTCCAGGGACCAGGCTGTCAAGACCCCGAAGTATTTCCTGGCTTCTGAAAATTACCCTCTGCCAACTCAATGCTCCCTGTGGAAGGATTTGAGAAGAATCAGCTTTCAAGTCCTTGGATAATGTTTCCATGAAGCTGTCCGGCTTACCCATCCATCCTTCCACACTCATGGGAGGTTGGGAGATCTGTCTCTTTCTAATGCTATCTTATTGCTTTGGGGTGGTATGTGAACAGAATTCTGCTGTTCATGAGCTAATAAACTTCAGTTTCCTGGCTTAGCAAATATAACTGTTGTGACTTTTCATTTGGTTCAATGTTTCTGCTTTTAAAAAGAATGTGGAATGTTGAACAGATGCTGGACAGCTCTTTCCATGACCTCCATAGGTGTTAATCCATTATAGTGTAGTTCAGCCCCTGAATTTCACACCTAAATGTTTCACACAGTGCCAGGAGGGCTTACAGCAGGCACTTAATAAAAAGTTGTTCAGTTGTAATGACTTGAATCAATTGAATTTCACCAAGCATGCTGATGGAGTGAGCTGGTGGAATTCTAGTCAACAAGCATTTATTAAGTGCCTACCATTGACCAGATGCTAGAAGGGCAAAAGATTGTCCCTGTCTTCAAGGAGTTCATGGTATAATGGGGGAGAAAAGATGAAAACCACTATATACAAGTAAGATATAAACAGAGTAAGTCAGAGATGACTTAGAGAGAAGGTACTAGGATTAAGGAGGACTGAGAAAGGTTTATTTCAGAAGACAGGACATTAGTTGAAACCTAAGGATGCCAGGAAAGCCAGGAGGTGGGAATGAGTTTTAGGCTAGGGGAGTCAGTGAAAACTGCAGAATCTAGACATGGATTGTCGTGAGTGAGGAATAGTAGGAAGACCAGTGTCTCTGAATCTCAGAATACCATGGTAGTGGTAGTGGGGTAGGGGAGGCAGGTAATTTGTAAAAAGATTGGAATTATAGAAAGGAGGCAGGTTATAAAAGGCATTAAAAGTCAATAGGGTTAGATATTTGATCCTGTAGGTCATGAGAGCCACTAGAGTTTACTAAATAGGAGGGTGACATGATCAGACCTACACTTTAGAAAGATTAATTGATCAAATGAGTGGAGGATGGACTGGAGAGGTGAGAGCCTGAGGCAAGGACCTCAACCAGCAAGCTATTGCAATAGTACAGAAATGAGATGATGAGACCTGCACTAAGGTGGTGGCAGGCACAAGAAATATTAGGTTGTTTCTTAGGTTGGTTGGTTATTGTCCTTCATTCATGAAAGCCAAAATGACATCACCATGTTGGAGTCAAGGTACAATGTGTCAGACTGTGGCTGATCAGGCCAAAGGAGCTTGGAAGGCTCTACCACAGGTCAGACACAAATAGTGCAGTCCACACGAACATTCACAGTGAAAACGTCTCTAACTTTGCACATGTCATGTTTCTTTTGAGCAATTACAATTTCACATTGCTGACAGAGCAGTGTCTTTTTTTCTTAATAAGGACATGATGTGCTGGGCCATCCTGTGCCAGTGTCTCCCATGTCTCACAATCAATTCCAATATTCTTCAGAGAGACCTTGAGAATGTCCTTTTCCACTTCTTCTGACCTCCATGTAAGCACTTGCTTTGCATGAGTTCTCCATAAAATAGTTTTTTAGGTGAAAGTATTTTGGGCATTCAAACAATGTGACCAGCTCATTGGAGTTGCACTCTCTACAGTAGAGTTTGAGTGCTTGGCAGTTAAAAAGGTGAAATAAACAAAGGAAAATATGTAGGAAGTATGAGGTGTGTACTATTTCATCTGGCTGAATCATAAGTGAATGAAGGGGGATGGTATGAAATAATAATAGAAAGGTAGAAGGGAGACTGATGATAGAGATCCTTGAATGACAAACTAAGAAGTTTAGACTTTATTCTGCAGGACACTGGAGATGAAGAATCATAGGTTAAAGGTTATCTAATCCAACTCTTTCCTTTTATTAATAAGGAAACTGAGGCCCAGACATGCTAAGTCTTAGCTACAGGTAGTAAGTAGCAGAGCTGGAGTTTAAATTCAGGTCCTTTGACTCCAAAATCAGTGTCCTTTCCATTGCACCATGTTGAAAGTACAGATGAAGTGTGGGAGGGGAGGGGTCAATCAATCAACTAGCATTTATTAAGCACCTATTATATGCCAGGCACTGTACTAAACACTAATATGGTTCTTTCCCTGATTAGTTGTGTGACCCTAGGCAAGTAACTTAACCTCTCTGACAGCTTCTTCTGTAAAAGGAGGAGGTTGTAGGAAATGTTCTATACAATTCCTTGCAGCTGTAATCTAGGATAAAGCTCTAACAGTCCTTTTAACTACATTTTAATTAACATGTTTTTCTCTCTGCCCTATATCTTCCACCCCCATTGGAAAAACAGAAAAAGAAAAAAGTCCTTGTAACAAATTCCCATATTGCCATATCTGTGCCTAATTTTGCCTGTGGGACCACAACCTGCCAGAAGGTGAGTAACATTCTTCATCATTGGTCTTCAAGAATCAATGTTGATCAGCACATTAATCAAACTTGTCTTTCAAAATTGTTTGTCTTTACCATGTGGTTATTGTATAAATTGTTCTTGATATTGCCCACTTTGTTCTGCATCAGTTCAGATAAGTCTTCTAAGGTTTCTCTGAAAATATTCCTTTTGTTATCTCTTGTACCACAAGAGTATTCTATTGCATTAATATGCTGTAATGCATTAGCCATATGCTAATAATTAATGGACACTCCTCACCCCCCTTAACTTTCACCCCCACCAGAAGATGTAGCTCTGACATCTATGTTCTATGATCATAGAGACATCGTGGCATGGTAGATAACACAATGAATGTAAAATTAGAAAAACATGAGTTTAAAGCCCACCCTTGGCATTTATTAGTTGTCTTCTCATTGCTCAATTATGTCCAATTCTTCATGACACGATGGACCATAGAATGCCAATACTGTCCATGGAGTTTTCTTGGCAAAGATACTGGAGTGGTTTGTCATTTACTTCTCCAGTGGAGAAGCAGTAAGTAAGTAAGTAGTAAGAGAGCTAGAAAGTGTAAGCTGGATTTGAACTCAGGTCTTCCTGACTACAGCACTCTATCCATGAAGCCACCTAGCTGCCTCCATCATCTGTGTAATTATGAGCAAATCACAATCTCTTTGAGCTTTGGTTTCCTCATGTGAAAAGAAGGGATAATTCCCAAAGTATCTCTTTCAATGAGCCTCACATGGGATGTATATTAAGTAAGAAAGTCAGTTACTATTATCAGACTTGTACTTTAGGAAAATTAATTTGTCATAAATGTGTGCAGGATAGATTAGAAGGGGGAGAGATGAGAAACAGGATCACCAGTTAGGAGTCTATCACAGTTATTCATTGTGATAATAATTATGGCTAACACTTTTATAGCACTTTAAGGTTTGAAAGGTGTTTTATAAATATTATCTCCTTTGATCATCACCACAACTCCTGGAGGGAGGTGCTATTATTGTTCCCATTGTACAGATGAAGATACTGAGGGTAGGAGAGGTAAAGTAATTCCCCCAGGATCCCATGGGTAGGATATGAGCCCAGTTAGTTCTTCCTGATTGCTAATCTGATGCTCTATCTACTATACCTCGTAGCTACCTCATGGATACTAGAAGTGTAGTACTACTGGAAGGACAGTATAACATAAGCTCTAAAAGCAAAGAGGGAACAGATGTGGAGACATGTGATCACTATATTTTTCCCTCCTTAATCAAGGAAAATTGTACACAGTTTAATACCATTCCTCAGTATCTTTCTACATTATACCCTTGGTATTTACTTAGCAGTCCTCATCCCAGCCTTGACAAGCTCATCCTCAGTCATTCACTCTAAGTGCTCTAACTAAAGAACAAACAAATGTTCAGAAGAGAAATGGGAAATCTGTAAATTTATGAATCAGGGTTCTGTTTCTATTTCAATTATTAAAAAAAATTGTTTGGTACTTTGTGTTAATTGCTGTGGATAGACCGTTCCAAGCACGTACTTGATTGGTTCTATAAATGCTAAGGGTCCTGATGCAAAGTTACCTAGATTAACTAAAGGACTGGAATGATTTTTTAAAAATTAAATGGAAATACAAGGGTTTTTTTTTTCAACTTGTACATTGTATCAAAACCTTTGGTTCTTATATCATTTTCTTTTCCCAAATGCATCTCTCCCACTTTGCTACCCAGAGATCCATCCTCTATAAACAAATAATCTTTTAAAAAATATTTTCTTAAGGAATTTGGTAAAACTAGCACATTTATCAATGGAGTCTGACAGCATATGCAATAAGCACAACAGATTTTTTTTTTTTGAGGGGATAGGTGAGGCAATGGGAGTTAAATGACTTGCCCAAGGTCACCCAGCTAGTAAGTGTCAAGTGTATGAGGTTGGATTTGAACTCAGGTCCTCTGACTCCAGGACCAGTGCTCTATTCACTGTGCCACCTAGCTGCCCCCCAAAACAGATTTTTAAAGAAAAAACCCAGAAATTTCTGAAACACCAAGGCTCTTTCTTTATAAAAAGTTTTTAAATATTTCATATTTAATTAAGGCATAAGGTGATGTCATCTTCATGTTTCTTTTCGTATCAAAGCAAGTTGCATAATGATTAAACTATGAGAACTTAATAAGTCTAAAGTTCTTTCCCAACTTTTTCTCAATATGTCCTGGAGTATTTGTTACTCTCCTACATGTAGGCTTTAAGTAGTTTTATGAGGGTGAATTACGAAAATGATTTTTGTTTTGGTCTGGTCCCATGATTTCATCAGCGTGGGGGATCTCCCTAGTGTACAAACACTCATCCACTGAAGCATATCAACAACTCCTCTGCAGCTGAGGGTATTAGAGAATGATCTAGGGCCCTGCCTGTCCTGTTTATGAAAAACTACCAGAGATCAGGTGACTTCATTCTCCAGCCCTCTTATTCTCCAGAGGAGGAAGCTAAGGACAAGAGGGATACAGAGGCGTTTCCGAGGTCACAGAACAAATGAGTGATGGAGCCTGGGCAAAAAGTGAGGAATCTTGTACCATGCTGTCTCTAGAATTAAATTTATGAAAAAGAACCATTGCCATGGTTGCCATGGCTCTTGTTACTGTTTTGTCATTTCAGTCATGTCCGATTCTTTGTTACCCCATTTGGGATTTTCTTGGCAAAAATACTGGAGGGGCTTGTCATTTCCTTCCCCAGTTCATTTGACAGATGAGGAAACTGAGGCAAACAGAGTTAAGGGACTTTCCCAGGGTTACACAGGTAATGTTTGAGACTGAATCTGAGGCCCAACTCTAGGCCTCTAGGTAACTCTCTAAACCTCATTTGTTACTTAATAGAATGTGAGCTCTTGGAGAGAAGGGCCTATCTCACTTTTCACATTGTTTTCCCAGGGTTTCCTATCTTGTTTGGCACATAGTTATCACCTGTTCAACACTTTTTTCAACCATTCACTGGGGCTAGTAGTCCAGACACCTAGATTCTAGATACCAATGAAATCACAGGCTTGCTCACCTGAATAAATTTTTTTTCTAATTAGAAAAGTCTTTTTGCATAGAAATCGTCCAGTTATAGGATTTTAAAGTTTTAAAAATCTTTGGAGACAATCTTGTCCAACTCTCTCTACTTCTAGGTGAGGAAATTGACATTGGGGATCACCGACCCTCTTGATGTGACATCAGAGCTAGAAAGGACCACAGAGATCATCTATTTCCAGGGGTTTCTAACCTTTTTGGTATTATGGATTCCTTTGGTAGTCTGCGAAACCTTAGGAGTTCTTCTCAGAATAACTTTTAAAGGTATAAAATACAAAAGATTACAAAGAAAAACAGTTATAACAAAAATGTATTTTAAAGAAGTTCAGAGACTCATTGAAACCTACCCAAAGACCCATGGGGGTTTCATGGACCTCACGTTAAAAATCACTGATGTGATCCAACCTCAACTTGTATGACCCTAAGCAAGTCACTTAATCTCTCAAGGTCTCAGTTTCCACATCTATAAAATGGGTTTGTACTTCACATGCTGTAGATGAGAAAAAAGTAAAGGGAAAGTTTCAAATTCACTTAACTCTCTTGGAGTGTGTAAAGGCAGGGTTGATTCTACTTCCTAAATCTAGTGCCTAGTGTACTGGGTCCTACACATAGCAACATACCCGTACTTTTAACCCTTCTAAAAAAAATAAATAAATAAACTAACAAGTTATACACGTGGGAAAAAAGACAAACAACAACAGGGAAGAATCTTTAAGTTTTGAGGAAATGCTCAGTGGGGGAGTAACGTATATAAAAGACCCAGAGGCCACTGGGACACAGGAGCACCTGTCCAAGCTTGCTGACCTTACTCCCTAGCCATCATCTTCCTTCACCACCAAAGAGAAGCTCCAACTACTGACACCATGTCTTGTAATGGAACCTGTCTCCAGGGCTGCTGCTGCAGCATCCCCAGAGGTCCAGCCACCACCATCTGCTCTTCAGACAAATGCTGCCAGTGTGGAGTCTGCCTGCCCAGCACCTGCCCCCACAAGATCAGCCTTCTCCAGCCCACCTGCTGTGACTGCTGCCCTCCCCCATGCTGTGTGCCCGATTCCTATGTGCCAACATGCTGGCTGCTCAACTCCTGCCATCCCACCCCCAACCTGTGTGGCATCTCGGTGACCACATGCATTCAGCCCTGTGTATATGAACCATCTTGCTGCTAGGTAGCCTTTTTTTTAAAAGGCTGCTATGGACTTTGTCAGCTTACTAACATGACTCTGGGGACCCTTGCCATGTGCTAAGGTCAGTTTAACAAATGATTGAATCTCCTCAAAGAAACGACTCAGTACTTGGACATTAAAGTTTATGAGAAGTTTTCTCAACATGTTTTAAAATACCTGAAAAGAAAAATGGAAAGTATCACTAAGAGTATGACTATGCATAGTTATTACACGGATTTTTTTTTCTTTTGGGGGTAGGGAGGAGATGGGAAGAAAAAAAGATAAGTGTTTTATTGAAAAAATTAAATTAAAAAATAGAAAATACCCCTAAGCCATTCCATATTTAAAAAGCAAATAAACACCCATGCCTCCCAAACTATGTATTGCCTCATCATTCCAGACCATAATTATCCAAAGCCTATTAACCTGGGCATCATACTTCCATAAATATATTCAGCAGAATTACACTTTCTGACGACATCAGTAGAAATCTTGTAGCTTAAAGCAACACCTTAATACTTTTCAGATTTGGAAATCTGAAGAAAATCACCTTCAAAAAAAGTCATTTCAGAGCTTAAAGTTGCAAGGCCAGCTTCACTATGCATAACTTTTCAGTCTTAACTTTTAATGGTCATTTTTCCTACCAACTCCTAGAACCAAGTTACTTCTATCATTTAAGATCTGAAGAACTTCCTATCATTCAGAAGAGGGGCTATTTTTATCTTAACAATCAAACTATACAAAAGAAGAAATAAAAGGAGGACAATCCCTATGAACTGAATTGTCTCATCAGAACTCCAAAGGACTAAAGACGAAGCATCATGCTTCCCTCTCCTCAGCAAAAAGTGGTGGACTACAGGCGCAGAATGAGTCATACATTGTCAAAGAGCCAATGTTTTGACTTCTTTTGTTTAACAATATGTTGTTAATAGTATGGTGGTTCTATTGAGAAGGAAGCTAGAAGAAGAGAATTATTTGTAAGTTATTCTGAAATTCCAATGAATGTATAATCTCATTAATGTAGGTATTCCTTCCAATGATGAATCTTGTGTATCTCTTGTCCATGTTCTCCCATAGGTTCACCACTGCTAGGGGCCTTTCTTTAGTTCTTTTGACATCATGAGGATCCTAATGGAATATACAAGCTGTTCATTAGTTATCTCTAACTTACTATGTGGACATCCCATCTTTTCCATTCAAAGGGAAGTGATAACAATGTAAGGAAGAAAAGAATACTTAAGTATTTTAAAAGAGAAGAGGAAGGAAGGAAAGATCAGGGGAGGAAGGAAAGGAAGAAGGGAAAGAAAGAAGCAAAAAGGGAGGAAGAGAGGAAGAAAAGAAGGAAGGAAGGAAGGAGAGAAGGAAGAAAGGAAAGGAGAAAGAAAGAAAAAAGAGAGAAGGAAGGAGAGCAGGAGGGGAAGAAAGAGGAAGAAAGGGGAAAAGGAGAGAAGTAATGGAGTGAGGAAGGAGGGAAGGAAAGAAGGAAGGAAGGGAGGAAGGATGCAAAGGAGGGAGAGAGGGAAGGAAGAAAGAAGTGAAGGAGTCTTTCAGAAATCACACATTTCCATTTTCATCTCTAATTTTTAGCTTTGATTTTAAATGTTCTGTATCAAGAAATAATAAATGGGAATATTTCAATCTGTAACATCCAAACTATACTAATGATCTTTTTAAAATAAAAGTTACTTGAGACTATTGGTGACATTTTTAAAGTTAAGACCATTAATTTCTTCACAATTGATTCAATCACCCTTTTACGTGCATGTAATTGGGTTAGATTATTTTATTTCCCCTGACTTCTCATAAATCTACTATTAAGCAGTTGGTACCCCTGGAAGACCCAGGAGGCAGCTGTATTCTACAGCAGAAGAGTGCTACCCTTGAATCAGGAAGACCCGAGTTCAAATGGGGCCTCAGATACTTAGAAACTGAGTGACCCTAGACAAGTGACAACTTCTGTCTGTTTCCTCATCTGCGAAATGAGGATGATAATAGCATCTACTTCATAGGGTTGTTATGAGGATCAAACAAGACAATATTTGTAAAACGCTTTGGAAATCTTAATGCACTATATAAATGGTACATTTTTAACAAAAATAAATTAACTAATTTGTTTAACTAATTTTAACTAATACTTAACTCATTTTAATTTAACTAACACTTATGGAGGCATTTTTATGTATGCAGTAGCACTGTGGGGCATTCAGAAATGAATTTACCATAATGGAATTCATAGGAGAGATATATACCTGAAACTATATACCATTTGGGCACTGGACAGTAAAGGCACAAAGAGGAACATGACATAGTTTACAATGCTTCTCACTGACTCACATCTTTTCCATGTTCACTCTGGAATCCATAGTTTGAAGTCATAGGATTCTTGTCATATATTTATACCTTGATCTGGTGTTTCCAGATGCTTTTTAAAAAGTGAGTTGTTGTCCTAAAAATCACAGATTTACAGAATGTCAGACCTGGAAGAGACTGCAGAAATCATCAAGTTCAACTCTCCCATTTTACAGATGAAAAAACTGAGGGCTGAGAAGTAAAAACAACTTTCCCAAGGTCACACATCTGGTGAGTGACTGAGCCAAGATTCAAACCCAAGTCTAAGGTATAAAGTCTAAAACTTAGCTCAAAGGAGCAACCATTAATGTAGGAAATGAATTAATATTGATAAAACACCATGCAGTCACTCAGTGAAGTCCTGCACCCTTTCCCCTATAATATACCCCATTAAATGAAGACCTCTTTCCTTTTATGTAAACTGTATATTTTTAAAAGGATCATCACTATGCTAAAAGCATGAGAAGTGTTGTCAAAAGTGCATTGTATTAGCTGAGATATACACACAAGGTAAAGGTAAGGGACTGGAGAGAATCTATTATGCTTCAGGTGAAGCAAATAAAGAAGGGCCAGAAATCATGATCTTAGACAAAGCAAAAGCAAAAATAGAGCTAACTGGGGGGAGCTAGGTGGAGCAGTAAATAGAGCACTGGCCCTAGAGTCAGGAGGACCTGAGTTCAAATCCAGCCTCAGACACTTAACACAAAAACTAGCCATGTGACCTTGGGCAAGTCACTTAACCACAACTGCCCTACCCTCCTTCCTCAAAAAAGCAAAAAAACAAAAACAAAAACAGATCTAATTAAAAGAGATGAAGAGGGAAATTATATCCTGCTGAAAGCTACCATAGACAATGAAGTCATGTCAATACCAAACATATATGTATGAAATGAGATCCAAGATAATCCCAAAGGACTAATGATAAAGTATACTATCCTCCTCCAGAGAAAAAACTGATATTGATTGAATACAGACTGAAGCATGCTTTTTTTTGATTTTCTTTCTTTCATTTTTTTCTTTTGAGTCTTCTTGAACAAAATAACTGACACGGAAATGTTCTACATAATTGCACATTTCATCTGTAAAATGGGAGAGTTGAACTTGATGATTTCTGCAATCTCTTCCAGGTCTGATGTTCTATAAATCTGTGATTTTTAGCACAACTCACTTTTTTAAAAAGCATCTGGAAACACTAGATCAAGGTATAAATATAAGACAAGAATCCTATGATTTCAAACTATGGATTCCAGAGGGAACATGGAAAAGATGTGAGTCAGTGAGAATGTGTATAACCTATATCTGATTGCTTACCATCTCAGGGGAAGGAAGGAAGAAGGGAGGGAGGGTATTTACAGTCAGGGGAGTTGGCCTTGGCTCTATAATTTACTCTTTTTGTGACTTTGGACAAGTCACTTCATTTCTATGTCTCTGAAATGAAAGGCTTGCACTAGATCAGTGGTTCTCAACCTGTGGGTCGCAACCCCTTTGGGTGTTGAATGACCCTTTCACAGGGGTCGCCTAAGACCATTGGAAAACAC
>CM053586.1:223318144-223333617 GCA_028646515.1 Pseudochirops corinnae | reverse complement strand
AATAGACTGGGGGAGGGGGGACACACTGGGATGGCTGCTTTGGGGCAGTGGGTGGGGGAAAGAGGGGGAGAAAATATGTAACTCAAAATCTTGTGGAAATGAATGATGCAAACTAAAATAAAATTAAAAAGAAAAAAAGATCACCTGGCAAGATAAGGTACCAGACACTGAGGTCCTTACTCAAACTAAACTGGCAAGCATTCAAACTCTGCTTCAGAGAGCTCCAATGAGCTGGCTATGTTGTTGAAATAAAAAATATACACGTGCTACAAAGATTATTTTATGGAGAACTCACAGAAGCCAAGAGCTCACATGGTGATCAGAAGTAGAGATACCAGGTCTCTCTTAAGAACTTTAAAATTGATTGTGTGACATGGGACCCCTTAGCCTGGTGTGTCCACATCAGAGAAGGTGCTGTGGTCTATGAGCAAAGCAGAATTGAAACAGCTCAAAAGAAACATGAGATGTGCAAATTTAGAGAATTCACCCCAAATGTTCACACAGACTATTCGTGCCCAAACTGTGATAGAGCATTCTGAGATCGTATTGGTCTGATCAGCCGCAGTTAGACACACTAAAATTTGACTGTAGCACAGTGAGGTCATTTTGGTCCTCTTCCAGAATGAAAAATAACAACCAACTAACCAACTTACTACATGGTAGTCACTCTGCCAGGCACTAGGGATACATATACAAGGAATGAGAACGACAATGCTTGCCCTGAAGGGGCTTAAATTCTAACAAGGAAAGAGAGCACACAAAAAGGAGCTGAAGTGGGTGGAGGGAGGAGCTAGGTGTCAGAAGGTAAATACTGTCAGTATCCCTATTTTACAGATGGGGAAACTGAGGTAAACAGAAGTTAAGTGACTTGCCACAGGTCATGTAGCCAGTGAATTTCTGAGGCTGGATTTAAACCAGGTCTTCCTGACTCTAAGACAGGCTCACTATCCAGTATATGGAGGCCTCTGTCAAATTGTAGGTGCTTAAAAATTATGTGTTGTTTTGAATTGAATCCATAAAACCTAAGAATAAAAAAAAATATCTCTCAATTCTGTGCTTATGGCTTCCCTAGTGATGGTGACAGAATGGTGGACAAGGCAGCTGAGTGTGTTGAGGATCACGTGAGTTTTAAACCATCAATTAACATTAATTTAACTGATGGTACGCTCAATGGGAGATCCTTGTCCAATAGCCAAGGAGCTGAGACACTGCTGGAGAAAATGAACTGTATGAGCCCATGTTGTGTGTCAATGTTGACATTCCCACCATAAACACATGGATAGAAACACTGTGCTGCACATATAACAATTACTGCCTTACAAATAGAAATTATTTCAAGGAAAAGTTCTATTTCCTATTAATGATTATTATTTTTAATGATAATGATACATTCTTTGAATTCTTTCTAGGGAAAACAATTTTTTTTCCATTTATTAGATCACATGCTCAAGAAGTCTAAGCATGTGTTCTCTTCCAAATCCTTGCTTAGTGACTCATTGGATCACTTGGGCAGAGCTTCCAGGCTTGCAATCTGGAACATGGGCAGGTCTTAGTGCAATCAAGATCATTGTGTCAGTGCAAATAAACGAACTTACATTAAGATTTTATACATGTATATACATGCATTTTTAATGTTTTAACAAGAGCCATAGGAATGAAATGAGCATTTATATAATGCTTCCTATGTGCCAGGCTCTGAGCTAAGTGTTGTTACCATTACAAATATTATCTCTTTTGAACCTCACAGCTCTGGGAGCAACTAGATGGGACAGTAGATAGAGCACTGGGCCTGGAGTCAGGAATTCAAATCTAGCATCAGACATTAGCTGTGTGACCCTGGGCAAGTCATTTAACTCTGTGTGCCTCCATTTCTTCATCTGTAAAATGGACTGGAGAAGGAAATGGCAAACCGCTCCAGTATCTTTGCCAAGAAAACCCCAAATGGGGTCATGAAAAGTCAAACGGACACAACTGAACAACAAAAAACAACTCTGAACAAACAAATCTGTGAGATAGGGGTTGTCATTATCCCCATTTGATGCAGACAGAAGTTAAATGACTTACCCAGGGTCACAGAGCTGGTAAACATCTGAGGCTGAATTTGTACTCAGGTCTTCCTAACCCCAGGCACAGTGTTCTATCCACTGAGCAACCCAGGTGCCTCCAAGGGGTAATAATAATCTTTAAACTAGAAGAGAACTAAAAGGTATCAAATACAAAAAAGATAGCCTGCTGTAATGGGTAAATTACAGATGCAGGAAGACCAGTGTTTGAATCTTGCCTCAAACACTTATGAGTTCTATGACCCTAGGCAAGTAACTTAACCTTTTTGTAACTCAGTTTGGTCATCTGTAAAATGAGACTAGACTTTATAGCTTATCAGATTCTTCCAATCTCAAAATCAATAATCTTATGAAGCCCTCATTTTACAGACAAGAAAAATGAAAACTAAAGAAATTAAGTGAGTTTTCCAAAGATCGTATAGATCATATAGCTCATAAGAGGCAAAAAGTGGGATTTGAACTTGTCTCTTTCAATTCCAGAAGCATTTTTCATTAAAAACACTGACAAGGGGCCACTAGGTGGTGCAGTGAATAGAGCACCAGCCCTGGAGTCAGGAGAACCTGAGTTCAAATCTGGCCTCAGACAGTTAACATGTACTAGCTGTGTGACCTTGGGCAAGTCACTTAACCCCAACTCCCTTGCCAAAAGGCAAAAAAAAAAAAAAAACACTGACGAAATAAATAGTGAATTTTTACAAAAACAACAGGGTCCTACTTAGGGAAACTCGTAGCCAAGACATAACTTTAAATATGAATGTTTATCAAGTCAGTAAATATTTATTAAGTGCTTACTATACACCAGGAACTGCCCTGAGCTCTGCACATATAAATATAAGCAGAAAGAAAGAGAGTCCCTGCCCTCAAGGAGCTTATAATTTTTTTTGAGCTTATACCTCCTTAATTTTACTTTTGTGATTTTAAAATTAAGCACCTGGGTATTAATCATCTGATTTTTATTTAAGTTAAACCTTCTCATTGTTCATCGAGTTATTTGTTTGCTTGTTTTCACTCAGAGCCATAACTAGGAATTCTTCAACTGAGGCCGATTCAGCTGAAATGGCAGAGGAGGACAGCTAACTCGGGTTGGATGCAGTTGTATGGAAGGTGGTGGTGGCCCATCCCTTTACAAATCCAATCATATCCCCTGCCCCCTGAAACTCCATCAGGACATGACAGGGGGCAGGTAGCAGGGAGAGCAGAGTGATGGTAGAGGAAGGCAGGCCTTAAGAGAGAGCGCCAAAGCAAGAGAAGCACGAGAAGGTAAACAGGGAAAAGAAATCATAAGGAGAGTATCAAAGTTGAACTATTTATATTCTTACGTGGAAAAATGATCATTGTAACTTATGAAATTTTTCTCAGTATGAGGACAGTTGAAAGGAATATAAATCTATATATATATATATGTATACATACATATATATGTCTATATAGGAGGGTATACATGCGTATGAATACGTATGTGAGTGTGTATATATATGTGTAAAGGTATGCATAGACAGAGGGCACAGGATCAATTTAATAGGAAGGGATGATATTTAAAAAATAAAATTAAGAGGTAAGAGAGGAATATAATGAGAGGAGATAGGAGAGACAGAATAGGGTAAATTGTCTCATATAGAAGAGGCAAGGGAAAATTGTTACAATGGAGGGGAAGAACAGGAAGGCAAAAGGGAATGGGTCAACCTTACTCTCATTGAATTTGGCTTAAGGAGGGAATAACATACACACTAAATTGGGTATCTTACCCTACAGGAAAGTAGAGGGGAAGGGGATAAGAGAGGGGATAATAGAAGGGAGGGCAGATTGGGGGGGAGGGTAGAAGCACACACCTTTGAAGAGGGACAAAGTAGAAAATACAACAAGTGGGGGGCAGGATAAGATGGAGGGAAATATAGTCAGTCTTTCACAGTATATCCACTATGGAAATGTTTTGCATAACTACAAATGTACAACCTATATTGAACTGCTTGTTTTCCCGTAAGGGTGGGTGACAAGGGAAGAAGGGAAAGAATCTAGAATTCAAAGTTTTAAAATCAAATGTTTGAAAAATTATTATAGTTATTATTATTGTTGTTGTTGTTGTTATTATTATTTTACATAAAACTGGGAAATAAGACATACAGGCACTGGGCTATGGAGAGCCATCAGGCCCTATGGGAAAGTGAGGTGGGGGATGGAAGAGGATATAGGAGAGAGCAGATTGGAGGAGGGAGTATTCAGTGGGTTCACTGTTTTGGGGTGTTGGGTAGGGGAAAGATGGGGAGAAAATTTGCAACTCAAAATCTTGTAGAAATGAATGCTAAAAAAAAATGTTTTAAGAGTGTCAAAATGACAGGACCCTGGGAAGAGAAGCGGGGAAGGGGTAGGTGGGGAGCTGGTGGTTCATGAGGAAGCAAGGAGAGTCAGATGTCATGGTGTGGAATGGTAAAGGACCACTAGTTAGTTACAGGGATAAGAGACTAGATGAGACAATAAATAGAACACTGGGTCTGGAGTCAGGAAGACTTAAATTCAAATCCAGTGTCAGACACTTACTTTCTAAGTGACCCTGGGTAAGTCACTTAATCTTGTTTGCCTCAGTTTCTTATCTGTAAAATGAGCTGGAGAAGAAAACGGCAAAACACTCCAGTCTCTCTGCCAAGAAAAGCCCATATGGGGTCCTGAAGAGTCCAAAGGACCAGAGGAAGAAGTTCTTTAGATGTTCTTTACCTGAGACAAAGCTCAAGTTTCCTTGCCCTAGTTACAACTTTGTTTTTTACTCCAAAGGTAATGATGGAAATTGTGTGCATGTTTTAATGGATGTGAAATCAAACCGATAATCAGCGAATGTCATGTCACAAGCCTCTCTGTCACCGTGTAGAAGATTTTATGTGACAACTACTAGATATGGTCTCAAGTTGCAGAATTTCTTTTTCATAGTCACAATTGCCAGTGCTATGTTTCAATAAAATGGAGTTAAAAGTATTAGGATCCTCTCTTGTTGATTAAAAAAAAAATCTATTCAGATAAGAGGAAGAGAATTGGGAAGACTGGATTCATGCCAAAGAGAAACATCTATAAAATAGGACTAGAATTAGATGTTCTCTAAGGAGCCTTCCAATGCTTCAGAGTCTGTCATCTCAGGAGCCCTCCCTCTACCTAACAGCAATCAACAAAGGAGAATGTATATTTGTATGTGTGTGAGAGAGAAAGAGAGGCTCATTTTGGGAAGTTTTTACATTTTGAATGTGCACCAACTTTTGGCTCAGCACACAATCAAAAGTGTGTGTGTGTGTGTGTGTGTGTGTGTGTGTGTGTGTGTGTGTTTACTGTGCATTCAACAGACTGGAAACAGAGAATACCTATGCACATTCTAGAGTGGCAAGCCAAGTCCCTCCATTTTATTTCATCACAAACTTCCAGACACAGGATCCCCAAGCAACCCAAGTGCAGATGCAATATGTAGAATGATGTATAAGCTTAAAAGGAAGAACTTCCACTAGCTGTTTCTGTCCCCTTTACACACACTGACTACAGTACATAATGTTTATTCCTGTTTTGTTGGTATCCTACTGTGGGCCCCAGCCAATGGGGTTATGGAAATACCAGAAAACAGATTCAGCCATAATGACCCTGCTGCCATTATGGAATAGCTCTACCTTACAAAAGCCAGAATCCTGCTTGAGTTCAGAAGGGTCTCAAAAAGGAATTCATCTTCTGAACTGACTCAGAAACAACTCAACAAATATTAAGTGTCTATTGTGGCCAAAGTTCTAGGAAAACCAAGAAAAAAAGCAACTAGGGCCCCTACCCTACTCCATAATAAAGAACATCAGAGTCAGGCCATAGTGTTGTAGATGGAGGTGATTCTAATTCAGATGTGAGTTACTCTAAATCAGGGGTGGGGAAACTGAGGCCTCAAGGTCATGTGTGGCTCTCTAAGTCCTAAAGTATGGCCCTAGTCTTTCTAAATGGTCTTTGAAGACCCTTCCAACTCTGGCATCCTTTAATTCTGTGAGACCATGGGAATGTGAAGAATTAAAGCAAATTGCCTAGTTTGGGCAAATCAACAGACCAAAGTGAAATTCCTGACGCTCTGTTTGTGCTAAGACTTGTATATAAAGTCACCTGTCAGCAGCCTAGGAAGTAGCCATCAATGATGTAACTTGGCCTTCCAGATCAAACACAGAATGTGATAGGCCAATCACGCAAAGCAATGCTTCCTAAATCAAGTACACCTCATTCCTTTAGCATGTCTGTTCTTCCCCCTAAGGATGGGAGGCTATTAAAAGGATTTCTAATCACATTAAAATTTATTTTTATAGTTGGTAAGATGGGACAACTCAGCAAAAATGGCAATAATCTGGAAGATTCTTCTGCCAATCTTCATCAACATGCATGTTTGACGTTGCATTGTCATTTAGGACAGACACAGAAGGTTATAAAATACACAGCTATGTCCTCCATCTCCTATTTGTAACAAATTAAGAGCCCTGAATGTTTGTTGACCAAGATTTTTCTCTTCCCTTCCCACATTTTTGAAGCTTTAATCTCTGGAATTCCGGGAGTGATTATCTAAAAGAGGCATATCATTCATTCAGGCATTCATTTATCAATCAACGAGTATTTTTTAAGTGACCATGATGTGCCAAGCACAGTCTAGAGATAAATAGAAAGATAAAAACAAAAATAATCCCTCCCTTCAAGGAGATTGTATTGAAGCAGGGGAAGGGAATAGGAGGGGGATGAGTATATAGAAAAGTTAATGCAAAGTAATAGCAAGAGAAGACGGTACTGCCGACTGAAGGTGGGAAGGATCAGGAAAGGTCTCATGGAGATAGCACACTAGGCAGGAGGGCCACTATGTACAAAGGCATGGCAATGGGAGATGGAGTGGCATATTTGGAGAGTACCAAGTTGGCCTAGTGTGTCTGGAGTATATAATGAATGAAGGGGAGTAATATGCAAATAAACTTGGAAAAGTAGACTAGAGCAAGATTGTTAAGGATCTTGAATACCAGGGTAAATATTTTGTATTTTATTCTAAAGAAAATAATGAATTTTTGCTGCTTTGTTTCCAAAATCTTCTAGTTCAAATCTAGAGGCCAATGACAAAGACGTCTCAATATAAAACACTTTTTTCCCACATACCTAAGATCTCGATTTTTATTGCCCTACTGGGCCATGGACACTGTGATAGGTCCTATTCCAGCAACATGAACTTGACCTTTTTAATGAGGCAAGGAACTCTTCCATTGTAAATACACAACAGACTAATGAAATGTTCTTTCGAAAACTAGTATAAACAGGGCTTAAACAAACATCCTGAGCATTGTCAACAGCCCTGGGGAGGCTATATAAAAATCTCAGTGAGGAAGGAAAAGACCAAGTGTGGGTACCTTGAGCCTAGCAGCTGATCCTTGCCCTTCCCTTCCGATACTATGACTTCTGAATGTGCCCCTAAAAGTAATACTCCTGAGTCCTGTTCTGGCGCATCAGATTGTCATTCTGTTTCAACCTGTTCTACTGAGATTCCTTGCCTCCCCAGTACTGGGGTAGCATCCAGATGTCAAACCCCAACCTTCTTCGCCAGGTCCTGTCGGTCCACAAGTCGCCTAGCAACTAGCTACATACCTGGGAGCTGTAGCATCCCTTACTTTGTGGGTAGCTATGGTTGGTGTGATGAAGGAGCTTTTAACTGCAATGAGAAGGAGACCATGCAATTCCTGAATGACCGCCTGGCCTGCTACCTGGAGAGGGTCCGAGGACTGGAACAAGAGAATGCAACCCTGGAATGCAAAATCCGAGAGCTGTGTGAGCTAGAAGTCCCTCTCGTGTGTCCAGACTACCAGTGTTACTTCAATACAATTGAAAATCTCCAGCAAAAGGTCTGTTAGCCAATTCTTCTTCCCCAACCCCTGCCCCCAGTCTGACTGGATATGCTGATATGTTATAGGACTACTTTATTAATGGAGGGAGATGAGGATAGAGGGAAAGAGAATTATAAAAATATTTCCTAAAAGGGAAATTTGGAATATTGTCAGTATGTTGTATGGAAGGAAGATCAAATGAGATGACAGAGTTTTGCAAACCTTAAAGCACTACTTAAATTATACTCCTACTATTACTGTTGCTGCGGCTACTCAGAATCTTGGACTTGGAGTGAGGAAAACCTTAGTTAATTGCCCACCTCAGACACTTAACTAGCTACATGACCCTTGGTAAATCAAATAACTCCTCTGTGCCTCAGTTTCCTCATCTGTAAAATGAGACGGTTGGACTTGATAGTCTCGTAAGGTTCATTCCTGCTCTAAATCTAGGATTCTATGAACAGAGTTTCTTTTTTCTCAGTTATTAAGTTTACAGTCATGGAAATTACAGATGAATATCAATCTTTAAAAACTTGGATGGTAGAGATATTAATTTTTAAAACCTTTTCTAGAAAGAAAATACCTATGTTTTACTACTGTTGGGTTATTAGAGGCAATGGGTTTTTATAAATATTGTGAAGTAGTTAAGTAAATGAAATGTTTTCTTCTTCCTTAGTTGTTCTCCAAATTCTCAGTTCTTTCTTTTTTGAGAGAAAATAATGTGAATTTAAAAACAGAAATAAAAGTGAAGAGATTTAGTCTCCTAGCCTTTTTTTTGTTTTCATATTTAAGTGACCTTTTTTTTTGGGAGGGGGGGCACAATATACTTCCCAAGAAACACTCAAAATGTCACCACCCCTTCCCTCCTCCCCCATCTCACCTCCCACAACCAAGTATCTGGTGGTTTTTAAAAGAATGGATGTTTGAATTCCTTTCAAATATTTGATACTATTTCATCTCCTGTTTTTCAGATCTTGTGTACCAAGGCAGAGAATTCTAGGTTAGCTGTTCAGATTGACAACTTCAAGTTGGCAGCAGATGATTTCAGATCAAAGTAAGTCTGGTGGCATAGGATAGGGATGGGGAAGGGAGGGGAATAAACATTTATATAGTGTTGCTAGGCACTGTATAAGCACTTCATAAATATTATTTCATTTGATCCTCACAACAGTCCTACCAGGTGGGGTTATTATTCCCATTTTACAGTTGGGGAAACTGAGGCAAACAGAGGTTTGTTTTTTGTTTGTTTGTTTGTTTTTGGTTTGGTTTTTTTTTTTGGTGACTTTGTTAAGTGACTTGCCCAGGGTCATGAAGCTAGGAAGTGTCTGAGGCCATCCAGGCCCAGAGTTCTATCCACTGCATCACCAGGCTGACTACATAAGGGACTACGATGGATAAAGGCCAGTCTTGGAGTCAGGAGAACCTATCCTTTCTCTGACATATGTTAGTTGTGATCTATGTATTCAGTCACATGTCCCTTGATTCTACTTTTGGAGTCAGAGGGCACGAGTTTCAGTCCTATCTCTGCCCCCTTACCTTTGTGGTTTGGAATAGGTCACATCATGAAGAATAAGAACTAAATGAAATTAAATTTTTCTCTTGTGATTAAAGGTATGAGACTGAACTGTCTCTTCGCCAGCTAGTAGAGGCCGACATCAGTGACTTCCAAAAAATCTTAGATGATTTGACCCTGTGCAAATGTGACCTAGAGGCACATGTGGAATCTTTGAAGGAGGATCTGCTGTGTCTCAAGAAAAATCATGATGAAGTAAGGAGAGGGATGGGGGAAGGGAGAGGAAGAGGAGGGGAAGGGGCAGTCCAAGTGGAACGAGTGGCCAAACTAAAGTGATGGATTGAATATCACAAAATGTATGATGAGCACACGCAGAAACTAACTTATAAGAAAAAATATCCAGCTGAATTCTACCATTTCATTTTGTGCCTATTAATGACACACCCTATGTAGACAGAGGGAACATAAAACATGACTGACCATGGCTAGTTAATATTTGCCAAGTATTTTACAAACATTAGCTCAGCTGATCTTTACAACAATCCCGTGAGAGATACTATTATTATGCCTGTTTTAGAGATGGGGAAACTGAGGCTCAGAGACATTTTTTTAAATGACTTTTCTATGGTCATTCAAGTGTTGGAGACAAGATATGAATCCAGATCTTTCCTTTTTTCAAGGCCAGTCTTTAACTTCTGCTCTGGACTTGAAATTAAGAAGACCTAGATCCTAATTCTGCTTCAGACAAATTATAGTTGTGTGGCCCTGGGCAAGCCAAGTAAGCACTCTGGGCCTCAGTTTCTTCACCTATAAAATGGGGATAATAGCAGTATCTACTTTTCAGGGCGGTCATGCAGATCAACTGAGACAATGCTTAAGGAGTGCTTTAAAAATTTCAAAGTGCTTTATATACTTGAGTTTATTATTATTATTATAAAAATATTTTTCTCATCTTATTTGATGGAATTAAGATAGCAAAATCTGGAATAATTACTATTATATAGTGTGAAAGAAAATCACATATTTTTGAACACATGGAAGAGGAAATTGAATGTTGTAATAAAAAATGCTGTATGCGTAACACCAGTAGCTATTTTAATCACAAGTGCTGGTGTGATGGGATGGCCACTGAACCAATGATCTCTGCATACACTGTCACATTTCTAGCCTTCTTTACTTTAGGAAGTCGATTTATTGAGGGAACAGCTTGGAGACCGACTCAGTATAGAGCTGGACACTACCCCACCTGTTGATCTGAACAAGGTCCTGGAGGACATGAGGTGCCAATATGAAGCAGTGGTCGCTGATAACCGCAGAGATGTGGAGCAATGGTTCACCCTTCAGGTCAGTGTTTGCGACCAAAAACTAACCAGAGATTTCAGGTCGTGCTTTAATATTCATCTCTCTTCTTTGCATTTTTCCCTCCCTTTTAAATTATTCCTGTATTTCAGACAGAGGAATTGAATCAGCAGCAGCTGACTAGTTCCGAGGAGCTGCAGTGCTGCCAATCAGAGATTCTTGAGTTGAAGAGGACAGCAAACGCTCTGGACATTGAACTCCAGGCACAGCATGGCTTGGTATGGGACACACAGACAAGGATACCCTATAGAGGGAAGAATGAGGCCAATGGAATGACCTAGGTTGGTAGAAGATTCGATTCAATGCAGGCCCTAGCAACCATATTCCACAACATCCATGGATGGCTGCTCTACAGAATGAACATCCAGGCCCAAAATTAGACAGTCATCAGAGGAGCTGAGTAATCCAGTGGTGCTAATTCCCAAACCTATAGTTTCATTTTTGGTTTCAAAGACTGAATTATGACAGATTGACAGATTTTACTCATATCCCTAATGCAATAATGTCTACTACATGCCAGATATTGTGCTAAGCACTGAGGCACAAAGACAAAAGATAGCCCTGCTCTCAAGTAGCTTACAATCTAATAAGAGAGACAATATGCAAACAACTATGTATAAATAATATACGTACGGGATAAACTGAATATAATCAACAGAGGAAGACACTAGTATTAAATTCTTATTCAGTCATGCAACATGCAAACAAAATGTATAAACATGATATATATGGGATAAATTGAAGAAGGCACTAATGTCGAGTGGTTGTTCAGGGATGTCTGACTCTTTATGATCCCATTTAGGGTTTTCTTGGCAGAGATGCTGGAGTGGTTTGCCATTTCCTTCTCCAGCTCAATTTACAGATGAGGAAACTGAGGCAAACAGAATCAAGTGGTTAGCCAAGGGTCACATAACTAGTAAGTGTCTGAGATGGGATTTGATCTCATGAAGAGGATTCTTTTCTGATTCGTCTATGCTCAGCATTCTATGCAGTATGGTGCCACCTAGCTGCTAGTATTAAGTATTAGTATTAAGAGGTCTGGGAGACTTTTTGCAGGTGTAACTTGAACAGAGATTGAAGGAATCCAGAAAAGCTCAGAAATGGAGATGAGGAGGAGAAGCATTATGGGGATGGGACTCCACCAAGGAATTTCTAAAACTTTTTTCATTTTACTAGATTTTAGGTTCCATGAGAGTAGAAATCATGTCTTACCTAAATTTTGTATCTTCCTCAGCATCTAACAAAGAATTCTGCATAGAGTAAGTGCTTTGTTTATTCATTCCTTCCAGAAACATTGATCAAGGACCCAGTGTTCTAGGCTCTAAGAAAAGTACAAATTATAAATAAGGCAAGGGTTTTATCCTTATGGTGTTTATAAATATTTGTCCAATTGTTAGATTGAATTTGAATCTCGAAACTCTCTAAGTGTTCCTTGGAATCTTATGTGTCTTATTACCACTTAAATTTGGCTTCTTCCTCAAGTAAAGAAGAAACAGGAGTGCCATGTAATTAAAATTATATATGTAGTAGTTTTTATGCCTTCCTCTCAAACAACAGAGTACTAAGTAGTACTGACCATGGAGTCAGGAAGATCTAGGTTTGAAACCTGTCTCTAATGCTCATCAGGTATATAACCCATGGGGAAAGGGCTACCTCTCTAAGACTCAGGTCCTTCATCTGTAAAAATGTGTTACCTTACAGGATTATGAGAGGCTTAAATGAGATGAGGGGTGTAAACTGCTCTGCAAATTTCAAAATGTTGTATAAATGTCAGTTAATATTAAGCAACAAAACCTCTCAAGCTTCAAAAATACTAAAGAACATAAAAGTTCTTTAATTAATAAATGGATGAATGAATGAATGAGGCATTTATTAAGCATCTACTTTGGGCATAACACTGTACCAAGTGTTGGGTATATAAATAAAAAGAGAAAAGTAAGACAGTCCCTGCTTTCAAAGACCTCACATTTTTAAAGGGGGAGAAAACATAGGTTTCCATTATAAATCTACAAGCCCAATATCATAAAATCAAAAGGTCCCTTAAAATTCATCTAGTTCAGTCACCATATTTTAAAGAAAAGGAAAATAAAGTTCAAAGAGTGCAGGTGATCCCAGGACACATGGCCCTTCAGTTAACTAGGTCGCTTTTCCTGTCCCCTTTTTCCCCATCCAGATAGAATCCCTGGAATGCACCAAGGCAGAAACGGAGACACAATATAGCACTCAACTGGCCCAGATGCAATGCCTGATTGATAATGTGGAGTCCCAGCTAGCTGACATACGCTGTGACCTGGAGCGACAGAACCAAGAATATCAGGTTCTCTTGGACATGAAGGCGCTGCTTGAGTGTGAAATCGCCACCTACCAAAGCCTGCTGGAGAGTGAAGACTGCAAGTAGGTGCAATCAGATCAGTAGGATGCCAGTCTTTGAATAATTACAATGGGGTTGAAAAGACATGAATCCTGCCAAAGGAGCCTTGTTCTAAAATTGCCCATTTACCCACATTCATGGGGAGAAACTTCCTAGCTGTCTGATAGGACATTTATCTATAGATAAAAAGATGATAGATAGATAGATAGATAGATAGATAGATAGATAGATATGAGAGAGACAGAGAGAGAGGTGGAGAGGGAAAAGAGAGGAAGAGGAAGAGAGAAGAGAGAGGGAGAGAGAGACAGAGAGACAGAGCGAGAAGGAGAAAGAGAGAGGGGGAGAGAGAGAGAGAGAGGGAGAGAGAGAGAGAAAGAGGGAGAGAGAGAGGGAGGGAGAGAGACAGAGAGAGAAAGAGGGAGAGAGAGAGGGAGGGAGAGAGACAGAGAAAGAGAGGGAGGGAGAGAGGGAGAGAGAGAGAGAAAGAGAGAGAGAAAGAGAGAGAGAGAGAGAGAGAGAGAAGAGAGTGGAGATATATAAAGCATTTGCTAGGCACTTATTATATTCTAGACACTGCTCTAAAAACTGGGGATACAAATGCAAGCCAAAAAAGTTGATTGTTGTTGATTTTAACCCATCACATCCCATTTTTGTAATTAATTAACAGACAAGAATGTGCTTTGATAGCATGGCACTAACATTATTATCCACTGCATTTAATCTAAGTTGTATTGTCTATTTGTGTTGTGTTCATTCACAATGCCATGTATTGTTCTTTCTGTTTTCTTTGCTTTTCATCATTTCATTCAGGTTGTATTGTCTATTTGTGTTGTGTTCATTCACAATGCCATGTATTGTTCTTTCTGTTTTCTTTGCTTTTCATCATTTCATTCAGGTCTTCCCATATTTTTTTTGGAATTCCCCATATTCATTCTTCTTTACCAAATAGTAGTGGTCCACTAAATTCTCATATCCCAATTTGTTTCACTTTTCCCATTTGCTGAGCATATGTTTTGTCTCAGTTTTCCATCATCACAAATAATGCTGCTGTGAATATATTTCTATGCAAAGGTGTTTTGTGACTGTCAAGGAGCTTTATTGTTGCTCAGTCATTCCAGTCGTGTCTGACCGTTTGTAACCCCATTTGGGTTTTTTTTTTGGCAAAGACACTGGAATAGTTTGCCATTTCCTTCTCTAGCTCATTATACATATGAGGAAACTGAGGCAAACAGGGTTAAGTGACTTGCCCAGGGTCACATAGCTAATAAGTGTCTGAGGCCAGATTTGAACTCAGATTCTTCTGATTTCGGGGCCCAGCACTCTCTCTGGTATAAATCCAGTAGTGGCATCACTGAGTCAAAGGATATTTTCAAACCAAAACTAACTGTATTTTCTATGCCTAAAATTTCTAATGTGAAATTCAATACCATCTTTCTCATTTACATATTTTCCTCCATTTATGCATTTTTCCACTGAACTCCTTCCCTTTAAATGTAATTTTAAATCATCTGTCTGTCTGTCTGTCTGTAGACTTCCCTGCCATCCATGTTCCTCATCCTCTACCTGTGGCAATACCTGTGAACCCTGCACAGCCTGCTTGATTTGTACAGTTGAAGGATGTGGAGTCTGAATATCCAGTACTGACATGTCTCATCAAGGAAGCAAGCAGTCTGTTTCAAACCACTGAGACAAAAAAACTGGGTTTGATCCATGGACTTCAAAGCACTAAGTCCTTCTCCTGAGGGCTACAAAGCCCACTGGTTACCCTCCAAGAATCCTCTGCACGTTTCTGGGTTTTATGTATTCTCTCCTTAATGACTTTAAGTGTTCTTTGATTCTCTTGTTAATTTTCAAGGAAAACTCATTTCATTTCTTTGGCATGGCTAAGACAGTTTTTGGTGTTGATCATTCATGTGAGTGTTATCCTCTTGAGTATTTTTATAAAGTTCCATTGGATCTCTGGTGAATTTTCAAAATTTCTGTCCAGATTTCAAAAATATGATTTGCTAAATAACTGAGATTGCCCTTTCTGAATGAGAACAAACAAGAGAGAAAAATTCAACAATATATATGTACTGAGAGTCATATGCCCAAGGCACTTTGATAAGTATTGCAAATACAGAGACAAAAATGAACCAGTCTTGTCCTCAAGGATTTCACATTCTGCTGGAGAGATAGCTCTGTGTGTGTGTGTGTGTGTGTGTGTGTGTGTGTTTCTCTGTCTCTCTGTCTCTCTCTCTCTCTGACCCTGTGCCTTTTTATCTCCCTCTCTCTTCGTATCTGTCTCTGTCTTTCTCTCCTCAGTCTCTTTCCTTCCT
>CM053586.1:223301799-223317644 GCA_028646515.1 Pseudochirops corinnae | reverse complement strand
CACTGGTCCAGAGAATCACTATACTCCTTTAAAACCATTATTTTCTAAAAGCCTGTTTTTTCCAGAGCTATATTTCAAGAAATCATAAACAAAAACTGCACAGGGCAAAAAGTAAATTTTCCCAGCTTTTAGGAAAAAATGTAACTCTCAAACCCCCAAATATCTTACAAAATATAAGCAACCAAAAAAACATATTCCTACAGACAGAGCACCCACATGTAAAGAAATAACACCTCAAGTGAAGAGAGGGAACACATGTGGCCAGGTACTGGAGTGTGTGGCTTCAGGGGAGGCAGAACAGACATCTGTAGCCTCTTCCCTCACCCCAAGACTTTCATTCTTGCCAGGTGCTTTTTTTTTTCCAGAGCTAGTTCTGGAGAATTGCAAGCCTTCAGTTCTTCTAAGGTGGGGTGATCCAAAGTATGGTCACTGTTCTCCTGGCCTGTGCTCTGGTCTGTGAATGATCACAAGCATTCTTCTCTACCCTGGAACTGTGACCAGGGCCCCTGTATCCCATGTAAGAAATGTGGGTAACAATAGCTCCTACCTCCCAGGAATGACTGCATTGGCAGGGGCAACTGAATCGGCTGAGGCACAAATGAGCTGGAAGGAAGGTCCCTGCCTGATGACTCTTCAGCGCTCTGACTGCAAATGCAGTCTCCTTTCCATGTTACCATGAAGAATCTTTGATTTGAGGTTGAAGGGACTTTAAAGGTCCTGTACTCCAACCCCATCATTTTGCAGATGAAGTGACTGAAGTTTAGAGGGATAAAGTGACTTCCCTATGTTCACGCAGGTAGTCCTTCACTTGTGAGTCAAGCTTCCAGAAAGTCATCTCCTACTCTTTAATTATGAATTAAGGAATGCCAACATGCACTTTTTCACTAGTACTGAGAGTTAGATATCATGAAAGGTGGATCCTGTTTTCACCTGCTCAGACCAAATCATATTTCTAGTTTACTTCTGTTATAGACAAGAGAACAGACTCTTCCTGGAGATCACTACTGTACCCAAAACAGGCAAGACCAAGCTCCTTGTGTCCAATGCCCTTCTCCTCAGGGGAGGAGAAGCCAAGATGACAGAGAAAGACAGCAACTTGACTGAGCTCTCCCTCAAACCCCTCCAGATACCTTTAAACAATGCCACAAAAAATTCCTGGAATGACAAAAGCCACAAAAGGACGGGGTGAAATAATTTTCCAGCCAAAAAAAAAAAATAGAAGATCAGCAGGAAAGGTCTGTCTTGCCTGGGTGAGAGTAGAACACAATCCAGTACAGGCTTTGCCAGCACAGAGCAAGCCCCAGCAAACCAAGAGCAGACCATGGGAGCCCCTGAATCTGGAGCAGCAGCGGCTGCTTCTGGAGTTCTCAGCACACAAACAATAAGGGAGTCAAAGAACTGATAAGAAGGAGATTACAAAGATCTTTTTGCTAGCACTGGAGACAGGATTCTATTGCTTTGCTCTTACTCATATATGGATCATAGTTGTGGGTAGCAGTCCCAGGGTGAGGAGGAGCACTAGCACACCTAAGATTGAGGGCCACAGTGGAGCAGGGTCCCTTGTCACAGTTCCAGGGAAGAAAAGAGTGGTTGTGGTCACTCACAAATAAGAGCACAGGCTAGGAGAGTAGTAAACACCTCTCCTTAGATCAGGCCTAAAAAACATATGACCCACAAGCTCCTTGCAGCCCACCAGAGAATTTTGGGAAGCTGTCACGTGACCTGTGGCAACCAACCATCGATAATCTGTCTCTAGTCTAATCTATCTGTGGTCCAAAGAAGTTAACAAATTATACAGGTCTGCCTTAAATGATACCATCTTGAAATAACTGAAAATTTATAAGTCCCTAAAAGTATCTCTGAAAACAGCTGCACATAAACCCTAAAGCTTAGGACAGCGCACCCTACAGGTTGGAAGCAGAGCCCCACTTAAAAACAAAGAGTTAAAAGTCAAGTAATAGACTAGAAAAATGAGGAAACAGACAAAAATTCAGACCATAGAAAGTTACTATGGTGACAAGGAACATCAAAACACACACTCAGAACATAACAAAGTCAAAGCTGTTATATCCAAAACCTCCAAGAAAAACATGAATTTGTCTCAGGCCATAGAAGGACTCAGAAAGGATTTAAAAATCAAATAAGAGAGGTAGAGGAAAAATTGGGAAGAGAAATGAAAGTGATTCAAGAAAATCATGGAAAAAAGAATCAACAGCTTGGTAAAGGAAACACAAAAATACTGAAGAAAATAATACCTTAAAAAACAGATAAAGCCACATGGTAAAAAAAGATAACAAAAAACAATGAGGAGAAGAATTCATTGAAAAGCAGAATTGGCCAAATGGAAAAGAAGATACAAAAGCTCACTGAAGAAAACCATGATAAAAAAAAAAAAGAGCCTGTACATCATCTGTCAAGAAATTATCAAGAAAACTTCAGGAGGATAAATAAATCCACATAGAGATGTGTTGCTAATGTTTAAGAATCAGCTCTTCAGGAAAAAAAAAAGCACATATGATACACTTTTAAGTTTCATCTGCATTACAAACATTTTTCCATGACTTTCTTAAGACAAGACAACAATAAATAAACCAAGCCCTGATTTGTAATATTTGCCAATTTCCAAAATATAAATGATTATGCTGAAAATTTAACAGTTGACTCTCATGGGCCTTTACTAGCTGGTTTCAGCGTACCCCTGAACTTACACACTTCTGGAAATAATAAAAATATTCTTGAGTTTAGAGAGTCTGTCTGAAGTCTCCATCTCATTCCAATCTACCATTTATGAAATTCATCTCAATGATGTTACAAAGCTTGTTCTGTCTCCCTCAAAATAAAATAGGCCAAAAAATACGAAGATCACCAGCATCGAGGAACCCTCCATCACTGTTTTTTCATTTGCTATTTCCAATCACCACTAGTTAAGGAGTGATTTGGAGCAACTGGCCCCAGAGTCTATCTGAGAGGCTACCATTCTTACATCTCCCATTCTTCACTGATAGGTCTCTATGACACCACATTTATATGGGATCATTGGCTATTCCTGCTTTATGTAGCTTGTTTACTTGAACTACTGACATAGATAGGAAGAAATAGGATCAGGAATACAGAGAAAGGGCTAAGTTTGAAAAGAGGGAGAGACACGCACTTCTTGTAAGATAGAAATGAAAAGAGGAAATTCTGTGATAGAGATGAAGGTATAATTCTAGGACATCTTGTGACATTGAAATCAAAGAATTTGAGGGCAATTATCCTGGATGGCATTAGTCTTTTTAGTGAGTAAGGCCATTTTCTGAGATGGAGTAGGGTAGAGAATTAAGTAAAGAGAATAATATGATATAATAATAAAATTATAATCACAAGATGTTTAGCATCATAGTAGATATTTAATTGTGCATTCATCTTTCTAGAAGTTGACTTACCTTTCAAAAAGCTAAACTTTTAAATAGGGCATGATGTCCCCATATGGCAGTGGGTATCTTAATCATAGAAACATGATCTGAACAGTAGTACAGTTTGTGTTTCAAATTACCTCATAGGGTTGTTGTAATAAAAATATTCTGTAATCCTTAGTTTTCTATAATAGTGAGAGATCTATAATTCTATATTTTAGGTACTCCTTACACCACTACAAATTATAACATTTCTATAAATTGCACATAGTCCTTGAAAATCACCATAGCCAACAAAATCATTAACTGGTGATAAATCTCACCCAACTTGTAAATGTTTCTTTGAACAACAGACATACATTCCTTCACTGGGCCTGGACTTGAGGCCTTTCCATTAAAGTAGGACCTGTCAGAACTTGTACTCCACTGGCACAGTGTTAAAGAATCAATGGTTACCCCCATGCATAGGACAGGTTGAGAGTAGGATTTTATTGCAGGATTATATCTGCATATGTGTATATATATAGATATAGATATAGATATAGATATAGATATAGATATAGATATAGATATAGATATAGATATAGATATATATGAAGTATGATATAAAGTATAATTGGCTTCAAGGGCTACACTTGACACATATTGGTCTGGTGCAGTCATTTAACTTCATACTTAATTACATCCCACCCATCCACACCTCAAGGAATTTTCTAAGGCAGTAAATGGGAAAGTATTTGATGATCTTCATTGGTAGAAAAGGTTCTCATTGCGAGTTCCCCACAGGGCATCATAAGAAAATCTCTGAAGTGCTTTCCTTCTATCAAGCTGTAGGTGGTGCTAGTGAGCAAAGTAGCCTTTGCTAGTTGGAAAAACCTTCTGCTTTCTCCAATCAACTCACAGCATCAGAGCTTCCCCACCCCACTCCCTCAGGTCAGCCCGATACACCAACTGCCCAGCTTGGTCATCTGATCTCAATTAGTCTCAGAAAAAAGGAGCTGCTATTATATCCTCTGCTCTGCCAATGTCAATTTTGTAGCTCAGGTAGCTTCTGTAGGTAGATTCCAATGTCAATTTCTTCCTTCTAATTCCCAGTTTCTCATGTCCTTCCTGGATAAAAGCAAGACTTCCTTGCATATAGGGGCTCAGATCAATCTTAGATTGAGAAATCCAAAATCCATATTTCTATAAAATAGGAAACAGTCAATATGCAATTTCCCCACAGTCCTCAAATAATTTTTTATTGAAAATTTCCCAACAATAAGTACCAAACTCCTAAAGATAATTGCATGTAAATTAGCTGCTGAGAAACAATGCTCTGTCACCATTTTCACCATCAGTCAACATTTTTGCCTCCAAGTGGGCTACTTTCATTCATTTCCTCTCAGAACCATCTCTGTTTCCCCTCAAGTTACTTTTCTCTTTTTCACAAAAATGGTCTTTTTCTGCCTCTTTTATTAAATAAAATATCCAAATAAGAGAGGACCACTACTTTATACTTATATTCCCAACCCCTAGCATAGTACCTGACCCAAGGTAGGTGATAAAGAAGATTTTGTTGAATGAATGAATGAAGGAATATATATGCATATAGTATACATATGAATTGAGGGTATTGAAAGAGGATTAACCCACCTTGTCAGGGCTGTTCATCCACTTTTGTTGTCTACCTGGCACTCAACTCTCACCTGTGGTTCCAAGAAACTGTAGCATGCACAGCAACTACATCCCAATAAACATTCCCAGGAGATGAGTTAAAGTAGATTGAGGGTAACGAACAGAAGACTAACCCACCAGTGAGTTAGAGGAATGTCTACTCTAAGCATGTGAAGATTTCCCCAGTAGAACAGGAAGATGAGAGCAACTTCTTTCAACAGCCACGAATGCAATGGAAGCAGGTAGTATAAAATGCTTAGAGTTTGGTCAGGCATCCAAGATGCCAAGGTCATCTACTGAACTCCAGGTCATCACCAGTCATCCTGACTTTTGTTTCACTACTAGACTCTGATAACTCTGGAAGAGAGAGTGAGGCTGATAACTTCACTTAAATCTAATTCACAAGCAAGTTAAGACATCACTCTGTGATGTCATTGGTCCTCTTCAAAAATGAAGAACAAACAACAACAACATGCGAATTGGGAGAGAATTTGGGGAAGATGGAGGAGTAGGCCAAAAAATTCCAAACTCTCCAGATTTCCTCCACAAACAAGACAAGCAACTCAGGTGAACATAACTCAGTAAAAATAAACAAGAGATGGGGCAGAACAGTGGTTCTCCTGGGACAACTAAAGAAGAAGCAAAGAAAGAGACCAGGTATAAAGTTAAGATAGAGTGAAGTGTAAACACCTCCAGGTTAACTCCACTGAAACAGCAAGGGGCAAGCCCTGCAGCCAACTGAGTTGGGAGATAGCCTCAACCCCAGCCACAGGAATTTTCACCTCTCAGATAGTGTGGGGAGTTAAGTATCTGTACAGAGGAAGATTGAGGGAGCCTTTGATGACAAGGGATGCCAGGCCCAGTTGTGCTGCCAAGACATGGTCCTGGGAGAGAAGGAGACAGCATAAACCTGGTAAGTGCAGAAGCAGTGAGCAAGGGTGCTGCTGCCTGTGGGCAATTGCAGAAGAACTGAGTTCTTGGTCTTGTTTTCAGGCCAGAGGAGAGAACTGAAGGGCATAGCCACTGGAGAATTTTCAGAAAGTAAAAGCATTTCCAGCATAGTGTACCTGAGCACCCCACCTGTGGATTGGAGAGGGAAAGCAGTGCAGAGGTTGGGCCCAGGATAAAGGTAAAAAAATAATAGTAAGAAGGACCTGAGGCCAGAGACACCATCCACAACACCCCAGGATTAGAGGTGATTATAATAATAAGCTACTAAAAAAAAATTTTTTAATGAGTAGGCAAAGGAGAAGAACCCAGCCAAAGAAAGTTAATATGGGAATAGAGAAGATAGGGATTCATCTTCAGAGAAGGATACTGAAGCAAAAAAAAAGCCTCTTCTACCCCAAAGAGTAACATCAAATGGTCACCCTTCCCAAAAAGACTTCATAGAACTCAAGAAAGACTTCAAAATTCAAATAAGACAGATTGAGGGGGGAAATTTTTTAAAGTAAGAAAAATTCAAGAAAAACAAAAAGATTATGAAAAGTCAACCAACTGGAAAAGGAGATCCAGAATCTTAAGGAAGAAAACAACTCCTTGAACATTAGAATTGGGCAAGGGGAAACCAGCAAAGTTATAAAAGACTGAGAAATAATAAAACAAAGTAGCAAGAATGAAAGAATAGGAAAGAATGTGAAATGCTAGAAAAACAAATGATTTGGAAAATAGATCAAGAAGAGAAAACAAAAGAATAATCAGACTACCTGAAAGCTATGATAAAAAAAAGACTCAAAAGACTCTTGATACAATAACTCAGGAAATAATTAAATAAAATTCTCTTGAAGTAGTAGAATGAGAGCGGAAAGAAGAAATAGGGGGGGAAATCCACTGATCACCACCTGCAAGAGATCCTTAGAGGAAAACCTATAGGAATATCATAGCCAAATTCTGAAATCTCCAGGGTAAGTAGAAAATATCACAAGCAACAAGAAAAAACAATTCAAAAATGGCAGAAGCAATTCAAATTATATAAGACCTAGCAGCTGCTACACTATAAGACCACAGGTCTTGGAACACTATATATCAAAGAACAAAAGAACTGGGGTTGTGACTGAAAATATTCCCAGAAAAATTAAGTATAATCATGAACAAAAAAAATAGACATTCAGTGTGACAGACTTTCAGGATTTTGTTGCAAAAAGACAAGAACTTGAAAAAATTTGACATACGAGATCCAAGAGAAAGAAAAAGTAAACATCAAAGACTAATTATAATAAGTACAAATTGCTTACTTTTTTTATGTGAAAATGTAAACTGTATGTCTAAGATTGTCATTAGTAATTGGGTAGCTTGAAAGAAAGAGAAGGGGTATAATTGAGTATAAAGTGATTCTATAAAGCAAAATGATGCAGGAAAAGATAAGAAGAGTAATTATCTCATATAAATGAGGTGCAAGAGGAGGAACTGATACAGAGAAATTAGATGAGGGAGGATGACTGGTAATTTTGGAGCCCTATTCTCATTGGGAATATGTTAAAGAGAGAACAACACACACACACACACACAGAGGCATAAAAATCTTCTAAATTCAGAAAGAAATAAGAGGGTAAGGGGATAAGGATGAGGAAGAGGATAAGGAAAGGATAAAGAATAGGATGGGGGGTATAGAAGGGTGTATAGATTAACAGGGATGGGATAAAGAGTCAACAACATATATATTTAGAAGGGCATAAAAAGCTTGTAAATTTGGAAAGAAATAAGAGGGCAAAGGAATAAAATGGAAGGCAAAGATAAGGGAGGGATGGGAGGGGAGGTAGGTTAAGGAATAGGAGGTCAAGGTAGCAGGTAAAAGTAAAGTAGAATAGCAAGGAGGTATAGGAATAGAGTGAGAAAGATAGTGAGGGAAATAGGAAGGAGGAAAATATACAAGTAATTACAGTTTGGAATGAGAATGGAATAAATTTATTCATAAAGTGGAAGCTGACAGCAGATTAAAAAGTTGAATTCAACATTATGTTACTTTTAGGAAATATAAAATAAAGGTCAGGAGAAGAATTTATTCTGTGAAAAAAGCCAGGATAGTAACAATGATGTCAGACAAAGTTAAAGCTAAAATAGATTTAATCAAAAAAGAAAAATAAGGAAACACGCTATATGCCAGTCATATTAATCCATAGTTTTATATTACATAAAATAAATGGATAGTATAAAAAAAGAATATAAGAGTATACCTGACAAAATAGACACAGGAACTATAGAAATATAAATACAAAGTACCTTTTATACAAAGTTAGATCTAAATAATTGAAGTAATATTTATTGTGCATGAGTAGGTAAAGCTAATATAATCTTTAAAATGACAATTTTACCTAAAACTAATCTATTTATGCAATGCCATCCCAATTAAATTACTAAAATATTGTCTTACTGAGTCAGAAAAAAAAATAATAGGATTCATTTGGAAGAGCAGGGGGTCAGGAACTTCAAGGAAACCAGAAGAAAAAGATATGAAGGAACTAGATGCGGTAGTATCAGACCTTAGCCCTTGTTATAAGGTGGAATTATTATTAAAGTTATTAAAGTGGAAAATTTTGATTATTTTAAATTAAAACATTCCTGTATAAATAAAATCTCTGTCACCAAGAATAGAAGGAACATAGAAAATGGGGGAGCTCTTATAGACAATCTCTCAGAGAGAATGTGATTGGATATAATGCCAGTGCAATATTCACATGGCGTTATAATAAACCTTGATACTTTTACTGAAAGAAGGCTTGAATGGTTAAATTCTTTCCAGACAGACCCCCCTGTACTCTTACATTTCAGAGTCCCTAGAACCCCAAACCACAACATGTATGTGTGTGTGTATGTGTATATGTACATAATATACATATATGTGTTTGTATGTGTGTGTGTGTATAGGTAACCTTTTGGCGGGAGTGGGGGAAAAAGTAAAAAAAGCAATATAATAATATATATAATAACAGCAGAAAACAGAAGAAAGGAAACAATGAAGAGCTGGACAGCTTTGAAAATAAACTGAAATATTTATTATATAGGTTTTCTTGAAATGGAAATGTATTGCTTTATATAGAATCCGTTCTTATGTTCTGCTGTATATTGTTTTTTTTCCTTCTCTTATTTTGTATTTAACTTGAAAATAAATTTTAAAACTTTTTCAAAAACACATGAATTTGTACTTCAATTATAAGAATAAGTAAATATTAATTCTTGCTTTCTTTTCTCAAAATATTTTCCTGAAACAGGTCAACTTAAACAATTTTAGTAAGTATTGTGTTTAAAGATAAGAATAAGGATGCTTAACATGGGGTCCCCAATACTTTTATATTTGGGGGGCTTGATGAGCTTGGATAGGAAAAAATTCATCTTTAATTTCATTAACCTTTGGTTTCCTTTTTGCTACTATTTATTTTATGCATAAAATGTTTTCGATAGTTTTTATAAATACTTTATTAAAATTTTTCTATTTTTTGAATTTTATTAGAATTAAAAATATTACTCTGATAAGGGATATAATAGGCTTCCCCAGATTGCCAAAGAGGTCCATGGCACCTAAAATATTAAGAACATCTAATATAGATGAAGTTTTTAAAGTAAATCCTAACATATAATTCAGAACCTTTCCCACTAATTCTTATTCCCATACCTGACTGAACTGCTTAAAGCCAGGGATATGATACAGTCAGCTCAAACATACACTTTTTTTTTCACAGAGTCATTTTTTAGGTTTAACATTTACCAACATACACTTATTCAAACTCTATCTTGTAACCAAATCTGTCCTGGGGCTAGTTCACAATTCCACCCTCAATCGGCTGATTTGGCTTCAAAAGAGATTTGTCTTTAATACTGTTTAGCATCAAAATAACCTTGTATTACTTGTCTCCATGGCCAAAAGCTTCTTTCCCAGGATCTGCCTCTCTCAGCTACCAGACTAGTAACTGCCCATAGAAAAGAGAAAGGCATTGCATTTCCTCACTGTTGTGTCATGGACTTTGTGGGGTTTTTCCATATCCCCAGAAATGGAGAGAAGATTGACATGTAGTAACGAAAATCTTATAATTTATTTTCTAAGCAAAAGGTGATAATTTTTCCTCTTCATATTTTAAAAAAGACAAAAATCTCTCTTCTACCCATTACCTTTCCTTTTGTTTTTTAAAGGAAGTTGTAATCTTTTCATTAATTAATTTATTTTTAGTTTTCAACATTCACTTCCGCAAGATTTTGAGTTCCAAATTTTCTCCCCATCTCTCCCCTCCATCCACCCCAAGAGGGTGTGCATTCTAATTACCCTTCCCCTAATCTGCCCTCCCTTCTATCACCCACCCCCCTTATTTTATCCCCTTCCCTTCTATTTTCCTGGTGGGCAAGATAGATTTCTATACCCCATTGCCAGTGTATCTTATTTCCCAGTTGCATATAAAAACAATTTTTAACATTTGTTTCTAAAACATGGAGTTCCAAATTCTCCCCCTTCCTCCTTCCCTACCCACCATCATCGAGAAGGCAAGCAATTCAATATCAGTTATACGTGTGCAATCATGTAAAACACTTCCATAACAATCATGTTATGAAAGACTAACAATACTTCCCTCAGTCCTATTCTGTCCCCCATTTATTCTATTCTCTCCTTTGACCCTATGCCTCCTCAAAAGTGTTTGATTCTGATTATCCCCCCCCAAATTTGCCTTCCCTTCTATCACACACACACCCATTCCCTTCGTCCCTATTTTCTTATAGGGTAAAATAGATTTCCATATCCAATTGAGTGTGTGCGTTATTCCCTCCTTAAGCCTCAAATGAGAATAAGGTTCACTCATTCCCTCTCACCTCTCCCTTCTTCCCTTCCTCTGTAAAAGCTTTTTCTTGCCTCTTTTATGTGAGATAATTTACCCCCACTCTACCTCTCCCTTTCTTCTTCTCCCAGTACATTCTTCTCTCACTCTTTAATTTTATTTTTTTAAATATTATTCTTCCATATTCAACTCACCCCATGCCCTCTGTCTCTGTCTCTCTCTGTCTCAATCTCTCTGTTTCTGTGTGTGTGTGTGTGTGTGTGTGTGTGTGTGTGTGTGTGTGCATTCCCTCCAACTACTCTAATACCAAAAAAGGTCTCATGAGGTACAAATATCATCTTTCCATGTAGGAATGTTAACAGTTCAATAAGTCCTTTATGATTTCTCTTTCCTGTTTACCTATTCATGCTTCTCTTGAGTCTTGTATTTGAAAGTCAAATTACATATTCAACCCTGGTCTTTGCATCAAGAATACTTGAAAGTGCTCTATTTTGTTGAGCGTCTATTTTTCCCCTGAAGGATTATACAAAATTTCTACAATTTTGCTGATTCTTGGTTTTAATACTAACTCCTTTGACCTCCAAAATACCATATTCCAAGTCCTCTTATTCCTTAATGTAGAATCTGCTAAATCTTATGTTATCCTGATTGTGTTTCCACAATACTTGAATTGTTTCTTTCTGGTTGCTTGCAATATTTTCTCCTTGACCTGAAAACTCTGGAATTTGGCTAAAATATTCCTAGGAGCTTTCCTTTTGGGATCTCTTTCATGAATTTATGAGTATATTCTTTCGATTTCTATTTTACTTTCTGGTTCTAGAATATCAAGGTAGTTTTACTTGACAATTTCTTGAAAGATGATATCTATGCTCTTTTTTTGATCATGGCTTTCTGGTAGTTCACTAATTTTTCAATTATCTCCCCTGGATCTATTTTCCAAGTCAGTTATTTTTCCAATGCAATATTTCACATTGTCTTCTATTTTTTTTTTCAGTCGTTTGGTTTTGTTTTATTATTTCTTGGTTTCTCAGAGAGTCATTAGTTTCCATTTTCTCCATCCTAATTTTTAAAGAATTATTTTCTTCAGTGAGCTTTTGGACTTCTTTTTCCATTTGGAGTGGTCTATTTTTTGAGTTGTTCTTTTCTTCACTATTTGGGGCATGGGGGTAGAGGATCTCCTTTAGCAAGCTGTTGACTCATTTTTCATGATTTTCTTGCATCATATTCATTTTTCTTCCCAATTTTTCCTCTACTTCTCTTATTTGATTTTCAAAATCCTTTTTGAGCTCTTCTGTGACCTGAGACCAATTCACATTTTTTCTTGGAGGCTTTGGATGTAGGAGTTTTGTCTTTCTTTTCTTTTGGTTACATGTTTTCATCTTCTTTGTTACCAAAGAAAGATTCTATAGTCTGATTTTTTTTTTTCTGCTGTTTGCTCATTTTGCCAGCCAATTATTGGACTTTTTAACTCTATTAAAGTAAGACTCTGGTTCCAGTGTGGAGGGTATACTGTCCCAAGTTTCAGGGATTTTGTGTAGGCTATTTTAAGAGATAATTCTAGTAAATAGAATTTTCAGTTCTTTCAAGGTGGTATGATCAGAGGAAGGTGTTTACTCCTCTCATAGCCTGTCCTCTGCTCTGTGAGTGACCTCAAGCACTTTTTTCTGCCTTGGAACTGAGAGGAGCTTTCCCTCTCCACCCCAACTACAAGCTCTGCCATGCCAGCACTACTCCTTGCCCCAGGACGACCACCCACGACCATGACCCAGATCCAACACAGGCAAAGCAAGAGAATCCTGCTTCAGTGGCAGCAAAGAGATCCCAGCAATCCCCTTCTGATCAGCTGCTCAATCCCCCCCACTGTTTGTGGACTGAAAGATCCAGAAGCAGTTTCTGCCTCTACCACCACCCCAAGGCTAGGACTGAACCACACTCCTCTTTCACCCAGCACTGACAGAGCTTTCCTACTGACTTTCTAAGTTGTCTTTGGCATTTGTGGGTTGAGAAGTCTGGAAAGAGCCACAGCTGCCAGTGATTCAGTCCACTAGGGCCTGCTCTGGGTTTCCTAGTGCCCTGTCTCTGTGCTGGTGTGTCCTGCACTGGACTACATACTTCTCTCAGACAGGTGCAACAGATCTTTTCTTTCTCCCATCTAGGTTGTCTTACACTGGAAATTTGTTTTGTTCTGTCATTTTGTGGATTCTACTGCTCTAGAATTTGTTTAGAGTCATTTTTTACAGGTATTTGGAGGGGTTTGGGGGAGATTTCAAACAAGTCCCTGCTTTTACTCCACTATCTTGGCTCTGCCCCCTTCCGCCCATTACCTTTCAAGTAGATAGTCTATTTGATACTCATATGCCCAAATTATTTATTATATTCTTCCTTTACTAAGGAAAGAGTTTCTCTTAATAAGAAAAGAGTTTAATGCATGTCTTGTCCACCCCCCACCCACCGACCCCCACACAGAGCATCAGATAAAAACTATCTTCTCTTTGGAGCACCTCCAAAACAACTGTTGCGGTTTAGGAGTGCTTGGACCTTGAGATAGCGACATGCAGGTCCTACCTGAAATAAATTCAACCCAAGCCTTCTTTCAGTCAAAAACAAAATTTATTAAAACACCAATAGAGGGTAGGTGTGATTCTAAAATTCTGCCATATTGGTCAGACTCTTAAGGAATATTAGCATCAGTTAGACTTTTAAGGAATCTGAGCATTTGTGAAGCTTGTATTGACAAGTGGGCCAGGTTGAATCTGAGTAGACAGATGTTAGAATCACAGTATTTTTAGAGCTGAAAGAGGCCATACAAGTTATCTGGTGCAACCCATCACCCCAAAGGAATCACTCCTGCCACACTGGTGACCATTCGGCTTTTGCCTGAAACCCTCCAGTGAGGGAATCCATACACACGCGCCCCACCCCCCACCCCAGGCAGCTCATTCTGCTTTCAGATAACTGCAATTCTTAGGATCCTAATATTCTAGGATTCTAATTTTCCTGATAGTGACTCAATATACCTCTTTTCAACTTATATGCATTATTTCTGGTTCTGTCCTCTCGGGCCACGTAGCAGGATGGATCTTTCTTTCACATAACAGCCATTCAGATATTTGTAGACAGCTGTGATCTACAGGGCAGCTAGGTGACACTGTGGATAACGTGCTGGACCTACATCTCTGTTAGTTCAAATCCAGCCTGAGACACTCAGTAGCTGTGTGAACCTGGGCAAGTCATTTAACCCCATCTGCCTCATTTTCCCCATATGTAAAATGAGCTGGAGAAGGAAATGTTAAAACACTTTAAAACCTTTGTCAAGAAACTCCCAAATGGGGTCAGGAAAAGTCAGACAGGGTTGAAACAATTCAACAACAACAAATGCTATCTGCTTCCCTCTCCCCTCAACATCTTCTCCAGTATTAACATCCCCAGGTTCTTCAGTCAAACTTCATATTAACACTGACTCAAGGCCCTTTGCCCTCCTATTTGCCTTCTGGATGTTCTCTATAGTTTAGCACTGTCCTTCTTAAATAACATAGTACTCCAAATATGGGCTGAACCTCCCTAATTTCTGAAAACTATGCCTCTTAATTCATATTAGCTTTTTGGACCACTTCCTTTTCTCTTTTTGACTAAACCCCACTGCTATAGAGAACTTTCCATGAGAAGACTCCCTTTACCAATATAGCACTGCCCTCTATCTACAAATTATTATCTCAGAACTCTGCCTGGGTCACTGAGAGGTTAAGTGATTCACCCAGGGTCACAAAGTCAGGATGTGTCAGAGACAGGAATTGAACCTAAATCTTCTTGACTCCAGGGCCAGTTCTCTATCTACAACATCTCCCTGCTTTCTCATTATTGGCAAATATGAGTGACCGATGGAGAAGTCAGCAGGCACTTAAGTGACTTGCTTTTTTTTATCCACTCGCAGCTGGCTAATAATTTGGGTGATGCTGGTATGAGCGTCCCTTTTGAAGCCGTCCTATGAAGCCTTGGGCCCAGTAGCAAGTAATAGTTATGGGATGGGTAATAATTTAATAACAACTCAAACTACACCTTTTTTATGGGACTTGGAGTTCTCAGGCAAGTAAATAAGCAGACTAATTAGATGTTTCTATGGAAATTGATGGAAACATTAGAAAGGAAAACATCCTGCATGGTGTAACGCGCCCTCATAGAAGGCTATATAAATGTGTGAAGAAGGAAGAAGTCTGGCTTTTGGCTTGGGGTTGAGTCGTGAGGACTATGGAGGTGGGGTGAGGAAGGCATTGAAACGAAACTGAAACTGTCAATATTGACACTATGGCATCCAGTCGTGGTCCTCCCAGATGCTGTTCCTCAGCTATTTGCAAAAGCCACTCTAGGCTTCCAATTTCCAGGGCCCTCTCTGCCTTTAGCAGCTGCCAACCAAGTATTCGTCGAATCAGCCAGTGCCAGACTAAGGTCTGCCCTCCAGTTCCCTATCGCTCTCCCATCTACCTCCTGAACAACTTTAGGGTATCCTTCTGTGGAGCAAACTGTGGTGATGGCAACTTTAATAGCAATGAGAAAGAGACGATGGAGATGTTAAATCAGCGCCTGGCTAACTACCTGGAGAAAGTGAGAAACCTGGAGCAGAAGAACGCCTACCTAGAGTCCAAGATCCGGGAGCAGCATGAAAAACAGACCCCCATTGTGTGTCCCGATTACATCTCTTATTTCAAGATCATAGAAGAGCTTCAGCAAAAGGTAATGATTATTGAGTCTTGGTACAATCCATTTGTGGCCATAGGACCTTTGAGACAAAGATATTTGCTAGAACTTAACATTTCTGGAAATAATAATAACTAGCATTCATGTGTAAGGTTTGCAAAGAGCTTTTTTATGTTGTTTTATGTACATGTCTGGAGGGAATTCCTCAAGTAGTAATGAAAAATGTTATGTAAGGGTCTCATCTACCCTTTTATATCTCCTCATCATTGCAGAGGTGCCTTCTGCCTAGTACTATTGAATTAGACTACCCAGCACTAAGTTATAATAGCAGAGAACTCTATGG
>CM053586.1:223274014-223301699 GCA_028646515.1 Pseudochirops corinnae | reverse complement strand
ACACACACATTATATTTTATATTAAATATTATATTTATTATATATAAAGCACTATATAATGCTAGCTATAAATTTTTTAATTTCTGAATTACAAATGTATTCTGGGATTATAAACCAAACCATGAAGATTATTGAAAGGAATAAAGCATCTTTGTTAGAGGTAGCTTGGCATAGTGGATAGAAGGCTAGACTTTGAATCAGGAAAACTTGGAAAACCAGCTGTATGATCCTGGGCAAGTTGCCTAATCTCTCAGGGAGCTCTCTTTAAAGTGCTAAATTACTGATAGGGTGCCATGTGGCCAGTTCCCCACATGGATGAAACCACAGATAGAGATTTTATCTTTAAAAGTCTTTCATACCAGCTGAGATGGCACCAAAGGAAAACATCCTAGGAAGAGTTGCTGGCTTTCAAGTCTCATTCATTTGCACAATCTCTTAAATCCTAGATCTTGTGCACCAAAGCTGAAAATTCCAGGCTGGTCTCCCAAATAGACAACACTAAAGTGACCGCTGATGACTTCAGAGCAAAGTAAGCTCACTTGGACCCTTTCATATGTTGTTTCGTTCAAGGCCAGCCCAAGGTTAAACATTCACTTGAGGACCTACTATCTCCCAATGGGGATACATGCAGCAAGGACCTTTCTTACTGTTTTGTTTTTTACTGTTTTGTTAAAAGCTTAATACTGAACACCAATACAACCAACTAAATTTAATTAGCAGCTTTAGACATCCAAATGAATTAATTCCCATGCTTAAAGAATTTATACCATTTTTTTATTCACTCCCCCAGATTCTTCATCAAAGTTTAAAGGGAATCTTTCTTTCTAACATAGTTAGGAAATGACTAGTCCTCCTTTCAGGAAAATCACAGTCTGACGTCACACTGGCAAATATGCTTGAGTGCCTCTTTGCTCCTAGTCCAAGAACAATTAAGAATGAATGTTAAAGGCCAAAGTTGAAAGAGTGGAATTCACCTGTAAAATATCCCACAGCAGAATGCTAGCAAACAGGAGATCCATAGATGAACTTAAAGAAGATTTCTGCTGCTTGGATTTGGTACCTTCTGTTACTGAACCATCCTTTCTTTCCCCTTCTCTTGCTTTTTCATGGGTTTAAAGGTATGAAATCGAAGTGGCCCAGAGGCAGCTGGTGGAAACTGATATCAATAGCCTCCATCAAATCCTGAATAAACTGACCTTGTGCCAGGCTGACTTGGAAGGGCAAGTGGAGTCTCTGAAGGAGGAACTCCTTCACCTCAAACACAACCATGAAGAGGTTAGCAAAATATCCAAAAAGTCATCAGGGCCCCAAAGCTCAGAAATTGTCCACTCTGTTGAGCTAGTCTTCAGGGAGTGGCCTTCTCTACCAAATGTTTCTCTCATTTCTACATTTTAAAAAAAGAGTTGTTTTGACTATTGTCAATCACCCAATCTGTTCTCATCTTGTCAGTAGAGATACAATGAAATACACTCTTAAAAATTGTATAAGGGAGCCTGGGTTGAAAAATCAGTAGCTCCTCTGGCTTCTACTGTGAAAGTCACATTTCCCTAGCCTAACACAAAGACTCAGAGAGCTTCCTTAAGTGGGTTTATGCAATCCTAGCTTTCAATCAGTACAATTGAAAAAAAAAAGATTTCTCATTACTCTAGCCTCCTGTACTGTTGTCCTTTGGTTGTCCTCAGAAACATTTTAAAGCCCTTACAATTCAATTTATGGGGGGAGAATGGGAAGGCTAAGTAAGGGAACAGGTCTTACCCTAATCCACTTTATGGCATCTTTCTATTTTAATTATTCTTGCTAAGTAAGTGCTCCACTCTATTTTTTCCATGTAATTTCAGCACCCTAGGGCAAAACCCTCCTCACCTCACCTTAGTTTCAGCTTTGATTACCAATCCTCTAGTCAATCCTTTATTCAGAACTAACAGTTAAAAATTTGGGAAACTTTAAATGCTGATACTAAATGGAAACTGGAAAGAAACTGACCATTCCCAGGCTATTGCACTGTGAAATATAGTAATAATCCATCCGCTGAACAAGTCTTTTTTTTCCCCCCCTTCTCTAGGAAGTGAATTCATTACAATGCCAGCTTGGTGACAGACTCAACATAGAAGTGAATGCTGCCCCTTCTGTTGACCTAAATGAGGCACTTCAAAAAATGAGATGCAAATACGAGTCTTTGGTGGAGACTAACCGCAGAGATGTTGAAGAGTGGTTCAACACCCAGGTGGGCATCTTGAGATAAATCAACACACACACATATGAACATACATTTACACACATACACATACATATTTGCTTAGATGAAGACATAGAAAAGTCCCCATCACCTTTTAATGTCATTTTTTTTTAAATGTTAAAAAATATGTTATCTGTGCCTCAGTTGCAGGAACTGAACCAGCAGGTGGTATCCAGCTCAGAAGAGCAGCAATGCTTTCAGAAGGAGATCTGTGATCTGAGGCGAACCATCAGTGCTCTGGAGATCGAGCTGCAGGCCCAGCACAGCCTGGTGTGTAGCCCATAGGAGTTGGCAAAGCCTAGTATGCATTGACTTCTGTAGATATGGGATGATTCAGTGTAGGAGGTGAGTTCAATTAACTTAGGAGCTTCCTTTGCCATCTAGTCCTTGGCATTCTCTGAAGCCAAAATGGCAAAAGATCAAAAGCTTTGGCGTTAGGGCCAGGCCTTAGAGTAGGCAGAGTCTGTGGTCATCTGTATGCTATGATTTCATAGTATTGTAAATTTAGAGCTCTAAGAGACCTGAGAGGTCATATAGTTCATTCTCTTTCTGATATTAGTTAAGTGACTGGACTATGGTCCCATTACATTCAAATCCATGCTTTCTAACTCCAAATTCAGTGTTATAACCAATCCCCCTTACAGGGATTTTAGGTATCTTTTCCAAACTCACCTCCTTCCCAAATGTCTACCCTCAGTGAGGCCTGGGATTCTACCATGAGCTAATATATATTAAGTAGTTTGCAAAATTTAAAGGTGGCTATTATTAGTCTTAGTACTATTGTCATTAGCAATTTAATCTCTTAACATTGCTTAATTCTATCCATCCTTTACTCTGTAGGGGTAGGGAAACTGCAGCCTTGAGGCTACATGTGGCCCTCTAGGCTGTCCCCTGACCCCCAGGACCCAGAGGGCCACATGTGGTCTCAAGCTACAGATTCCCCACTCCTGTTTTACTGTTTCTCTTTTCTCTCTCTTTCCACATCATCTTTTCAAATGCAAATACTCCAGGCTAGGGCAACAGGTAAGTTCCTATATCTTAAAATGAATGAGCTTAAAAGGCTCCTTTCTTAGAGTCTTCCCGTAAGTGTAGAAATGTGGTAGTGTTGACTACCTAGGGGAGGGAGAAGGAAGGAGAACTTGAAAGAAGAGGCAGGGGAGTGTTGGACATGGAATGAAAAGACCCAGGTTCAGATCTGTGTGGTTATTGATGCATGATTTAGACTCCCTAGACCTCAATTTCCTTCTATGTCAAAATAAAGGGTTTGGGTTATATGACTTTGATGGGACATTTTAGTTCCAAATTTCTGTTTCTAAGGAAAGAGGACACCTAAGTGGAGAGAGAGAGTTCAAAAGAAGATAAACTTTCCCACTTCGCAATTGTGCCTAAAATTTGAGCCAAATGCACTATGTGGCACTGTGGAGAGAGTGTCAAGCTTGGAATGAGGAAGACCTGAATTCAAATTCAGCCCCAGTCACTTATTAGCTGTGTGATCCTGAGCAAATCACTTAACCCTGCCAGCCTATGTTTCCTCATCTGTAAAATGAGCTGGAGAAGGAAATAATAAACGACTTGAGCCTCTTTGCCAGGAAAACCCCAAAAGGGGTCACAAAGAGTTGGCCACGACTGAAAAATGCCTGAATAACGCACAGCAAGTGGATTATAAAAGTATTCAAAGGCCAAGGGAGAATGGGTATCTTTTACTAGAGGACACAAGATTTAAAAGCCATAGGCATCCCAGGTGTGGCAAATATACCAACTTCAGAGGAACCTCCATTAAATAGTCAATTCATGCCTTGAGATTTATGTTGAAAAAGTTGCACAAATTATTTAGATCACATTGCAGAAAAGTATATTTAATCTCTCTCAGCCTTAGCTGTCCTATAGAGCAGATGATCTATAAGAGCCACTCCAGCTCTGATTCTATGATCTTAACAAGAAGTGGTGGCTAGGTGGCACAGTGAATACAGCACCGGCCCAGGTGTCAGGAGGACCTGAGTTCAAATCTGACCTCAGACACTTAACACAAAAACTAGCTGTGTGACCTTGGGCAAGTCACTTAACCCCAATTGTCCTACCTCCCCCACCAAAAAAAAGCAAAACAAACCCAAAAAAAACAAGAAGCATACTTATACATTTTTAATAAGACGTATACTCATTAAATTATTATAAATAATAAAATATAAAATTATTCTAACCTGTGTAAATCATCACTTAAAATATGGTTTAGGCTGAATTTTCTGTAACATCACTAAGGAACACAAAACAGAACTCTAAAGAACAACTCTTCATACAATCAATTGTTAACTTCGTTCCTCTTTCTGTCTTAAGAGAGATTCTCAGGAATGCATCCTGACAGAAACAGAGGGCCGCTATACCATCCAGCTAGCCCAGATCCAGTGTCTGATTGAGAGCATGGAATCCCAGTTGGCTGAGATCCGATGCACAATGGACAGGCAGAATCAAGAGTACCGGGTTCTGCTGGATGTGAAGTCCAGGTTGGAGTGTGAGATCACCACGTATCAACAACTTCTGGAGAACACTGACTGCAGGTTTGTGAAGCTAGAGTGACTTCTTCAGCCTGTTGAGTGGGTGCTCTGAACCAGGGCTGGGGGTCTTCTAGGTCTTTAAGTGTGGCCTTTTAGCTAAATCCAAATTTTACAGAACTGAAGTATGCCTTTGGTGGCATTTCTAGTCTTGGAGAAAGGTTTGGACAATAGGAACCATAAGATCTTAAGGACCTGCTCTGATAACTAATGGTGATATCCATAAGAAGGAGTAATGGGAATGGAAAAAACATACAGCCTAACACTGTATAAATAGACTTTAAAACCCTGTAATAAGAACCCTCCAAAGTACAGCGGAATCTATTGTTGTTGAGTAACTCAGTCATGTCTGACTCTCTGTGACCCCATTTGGGGTTTTCTTGACAAAGATACTGGAGTGATTTGCCATTTCCTTCTCTGGATCATTTGACAAGAGGAGGAAACTGAGGCAAACAGGGTTAAGTGACTTGCCCAGGGTCATATAGAACTAGTCTGAGGCCAGATTTTAGCTCATGAAGATGAGTCTTCCTGATTCCCAGCCCAGTGCTCTATCCTGTACCCCCTAGCTGTTGCAAAGAACTCTATAAGATTCTCTATTGATGATTGTCAGTTTGAGTCTATAAAAGTTTCCCCATTGTGAGTTCTCTTATACCAATGACATTCCCAGTGTAGTCCTCAAAAATTCAGATGACTCAATGGATAGAGCACTGCACCTGAAGTCCAGAAGACCCGAGTTCATACTGAACCTCAGACACTTACTAGATGTGTTACCCCGGATAAGTCACTTAACCTTTGTCTGCCTCAGCTTCCTCCCCTGTAAAATGGGGGTGGAAATAATACCTACCTCCCAGAGCTATTATAGGGATAAGAAGAGATAGTGTTTGCAAGGAGCTTTGCAAACCTTAAAGTACCACATAAACGCTATTATCGTTATTGCTGTTACATTCTTTAAATGTATATCAATGACATATCTTGTTGATATATTCTTTAATATATATTAATTCTTTCAGTATTATTATTCCATATATGCCCATCCCCTAAAAGAGAGATTCTTCTATGATTTGGAATATTATTAAGTTCTACAGCAAGATCATGGACCCATGTGTCATAATCTCTGTTGAGAGTCTAATAAAAACTATCAATCTTTTATTAGAATAATGTTTTGTTTTAGTTTTATAAAATCTATAATTAAAGGAAATGCTAAATATTTCAGTTTGAGGTTAGTGAAAATAAAGATCTATTTTTTTTCCTTTCCAAGTTCATAAATACCTTGAAATCTATTCATGAATCTTTTGGGGGAGGGGGTTTAGAGGGGCTGTGGAGGCCTAAGGCCAGAATCCCTCATTATTACTGTTGTTTGTACCTCATTCTTCAAAAGAACCGATGATATCAGGAGGGTGATGTCTTGGCTTTCAAGGGAATTGAAGTTAAGTGAGTCAGGGCTGTGCAAAGCCATTAGTGTCATTCCCTACTCCAGAGTCATCAGGGTCCAGTGATGACCCCAGAGGTATTGGGAGACCCTGACCTTTTAAGCTAAGGGCTTTTCCAAGTCTCAGAGGCAGCATCAAAGGCAACAGTGGAGCATAGCTTGTTGGTATTGTTAGGATGGTTCTCAATTAACCAGAATCTTTTAGTAACTTCCCAGTTATGTCGGAGAACACGGATTGACCAGAATTCAATTAATTTCAATTTAATTCTAAAAATATTTGTTAATTGTCTGCTAGATGCATGTAAAACACCATGCTAGGCGTTGAAGATACAACAATAAAGTAAGACAAATTTACTTCCCTTGAGAAATTTAATTTAATCTAACAGAGGCAAGTTCATAAGATTTAACCCTTCTTAAAACTCTCTGAAGACTGTTTTCCAGTAACTTCAATCTACTCATGTGGACCTTTATTTTAATTATTTTTTTCAGGTAAATTGAGAACAAAAGATTAGATTGTGAAGGGGATTATTTGGCATGTATTTTGTTAACCTGCTCTTCTCATTCTCCTCCCTTTATCAGCATTTTTTTTAAATGTCACCAATACTTTCCCAGTAACCCAACTTGAAATTGTATGGTGTTCTTCCCTAGGCTTCCCTGCAATCCATGTGCCACGGAATGTAAACCTTCACCTCGTATGCCCTGTATACCCAGGACCATGGAATGTACGGCCCCAGATTATGTAACATGCAGGCCGTACAGCTCTTCAGTTTGCAATGTAAGATCTAAGCCCTGCAATTTCTGCTCATCCTTGCCCGCGATCCTTGCCAGAATCTATACATTAACCCAGGAGTTCCAGGACGGGAAAGTCATTTCTTCTCAAGAACATGTACAACCTTGTTTCATCCCTCGCCTTCAAGTCCACTTTGTCAATGGAGATAAAGAAGGCATCAGCTGAATGAACAAGATGAAGCTGGCTATCCCCTGCACAGTCTTTCCAAAATTACTTCCTTCCCTGTCCCTTTAAAGGTATTCAGTTTCTTATTCTGCACTATGTTTCCATTGCAAGCTTCAGACTTTCCTATTCAATATAAATTCACAGTATCATAGCTTTGGATAATATCATAGATTAAAGCTTAGCGATTGTCCAGTCCAACATTCTTATTTTACAGAGGAAGAGACAGAGGCCCCAGAAAGCTTGTTATCTGCCCAAAGTCAATTAATTCAATTTCGTTCAATGCAACAAGCCTTTATTAGGCACCTACTATATACTAAACACTGTGCTAGATGTAAAAGTACAAAGACAAAAATAAAAACTAACAATGATGATAATACCTAGTATTTATATAGCACTTTAAGGCTTTGCAAAATGTTTTACTTATTCTCTCATTGAATCCTTATAATTCTGTGATGTTAGCATGGGGTGCCTGGCACACAGTAGACAAAATGTTTATTGACTAACTGATGTAGGTGCTGTTATTAAGCCCATTTTACAGATGAGGAAACTGAGAAACAAAGAGGTTAAGTCACTTGCCCAGGGTCACACAGCTATGAAGTGTCTAAGGCAGGATTTGAACTGACTCCAAGTACTGCGGTCTCTCCACTGTGTTACCTAGCTGTCCTAAAGTCTTTGCTTTGAAGGAACCCATTGTAGTTATGAAAGAACATGGAATTTAGAGGCAGAGGATGTGGTTATGAATCTGGCTCAGCTAATTGCTACCTATATGGCCTTGGACAAGTCACTTCCTGTCTCTGGGCTATAAAAGTTGTCTACAATAGCAATAAACACAAACTATCTGCAAAGCCATTTGAAGGAAGGAGGTGGGGAATCACATAGGGTAGTAAGTGTCGAGGTTCAGAAACAAAGATCAGTCATTGGACTCCCAATCTGCCAAATGACCAGAAGCATCTTTGTCATTGCCCTCATAAATCACATTTCTCTGGCCTGCCGTTTTGCATCACCCATAAGCCCTGAGAGTTAGTTAATAAACGCCCAACACAATGGACTACAATATCTGACTTCACAGACACCAGGTAATACACCCCCCTTTCGCATAACCAGGCCTTGTTTATTTATCCTCAGCACTGGAGCTGGTTGGACAAGTTCTTTCACAAGAATTGTTTTTGGCCACAACACAGGAAGGTGAAAACATAAAATAAGGTATCTCAAACACAACCTCCCAAGTAGTCTTTTTAACAGAGACTGGGTGTGTGATTTTATTTTGGGGGGACCTCTTGGATAAGGGAACATCTTCTACCAGTGCTGGTTGTTACCTTCTAGGTTTAGAGCAGGGGTGGGGAAACTGCAACCTTGAGGCCACATGTGGCTCTCTAGGCCCTCAAGTGTGGCCTTTTGACTGAATCCAAAGGGCCCCCTTGAGGACCTAGAGGGCCACATGTGACCTCGAGGCCTCAGGTTCCTGACTCTTGTTTTAGATAATTGCCTAAGGCACTGAGAGGTAAAATGTCTTTCCTGGATTCCAAATCCTAGCTGGCTCAAAGGGTGGGCTTGAACAATAGCATTCTGAAGAGAACGCAACTGCCCTCCCCAGAAATGCTAGGCTTCTTGCTGTTCTTGGTGGGCTGAGGGGCATCCGAAGATGGTGCTTCTTAGTTATTAATATAATCTGTGGCAATGGCAGCATCTAAAGCAGTATGGCCCTGTGGCTAGTTTGGACTTGCTGCCAGGACAATCTGGGTTCAAATCATTCCTTGGACACTTATTTCATGACCATAGACAAGGCACTTACGATCTCTCTGGCACTGTATGACTCTAGGCAAGTAACTTAAGATGTCTCTGATACTCACTGAGTAACCATGGGCCTAAGACCTCTCTGGGACCCACTAAGTGTGAGCCATAGGCAAGTCACTTAAAACCTTCCTATGTTATAATAATAACTAGCATTTTTATGACATGTTAAGGTCAGCAAAACACGGTGCACATGTCATCTCATTTGATCCTTACAACAACCCTGGGAGGTCGGTATGATTATGATTCATATTTACAGAAAAGGAATCTGAAAAACAGAGAAGTTAAGTGACTTGCTCAGAGTCACACAGCTAGTAAATGTCTAGGGCAGGATTTTGACTCTAGTCCTCCAGATTCTAAGTTCAGCACTCTATCCTAGATGCCACCTACAGACCTAGGCATCAGTTTCCTTAAATGAAGGGAGTTTCCTTAGTGACAAAACCACAGGTAATATTAATGGCATCTCAAAGAGAATTCAACCAGATGGATTTTCTTAGAGGAATTATTTCGCATCTTCTGTAAATAAAACCAAGCACTGTGTTTTCTAAGCACATCTTTCTACTAGGCCATGTATTCCAATGCTGACACTTCCTGTACTTGGTGGCTTCCAGCTTGCTTCTTTGCTACTTCCTCATATCTGACTCTCTCCTTAGTGATCCACAATAAATTTTTTCTCTACAAATTTGCTTATTTAATATACACCTAAAATTTTAATATTTCATAGCACTTGAATAAAAGACTACAACAATGTGTCCAGAGGTCTTGCAAACTATCTTTCTTCAATAAAGCAATTTTTGAAAGTCTTGGGTTTACATGTCAGAAACTGATTATTTTTTAATATAGAATATTTGATTTTTCCCCCAATTACGTGTTAAGACAATTCCAAATTCTATTGCTCCCTCTCTTCTTCCCCTTACCACTCCCTGAGATAGTAAGCAATCAGATATAGGTTATAGATGTACAGTCATGTTAACCATTTCCATGTTAGTTATTTTGTACAAGACTCAAATGAAAAAAAAAAGAATGAAAGAAAGCAAAAATGGCGTGCTTCAGGCTGTATTTAGACAATATCACTTCTTTCTTTGGTAGCAGAGAGCATGCTTTATCATGAGTCCTTTTGAGATTGTCTTGGATCATTGTATTGCTGAGAATAGTTAAGTCATTGATAGTTCTTCATAATACAATATTGTTGTTACTGTTTACAACATTCTCCTGGTTCAGAGATTGATTATTGCCAGGCTTCCACATTTCAGACGGCAGTCTGATACCTGCATTGGCCAAATCATGACTCTGCCATGGGCCTGAAATAATTCATTCATCTAGAAAAAAATAACACTCAGTGCACTTTCTATATATTCTTTCCTTTGAGCCTCATAGCAGTCCATGAGATAGATACTATGGGTAGTATTTCTTTTCCCACTTTAAAGATGAAGAAACTAAGGTCCAGAGACTCTGCACTGTCTGTGGTCACACAGCTTTACAAATGTCATGTCATCTGAACTTTACAGAGGTCTGGGGAAGTAGATGATAATTAGGATCTTCATTATACAGAGGACAGAACAGAGGCACAGAGAGGTTAAGGATTTGGCCAGGTTCACACAGATAAGTGTGTCAATGGCAGAGTTTGAACCCAGGTTTCTCCAAGTCCAACACTCTATCCGTTATACCATACCACCATAAGAAGCCAAAGAGGCAAAGAGAGTGCAGAACTCTTAAATGAGATATTCTCCTAATGATGTTGTTCAATCTTTTCAGTTGTCTCCAACTCTCCATGACATCATTTAGGTTTTTCTTGGCAAAGATATTGGAGTGGTCTGCCATTTCCTTCTCTAGTTTATTTTGCAAATGAGGAAACTTAGGCAAACTAGTTGAAGTGACATGCTCAAGGTCACCCAGCTAGTAAGTGTCTGAGGTCAAATTTGAACTTAGGAAGATGAGTCTTCCTGACTCCAGGTCCAGGTCGCTATCCATTGTGCCACCTCGTTGCCCATTCTCCCAGTACCCCTTCCACATTGATTCCAGTACTCTTTGAACTCATTATATACTCTAGTTTTCCACCACATCATTTTCACTTCTGATCTGCCATGATTTGTTACTGTTTTCTCAACAATTAGACTGGGGTCTCCTTGAAGACAGGGACTTTACAGCCTCTGTATCCATACTGTGGGAATCACCATGCTGTAGAGCAGGGGTTCTTAACCTTTTGTGAGTCCAGACCCCTCTGGAAGTCTAGTGAAGCCTATGGACCCCTTCTCAGAGTAATGTTTTCAATGCATAAAATAAAGTACATAGGATTACAAAGGAAACAAATTCTACTGAAATACAGCTATCAAAATATTTCTTTTAAAAAGTAAGCTTGTCTTTTAAAGACTCTCAGATTAAGAGATTATACCTGTGTGACCTTGGGAAAATCACTCCCTCTCTGAGCCTGTTTTCTCTTCTGTAATATGAGAAACATGAGTTAAGATCCTCCCAGCTCAAAATCTCCTGATCCTGTACCCCTGGCACAGTGCCACCCATATCAGGTGACAGTCACCTGCACTCCTTCGTTGATTGATTAATAAGTAGATTTGAAAACTATGGAATTTAAAACTCTTCAGCTTTGAGATTTAAATTTCCGCAGACCAGACTCAAGACCAATGGACCTCAGAAAAGTTGTTTCAAAACTGTTGCTGAGCTACAGGATCTTGGCTGCTTCCAAGAAGAGTCTTGTCATTTCCTTTCTTTTTCTCCTACTCACAGTGAAAATCCCTCAGATCTCCCCCACTGCAGGTGTACTGATGTGGCATGGACAGTGGTGGAAGAGAGAACTGTTCTATAAAGTGGGAGGACAGACTGAATCATCCATGTTTTACTGGAATGGACATGAGAAATCACAAAGGTAATCCCCTTCATTTTACAATGGAGATAGAGCCCCAGAGAAGGAAGGACACTTGCCTAAATCAGCCCAGTAACTCAGTGAATAGAGCACTGGGTCTAGAGTCAGGAAGACCTGCTTTCAAATCTGACCTCAGATACTTAGCTATGTGACCCTGGGCAAGTCATTTAACCTTCGTGTGACTCAGTTTCCTAGGTTATAAAATGAAGGTAATAATAGTTCCTACTTCACAGGGTAGCTGCAAGGATCAAATGAGATAATACTAAGCTTAGTGCAATGCCTGGTTTATAGTAGGTAGGAGTTTAATAAATACGTATTCCTTTCTCTTTCCCCTTCCCCTCCTCAAATGCTACCCAAGGGTCTCTTCCACATTTACCACTTATATAGAATTTTTCTCCTGATGGAGGATGGACTTTCTTATGAATGCTCAGGGCTATTCTCTAAATTAAACCTTTGTTACACTAGGCAACTATGTGATAGAGTCAAGATTCAAACCCATATCCCCATCTCTCTGTCCAGTGCTCTTTCTATAATATGCTCAGCTGCCTCTTAGTACAAGCCCTGTTTCTGCAACTTATCAAACAGACATTAGCTTACTGTGTAATCCTGGACAACCTCTCTGATCTTATTTTTGTTCCTTTATCAGTAACATGAGGGAGCTGGAGAGATTTTCCCCAAGGTCCCTTCCAACATTGACATTCTGTGACCTCCCAGTCATGACGAAGCCTGTGGTGAGGAATACTTCTCCAGTATAAACTGGAAAAAGGCTTACTGTAGGTTAATCAAGACTGTTCTACTACCAGAAAAAAAACAAGTCAGTCCAAAGGAAATGCAAAATTGCTTTTAGAAAATGTAAAGTTACTAGAATATTTTAAATTATTTTTAGGATTACTTCAAAATTTAGAGTCAGATGACCAAAGGTTTGCATCTCAACTCAACTAATTGCAAGCTATGACACTGATCAATTTCCTTAACTTCTCTGTGTATTTAAGTTCATAATAATAAAAAATAAAATTTAATAAAAGTTATTTTCACAGTTTTATCTATAGCTGTGGAAGCCAAAATTACATCACTCCTAAGAGTAGACATGGGTTGGGATCATAAAGTCCTAAACCGAAAGGAACTTTGAAATCACCTCCTCTTGTGTCTTTACTGTTCAGAGGAAGAAGAGACTTGCCCATGGTCACTGAGATTGTATTCAGAAGAGGCAGAATTCTTTCAATCAATCAATAAAGATTTTTTTGTTGATGTTTCATCATTTTCAGTTGTGTCCGACACTTTATAACTCTTTTGGGGGTTTTCTTGGTAAAGATATTGGAGTGGCTTTTCATCTCCTTCTCCAACAAGGATTTTTAGGACCTATTGCCCTCAAGGAGCTCATATTCTATTAAGAGAGACAACATGTACACACGGAAGTATATATAAAATCAATCCAAGTTTAATTTCTTGTTCTTTTGTATCTGACTTTTTGTGACTCTATAGACCGTACTGTCCATGGAGTTTTCTTGGCAAATATACTGGTGTGCATTGCCGTTTCCTTTTCCAATGGATTAAGACAAAGAGAGGTTAAGTGACTTGTCCAAAGTCAAGTTAATTTTGGCAGGATCCAAACCCAGGACTTCTGACCACACATATAATGCTCTTTCCTTTACAGCCAGGCCTTCTTCACCTTTCATTATTTCATGAGCTCCTAAGACGACTGTCTAGTGAAGCCTCCAGACTCTTTTCTTAGAATAATGTTTTCAAATGTATCAGATAAATTATATACGATTATGAATGGAACTAATTAAATTGAAACAAATATGAAATTTTTCCGTTCCAAGTTCATGACAGCCTTAAAAGGTATCCACACACCCCTGGGAGGTCCACAGGCCAAAGGTTAAGAATGCTCACTGGGCACCACGCTACCCCAACTAGGAATCAGAATGTCTTTTGCTAACTTAGATTTCTCTTTAGGTAACTTTCTTTCGGAAACTTACGAAATATAAGCATTAAAGGCCTTTTCTGCAGAAAGAAGAGCCCTTGGGACATGTTTTTCCTCACCCTTTTGTAATTCAGCTTGTCACTGATTACATAGGAATGGGTACAAAACCATTCATCCCTTTCTTTACATACTCAGGAACTGGAATGAACTGTGCTCCTGTATTTTCCTATCCTACCACATTCAAAATCACCTAACATTCACTCCAGATCCATTCCCCCAAAATACCAGTCTCTCAGACTAAAGCTCATCTATGAAAAAGAATCAGTTCAAATAAAACTTCTGGAGTTCAGATTTGGATGCCTGGATTCTGAGATCTCCAATTGTGTGCATGTGTGTGTGTTTGTTTCCTCCTAGATTTAAATGATGTAAGATGATGTAATGAAAAGGTTTACCTTCTTCAAAGTTCCTCCTGACTCATGCAGAAAGTAAGGGTAATAGGCCACATTATTTTTAAACACTTTGATCTCAACAGGTTGAAACTGTCACTTGACCTGTTGTAATTGTCCCCTAGAAGAAAGAGAATTGACAAAAATAACAAATAGTGTCTCATCCTCTCAGAGCCCCATTATTTCAAGCACCTCTCCACAGATTTTTCTGCCACTCCTTCTGGTGAGAAGGGGGTAAGAAGTTTTTATAAGCATATCACTAACATCAGTCTTCTTACTGGTTGTCTAATTAGATCAGTGGCCAAGAGCAATTCGCAAAATGATCTTTGGAATGAATATGGCACTTTAGAAAGTGGAATTTTAGATCACAGCATAGGATTTTAGAGTTGGAAGGGACATTGGAGATCATCTAGCCTAACTTAATTACAAAAAATGAGCAAACTGAGACCCAGACAGGTTGTGATTTGTCCAAGAGTACACAGCTAGCTAGCGGTTCTTGCCTCTGAATCCACATGGTGTAACATAGATAGACATTTCATTATGTCACCTCTTCTATAAGCCCAAGTGCCTCCATTTGTTAGAAGGGAATTCTACTATGACTAAAACCCACCACCTTCCTCATTCTTAGTGATTTCTTTTGAGGTAATTGGATGATGACAATAAAGTGCTTTGAGGTCCTTAGAACAAGGTATTAATTGATTAAAAAAATGTTACTGCTTTTCACATGAGTAGCTCTAATTAGTCTAGCAGTGGATTCATTCCAGTAATGGGTCAGGAATGATTTCATAACCCCGGAGATTTTCTCTTATCTCTGCCCTGCTTTGATCTGTAATTGAAGCCTGAATAATCAGAAGCGGCCACATGGAGAGATAGATATAAAAAGAGAGAGGGAGAGAGAGATGAAGATTCAGGAGAGAAAGGAAATGTCAAAAAGGAGAGGAATAACTCTGTTTACTGTAAACAACAATAATAATAGCATTTATACAAGCTCTAAGATTTGCAAAGGACTTTACAAATATTGTCTTGAGACTCACAATGACCTTAAGAAGTAAGCGCTATTATTATCCCACTTAACAAATGAGGAAACTGAAGCAGGTAATGGTTAAGTGATTTACTCAGGATCACACAGCTAGCAATTGTTTGAGGCTAAATTTGAACTCAGATCTTTCTCTTTCCAGGTCCAGTGCTCTATCTACCACCACTTAGCTGCTAGAATTTGTGAGCAAAGACAACCAAATAAATTCCAAAATTTGAGGTTAGTATCATCACAAGCAAGCTTGGAATATAAGATTTTTACCCTGAGATCAAACGATTTCAATCCAAAGAATAATTATTTAGTAATGACTATATGCAGAGCACTGTGCTAAGATTTAAAGAAGCTGTAAAGTTTAGAGATGACACAGTCCCTATTCTCTAGGAGTTTAAGATATTAGATGTGATACAAATGCAAATGGGTAGAATACAAAATGATATACAGGTATATTGAGAGGTACAAAGAATGTATTCTGTTAGGGTAGAGGAAGAAAGGACATTTTGAACAGAAGAAGGAGAAATCATGGAGGGCTTCCTGGAAAAGGAGGCATTTGAGTTAGACTTTAAAGGATAACAGAAATTCAACAGAAGGAGAGAAATCTAGTTATAAGGAACAGCAAGTGATTTCTTGTTGTCCAGTCATGTCTGCCTCTTTGTGACCCCATGGACCATAGCACCACAGGGCCTTCTACTCGCTACCGTCTCTCAAAGTCTGTCCAAGTTCATGTTCCTTGTTTCCATGATACTGTCTCTCCATGTCATCCTTGATGTTCTTTTTTCCTTTTACCTTCAGTCTTTCCCAATATCAAGGTCTTTTCTTTTTTTTTTTTCAGTACTTGGAAGCTTAACTGGCAACCGTTTAATGAACTAGTATCATAGATTGAGCAGAACACTGTGCCAGTGATGGATCTAATCCAATCTATAGCTTGTAGCTAAAAAAAAAAAAAGGAATCCTGGGAGCCACATGATTGAAAATATAATGAATTTCCATTTAAGTTAGATATTGGCTCAATATAACTCTCTAAGTGAGCAAAACCTCTGCAGACAGTTTGATTTAGGGGTTTGGTTTTGCCCTCAGGATCTTTTCTAATGAGTCCTGTCTTCTCACTATGTGCTCAAAGTATTTAAGCTTCAGCTTCAATATTTGACTTTCCATTGGATAGCCTGAATTAATTTAAGTATTGACTTATTTGACCTCCTCAGTGTCAATGGACTCTCAAAAGTCTTCTCCAGCACCACAATTCAAAAGCATAGATTCTGTGGAGCTCAGCTTTCCTCTCACTTTCCTCTCACAGCTGTTCAACTCTCACAAATATACATTGCTACTGGAAAAACAATAGCTTTGGCTCTATGGACCTAAAAAGACATGGGGAATGTATGGAGGAAAATGAATAGTTTTGCTCAACAATGAAAAGTTTTAGAAAGGTAGGATGGAGCTGGATTGTAGAAGACCTCAAATGTCAAGCTATATGATTTGAACTTCAGTTAGAGCAGGTAATAGGGGGCCATAGGAGGGCTTTGAGCAGAGTAATGACATGACTAGCAGCCTAGAAGCTGAAACTTTGGATTATGTGGCTGATTGAAAACCCCTGATCTGTCTATAGCACTATGAATCACAAGTTTTGTAGGAACAGCCCACGCATCAAGTTCAAATGGGAACAGCCCTGTTTAGCAACTCTGGGCAGGTTAGTTTGGATGTGACTTACACTTTCAGGCTGAATATCAATCGTCAAGGGCTTATCATTTACTGATTAATGGTTTTAGACCATAAGCCACCCACTTTGTATTAAATACACACTCAGAAAAATACAACAAAATCTCTTTGCAACCCAATACGTGCAAGGAATGGTTAAAATTGGGTTCTTACTGCTGTTTACCTCCTTGTAGCTTTCATTACCTGTGTCAACCATTTACCAAAGGTTTGGTCCAAATAAACAAACAGAATCAGTTTCCCCTTTAACCAAAGGTTAGTCCTAAGAAAAAACAGAATGGGGCTCCCCCTTACCACAGGTTTGTTCAAGAACTAACAGAATGGGATCCATTTACCAAAGGTTTGAACAAAGAACAAACAGAATCAGCCTGTACGTGTGCTATCATGTGCTTACTTTTTCTCATTAAGCCAGAGAACCATGCATGGTGGAGTCAGAAAATAATTCCAAACTCAGAGATAAGCAAACTGAAGGGGACCCTTTATACACTTAGAGTATCCCAACTCAGGTTGCCTGTGTCAAATCCAAATTATAGTCTCCATATGTATTTAACTATAATGTGAGAAAGGAATTTCTTAATGGGAGAGGTTGTAAATACAGTAAGATAAGAGAATATCAATTGAAATGATAGATCCAGGATGTCATTAATATGACATAATATAACATAAAAAAAGGCCCATTATTCAAGATAGTGTCCAGTTCAAGGAGCCTTGTCCTTGGGCGTCATAAACAGAAGAATGCTTCTGGTCAGCTTCTGGACAGCTTCATCTGTCCTTATAGTTGTTGACACAGGAAGGGGCATTTTGGGTTTACTCAGAAAGCAAAGCAAAGCATGTCTGTTATTTCAGAGCATGCAAGGCATTTTAGTAGATTAAGCTCAGAGTGGACTAGAAATGTCTTTCTCTTAATTGATCAACCCAAGTTTTAGGCCTTTCTTAGGTCTTGAGGGTTCAAAAGGGCTTGGGGAGAGGTCCACACCTAATATTTGGTGAATATATTAAAGTTATTAGTTCAGTAACAAAGTTAAGTGAACCACTGTGTGCTACTGAGTTTAACTAAAATAGTCAGTGACTGCAAGAAGGTAAGGCAGCCTATTAAAACATCTGCTAGAAGAGAACATGATCTTAGGAGGTCATGGCCCAGAACTTCAAGGCAGAATCTCAGAAAGCTCAGAGACCATCTGGTTTCTTTATGATAAACAGATGCCCTTAGCCTTTGGTGTATGCTAGACCCCTTTAGTTGCCTATGGACCCCTCCTCAGAATAATGTTTTAAAATGCATAAAATATATAGGATTACAAAGGAAATCAATTTTATTGAATATAAGTTTTCAATTTTTTAAAGTTCATGGATACCTTGAAATTTATCCATTGACCTCTTGTGAGTCAGTGGCATCTTCTCTATAGCATCTTCTAATAGTGATTATTCATCCTTGACTTGAACATGTCCATTGGGAGAAAATCCCTGACCTCCCCAGGCAGCCCTTCCCACTTTTAGGTAGTTCTCCTTGTTAGGATGCCTTCATTTTCATGTCATTGCTCCTAATCCATCTTTCTGATTTCTAGGACACTTGTGAAACTCTCTTGGAAGGTGCCAGCTGTGCTAAGCCCTGGGTGTACAAAGAAAGGCAAAAGACAGTCCCAGCCCTTGAGGAACTAACGGTCTAACGGGGGATAAAACATGCAAAAAATAGGTGCAAACATGCTATATACGGCATAAATAGGAAATAATTAATAGAGAAAACATTCCAGAATTGAAATTCTTAAAAGTTTACTGTAGAAGGTGTGGCTTTAACTAGAAATATTTTATTACGCCCATGTCAAGATATTGGGGGTGATGGTATATGTACATCCACAGCGGAAGGTCAGGTAGCTGGATGAAATGTAAACATGGTCCAGTGTTTGGGACTGGTTAAATATAATGTACCAGTGCCCTTCTTACCTCTAGCACCCACATCCCCTGGTCCTTATGGAATTTAATCTACTTGATTTTTAAATCCCTACTCCATGGCTATCACTTTGATTGGTGACAGACTGAGTGCAAACCTATCTAGCCCATAATTAGCAAAAATGAACATGGATTGTTAGCAAAGGGTCTACTACAGCCAGTTCCTACTAGCTAGTAGGAGGAACTGATCAAGATTAGACTTATTGTTTGGTTGATTGTCCAGATTGAAGACAGTGATATAAAAAGTCTTAATAATGCAGATTAAACTTAAAAGTATATCCTATGTACATTATATAATGTACATTTTATTGATATTTTTTATTGATGTGGTTGCTAAACATTTACAAAGAACTCTATCTCTCTCCATATAACCGTGACCAACCCTCCCTTCCCCCCATTCCACTCTAGACTTCTAGAAGAGGAACAGAGAAGTAAAGTAAAGGGATAAAAGGAGGGGAATAAAGGGAAAAAAAGGAAAGGTGAAGAGAAATAAAGAATAGAGTGGAAGAATTGATACAATTATGAAAAAGCAGAGATTTCCAACTAGAAGGTATTTTAGGTGCCAGCGAATCCAAACCCTTCTTATTTTGCAAATGAAGAAATTGAGTCCCAGAGAAATAAGATGGGCTGTCTAAGGTCACACAGCTAATGAATGGCAGACCTAGGGTCTGAATTCAAGTCTTCTGACTCAGAATCCAGCAGACCTTGTTGTGAAGTCAGGACAATATCCTAGACTAGGAGATGGGGAACATGTGGCCTCGAGGCTACACGTGGCCCTCTACATCCTCCAGTGCGACCTTTGACTGAATCTGATTCCAGGAAAGGGCCACACTTGAGGACCTAGAGGGATACATGTGGCCTCAAGGCCACAGGTTCCCCATCCTTGTGACCTGGAATGATTCCCATGTAGTCCAAGGAAGTGGAGCCAAATTAAACAATGCCAAATTAAGAACAGGAAAGCTTTTACACCCAAACTCCACCCCATCTGAAGTCCTAGCTACGGTACAACTGGATTCTCATAATGAACAACAATATCTTTGGGTTGATACCTACACTGGGATCATGCTGAATTATTAATATATCTCTTGGAACGGCCCCAGGTCATTTGAATAACTCTACCTAGATTTTCAGGGAGTAGTGTGGGGGCTGAAGGGGCAATCTGAAAGATAGTGGTGGAGAAGGACTCCCTCCCCAAGGCTCTAGCCAAAGCAGGAAGTGCTGACCCTAGCAGAAGGTATACCTGCAGGTTCTAGAAAGAGAGAGGATACCATGAACCCACATGGAAAAGGCAGGTGAGAAAACCAATTATATTTTTTTAAAAAGTAAAGTAAGGGAAATACATGCATAGCAGTATAAACAGACGTGAAGACATTGCCATGGTGGTAGTTAAATGCACATCCAGTCATTAATAGATGGGGCTAGGCTCCAAGCTTCATAGAAATGAAGAACCAAGGACAAGTAAACCATTTGGAACATAGTTTGGAGGCAGAAAGAGATTCCCAAAAAATCCCTGAGGTAATAATCCTAAATTTTATTAGTTTAAAATAGTTTAATGACCCCCAACTTCTTTGAACAAAGACTCAACTATTAAACACCAATTGTTAAACACCAATATTTTTCCAGTCTTATTATATGCCCACGAGACGTACCTGACAAGTCCATGAAGAACTGAAAATGAGTCTCACCCAGAGAGCAAAGGAGAGATACTTGGTGGGTTGGAATAGGCGTATTGTAGTGGATAGAGGACAGACCTGGATTTGAGTCTTATCTTTGATATATAGATGATATGTGACCCTCGGCAAGTCATCTAACTTTTCGGGGCTCCAAATAACCTCTAATGTTACAAATTTAGAACAGTTGCTGAGCTGCTTTGGTGATGGGAATTTCCTCATTCAAAAGTTCCCTTAACAGTTAAGATCAAGTCCAGAAGAAAGAGAGGAAAAAACTTTTTTATAACCTATTTGTTTTCCTGGTCAATATTTCTAGTTCTTTAAAAAATAACAATATATTAAAATTTTATTTTATAACAAGCACATATCACAATAGATCCTGCCTCTTTACTTTCTCAGAGAATCATCTCGTAAGGCAAAGAATTTTTTTAAACAGGGTGGTTTAACTCTAAGGTACCACCTCACACCCATCAGATTAACTAATGTAATAAAAAAAAAGAGAGAAATGATCAATATTGGAAGAGATTTGGGGAAACTGGGACATTGTTGTACTGTTGGAGGAGTCATAAACTGATCCAGCCATTCTGGAGAGCAATTTGGAACAATGCCCAAAGAGCTGTAAAACTATGCATATCCTTTGATCCAGCAATACAACTACTAGGTCTGTATCTCAAAGAGATTTTTTTTTTACAAAAGAGAGAAGAACTTATTTGTATAAAAGTATTTATAACAGCTTTTTGTGGTGATTAGGAATTGCAAACTAAGGGGTTGTCTGTCAATTGGGAAATGACTCAACAAGCTGTAGTATGTGATTGAATGGAATATTATTGTGCTATGAGAAATGACAAGCAGGATGACTTCAGAAAAACCTGGAAAGACTTACATGAATTGATCCAAGGTGAAATGAGCATAACTAGTAGAAAATTGTACACTGCAACAGTAATATTGTTGAACAATTGTGAATGATGGCTATTCACAGCAATATAATGATCCTGAACAAACTCAGAACCAAAGCATACTATTTTTCTCTTCCTTCCTTCCTTCTTTCCTTTCTTTTTCTTTCTTCCTTGAGTTTTCTTGCACAAAATTACTAATATGGAAATGTTTTACATGATTGCATGTGTATAACCTATCCAATAGAACTTGAAACTCATTTTTTTTAAAAAAATGAATGTTAAAAATTGTTACATGTAATTGAGGAGAAAATAAAATATTATTTAAAATTGTTTAAAACAAAAGGCAAAACAAAATATGCAAAAACCACATACAAAAAACAACTTTTGTAAAGAAATAATATTTGTATTTTTTTAAAGGGCTGTTTTAAGGTTCAGGAAAACTGGACAACACATTGAAGAAGTCTGTTATTACATGCAATGTTTCACATCAATTCTGGCAAAGAGGAAGAGTGATGCCTTCTTCTGTCTCTTCATGGAGGCCAAGCTTGGTCGTTGTCATTTCACAGCATTCAGTTTCAGTTGTTTTGTTATTGTTCTTTCTCTTTCCACTGTTGTAGTCTCTGTGAATATGACTCTACTGGTTCTGCTTGCATCATTTCAGTTTACAACACTGACCCGTCTTGTATGTCTGGGACGCATGGCACAACAATGCCACTTGCCAAGAGTCCAGGCTTCCTCATGCCCCCAGAACAGGCAGAGACATTGAACCTACTTATCACCTGTTTTCATCAGTGGAGCTCCTCCCATTCACTGATACTCTTCCTGGACTCAAAGCCCAATGATTGGCACACTCCCATTTACTTTTACTCTCCCCATTTCAATGATACTGAAACTCCTAACTGCCAAAGAATGAACTCCTTTTCCCAGCTCTTGCTGTCTGTATTCCCTCATTCCCATACATCTTAACCCTGCCCTCTCCACAATGTTCCATTCCATTGTACCCTATGAAAATACTTCTCATTAATAAACAAACTTCCTTTCATTTTAGACCTCTTTCTCTACTGCTCTTTTCATCTCTTGACATTCACTGAAACCTGACTCTCCCCAAAATGCAACCCTGGTCATCCTTTCTAATACTAATTACGTCTTTTTTCATACTCTTTTATTGGTCCCAGTGAGGGAGTTAAGAATATCCCTTGCTCCCGGCCATTGCCAGTTCCTGAATATCCCTTTACTGCCTTCACTCAGCAACCTCTTCTCCTTTAAGATTCACTCTAACAAAGTTTAGCACTTCATTGAGATCTTTTTGTCCATTATATACTGACTCCAAGAGCATTCTTCCTTTCTTAATGAATTCAGTGCTTGGCTTACTGTCCCCTTCTCCATTCCAATTGTTGCCCTCATACTAAAGGACTTCAATATATATGCTGATACTCTCAAAAAAATGTAATTCTCATTTCCTCCTTCACTCAACTCCCATGACCTACTTCTACAATCCACCAAAGCCACTTACCGGAATGGAACTAGTCTTGCTGGTATCCACAATAGCTCTAACTTCTGTGTTCAAGAACCATGAAATCACATTAATGATCATAATCTTTTTATCATTCCCTCTCTCCCTAAGCATTATTGTACCTAAACCTGTTCTCCATGCCCATTGTGACTTCTAAGCTTTTCAGTTTCCAGTACTTTCCCAGGCCATCACCCCTGCACTGGTTATATTCTCCTCCCTTACTAATCTTAACCCCTTTGAAGATCAAATTTGACTCCACTCTTCTCTTATCCCTTGGTCTTTTTCCTTATCAGTTGGAACCTTTCTAAACCCCAGCTTTGAACTATTCCTGCCAGCAACGTCCTTCATGCCAACTCACATGTCCTTTCTACACACATGCTACTGAGTAGAGGTAAAGTCTCAGAGTTAAGCTGATTGGATAATTACCAATGTTTATATTCTAATATCAACTGGGCCTTTATTACTACAAAGCAATCTCTCTACTCCTGCCTAATTGATTCTCTGCCCACTCACTGCAACCCCTGTTCCAAACCTCCTCTTCTCTCCTCAAGCCTCCCACAGTATCACTCCCTCCCAATCCTCTCAAACGAGGACCTTACATCATACTTGCCCACAAACTGAGGCCATTGGCAGAGTCCCTTTTGCTCCTTTCCCCTCATATCACATTCTTATTGCATCATACCCCATCTCCTCCTTTAATTCAATTGCTGATGAAGAGGCGGACCTCCTCCTTCCATCGTTTCCTATCTTCTCCTGCAGATCGTGCCCACTGTTATTTCTCCTTCTAAATATGCAATATCTAGATCAACCGGCTCTTTCCTCTTATACCTAGAAATACATCAATGCTTCCTCCAACTTTTAAAAACAAAAACAACCATCACTAGAACCTATCATTCTTTTTTTTTTTTTGGAAGGAGGAAGGCTGGGCAATTTGGTGTTAAATAACTTGCCCAAGGACACACAGCTAATAAGTGTTAAGTGACTGAGTCCAGAGTGGAACTCAGGTCCTCCTGACTCCAGGGCCTGTGCTCTATTCACTGCACCACCTAGCTGCCCCTAGAACCTACCATTCTTAATAGCTTTATTTTTCTATATCTCTCTTCCCCTTCCCAAACTTTTTGAGAATGCCATCTACACTACCTGTCTCCTCTTGTTCTATCCCTACTAGCTTCTTGTTTTCTTTTATCCTCCTTTTTCAGACTATGATTGTAATAGACATAAATTCAAATGATCATTTCTATATGCAAATGACAGAAAGAATTGTATCTAAAACCTTGAATCTCAATTATGTGTACTTGGGGATCATTAGAAAGTATATTGTAAATTTATATAGTAATTCCAATTCCAGGGCAGCTAGGTATCACAGGGGATAGAGTCCTGAGCCTGGAGTCAGGACGACTCATCTTCCTGAGTTCAAATACAGCCTCAGATACTTACTAGCTGGTGAACTTAAGCAAGTTACTTAACCCCATTTGCCTCAGTTTCCTAGTCTGTAAAAACAGTTAGAGAAGGAAGTAGCAAATTATTCTAGTATCTCTGCTGAGAAAACCCTAAATAGGGTCAAAAGAGTCAGACGCAACTGAAACAACTGACCAAAAACAACAATTCCAATGCTGTCCTGTTTGTCTCTTTTTAACTTTCTTTCTACTCTCTTCTGTTTGCTTTACAAATGTTTTATTAAAGACCTTTAGTTCCTTCTTTTCTTATATTACTATTACTCCCTCCTCCCTCTATAACTGTCCCCCCAACCAAAAGACAAATGTATTTGAAAAAATCCTTCCTTGTGAAAAAAAGTATAGTCAAGCAAAACAGATTCGCATATTGTTCAAATCTGAAAAAAAAAAAAAGCATGCCGCATTCTGCATCCCTGGCCAACGGCTCCCAAACTGTCTGGTCTCAGGAGCACTTCACACTAAAAATTATTAAGGACTGCAAACACAACCTAAAATTCCAAAACTATTTAAGGACCCCTAACTCTAACCCAAGGAGATACTGTTCATGTGGATTATATCTTTTAGTATTGATAGTACTAGAAATTAAAATAAACTTTTAAAGTATTTATTAATTTATTTAAAATAACAATAAACCCATGTTTATGAAAGGGTCTCAGGACCTTGAGAGGTCAGCAGATCATACTTTGAGAACTCTAGACCATCACTTCATCAAAATTTATCATCATTCTTCTGGAGTCATAGGTGTGTTCATTTCATTGGTCAGAGTTCATAAGTCATCCAAAGAACTTTTTAAGTGAAGTCAGATAACACAGCCACTGAATCCAACAGTGCATTTAAAATCCATAGTCTCCTATCACTGTCCTGAGAGGACAAGGTGTATTATTGACTCATCAGTTTTCTGCCACCTGGATTGTTCATTACACTTAATTCATCAGTGTTCCATGGCCTTCATAGCGATAGTCATTTGGTCTATTACTCTCCTAGTTCTGTTCCCTTCACTCTGCATGATTATACAAGTCTTCTAAAATCCTCATTTTCACTGTTTCTTTTCTTTTAGACTTTTCCTTTTTTTCTAATTTGACAAACACAAACATCTCCATATACAAAGAATAGAAAAGCAAAATAAGTTTATTAGGTATAAGGAATCATGAATTACTACTACATACCACTTGTTCTTTTTTAAAGAATGTACTCAATATAACATAGTAGTTTCAAACTTGTCTTGTTTGTCTGTATCATCTTCTGAACTTGCTTCTTCCTTCTGCTGTATGTTTTCCAAATATTTCAAGAATTCTCCTTTTTTTCTATTTTTGGTATCACTACAAATGTCTCTTCAATCCTTCCATAACTCTCAATCCCCCCCCAAAAGACTCGCCTATAGCAAATAAATGTAATCAAGCAGTATGCACCCAGCCATTGGCCACACATATTTGAAAATGTATGCCTTGTCCTGTGCCACTAGATCATCACCTTTCTGCCAAGAAGCAGAAAGTGTGATTCATCATCAGTCTTCTTGGCATCATGCAAAATCCTTAAGCCTTTCACAGATGTTTTACTTACTTATTTACTTTATACGGTAGTCATTGTATAAATGGTGCTTCTAGTTCTGCTCACCTTGTCACTGCACTCAGTCATATGTATCTCCTTAAGTTTGCCTGAATTTGCCCCTTCTGTCATTTTATTCAGTGAAATAATATTCCATTACATTCATATACTATAATTTTTTCACCCACTTCCTAGTGAATACTCACCATGTTTCTAGTTCTTTGCTAAACACAAATATTGCTGTAAGTATTATTTTTGTTTATATGGAAGTTTCATTCTTTCTTTGATCTCTCTCAGATAAATGCCTAATAATATCACCGGATTTAGTGACGTGGGTAAAGTTCCAGATTGCTTTCCAGAATAATTGGCTCCACCAAGCGTGCATTAGAGTTCCTGTCCTCCCACAACCCCTCCAACAATGGTCATTTTCTTTTTCTTTCATCTCTGCAAAACCAGTGGGGTTAAGGAGGAACCTCAGAGATGCTTTAATTTGTATTTATCTTATTATTAGTGATTTGGAGCATTTTTCATGGGGTTATTGGTAGCTTTCATTTCTTCCATGGATACTTCCTGTCTATATCTTTTTTTGTTGCTGTTCAGTCATTTTCAGTCATGTCTGATTCTTTGTGACCCCATTTGGGATTTTCTTGGAAAAGATACTGGAATGACTTGCTTTTTCCTCCTCCATCTCATTTTACAGATGAAGAAACTGAGGCAAACAGGGTTCCATGACTTACCTAGGGTCACACATCTAGTAAGTACCTGAGGACAGATTTGAACTCAGGAACATGAATCTTTCTGACTCCAGGACCAGCACTCTATCCACTGCACCACCTAGCTGCCCCTACATCTTCATCTATTGGAGAATATGTATTTGTGTCTACATACACACACACACACACACACACACATCCACACACACATCCACACATGCACATACTATATATATATATATACATACATATATATACATATATATGTATATATTTGTATTACTTCTCTGAATAAATTGGATATGGGAACTTTATCAGAGAAATGTTCTATAAAGAGTATTTCCCAGTTCATTATTCCCTTTAATTCTAGTTGTATTAATTTTGCAAAACAATGTTTCCATTTATGTAACCAGAACTGTCCATGTTTCTTTTATAATTATCTCTGTACCTTGTTTTGTAGAGAATTCTTCACCAATCTATTCCCATGAAAGGCAAATCCTTCCTTTTTTCTCTAATCTGTTTACATTACCTTTATATAGAGATCATGTATCCATTTGCATTTATTGAGGTTATAGTATAAGATGCTGGTATATAATTTGCTTCTCCCAGACCATAAAGTATTACCAGAACTTTTTTGTCAGCTAGTGAATACTTTTTTCCAGCACTTGGTTCACCTCTTTTTAAAAAACTAAGTTAGCTACTGGTTTGAGTATTTTATTAGCTTTTTTGAAGTAACCAAGTTCTAGTCTCATAATTCATTATTTTAGTTTTCAATTTTATCTCTTTATTTTCAGAATTTTAAGTTTTAAATGTAGTTGGATTTTTATGATTTGTTGTTTATGTAGTGGGGTTTTTTTCCCCCAAGAAATAAATGTATTCCTAAGGACTGCACAAGTTTATAGTTTCTATATGTTGTCTTATTGTTGTCATTTTATGACTACTGTTTGTTTTTATTCTTTGAATTACATATTGTTTAAAATTAAATTAGTCTGCATTTAATTT
>CM053586.1:223270746-223273514 GCA_028646515.1 Pseudochirops corinnae | reverse complement strand
ATCATTTTATCAGGGATTTTTTACACATAAACAATTTTTTATAAAGATGCCATGGACAACTAAGAAATATGTAAACTCCATTCTAATCACACTCAGTGATGGCCAGAGTTTTATCATATTTAAGATTCCTAAAATTATATTCAGGTTCTTAGCTTATTTTTTTTTCTTTTTGTTTAATTCTCTAAGTCTGAAAGGGGCATATTGAAGTCCCCTTAGTTTTGTTTTTTTTTTAATCTATTTCTCTCTGTGGAAAAATATGTTTGCTGTATTTCTCCCTAAAACTAGATTTGCTTTTAAGTACTTAGATGCCATGTCATTCAGTGTAAATATATATAAAGTATTGACATTATATCATTATCTATATTATATCATTATATAGAAAGAGATGTCATATATCTATATTGATTATGATACAATTTTCCTTATTATCTCCCTTAATCATGTCTATTTTTACTGATGCTTCGTCTGAGATCATGACTGCCTCCTTTGCTTCTTTAGGTCATCTTGAGTTATAATGTATTCTACTCCAGCCCCTTATTTTGTGAACCTTAAATTTCATGTCTATTTCTTGTAGTCAAATCAAGTCTACAAAAATTTATTCAGTATCTACTATGTACTAGGCACTGTCCTAAGTACTGGGGATATAAAGAAAGGTAAAAGACAGTTCCTCTCCTTAAGAGTTCATTTTGTAATGGGGGAGAAAACATGTAAACAAAAAATGTACCATACATATGGTACATATTTGTGTGTATGTGTGTGTGTGTGTGTGTATGTGTATTATATTAGAGGTCATTTTAAAAGATGTCACTAGTGTTAAAGGAGATCAAGATAGGTTTCTAGAAGGCAGAATTTTACTGAGACTTGAAGAAAGTCAGAGAATCCAGGAAACAGAGATGAGGAGGGAGAACATTTCAAACATGGGAGAATAGCCAGTGGAATTCCCAGTTGAGAAATGGAATATTCTTCATGAGAAAGAGCAAGTAAGCCAATGTCACTGGATCAAACAGTACCTGGAGAGGATATTGTTTAAAAACACTTCCTAACCCATTGCACTGTCCTCTTCCACTCTCTGAATGAATCCATCTTACATTTACAGTTATGAAAATTGATTACGTATTTCCCTTCATTTTATCTTTTTTTTTTAACTTTATGCCTTGTTTTTTTTCTCTTTCCCCTTCTTTACAAAAAAGATGATGGTGAAAGAAAGAAAGGAATATGACAGGAATCAGTACTAGTAATCTATCATTGAAATGATCAATTCCCATTTCTCAGCTCTTCTTCTGCTCAAGCCAAGACCTACTCGATAGTTCTGACACTTTCTCTTTTTCAAATTGTCCTCTCCCTTTATTATCTACCCTTGAAAGCTGAAGTTCATTTTGTTTGTGACTATTCCCTCCCTGACTCTCCCTTCCTTCTTACACATTTTTCTCCCCTTTCCCTGTATCTATTTATTTTTCTATTAAATTTAATGTATTTCTACAACAAATAGTGTGTGTGTGTGTATGTAAGTTTAACCTTTCTTAGTCCAGTTGAGATAGGAATAAGATTTATGAGATGCCCAGTTCCCCCTTCCTCCATGTTGTATACTCCTCTTCTTAACATTCCAAATATATGAATTCATTTCCCTTTTATTCCTAATTTCTTCCCTAATATATTCTTTCTCTCTCTGATCTTTATGTGGGTCACCATTCAGAACGCACACGTGTTTCAGGCCACCTTCTTGTACAGTTCTAGATTAAATGGACTTTCTTTTTCATCATCTAAACCATTGTTTTGTCTAGTATCCTTTTAAAGTCTTTGCTGGGAAAGATTGACTCCTCCTTGACTTTTTACATCTTATCAAAAGTAATATCCATCATGGCTTATGGTAAACAATATTCTATTGCATTTAAATACAATGATTTAGTCAACCATTCTTGATTGATTGACACAGTTTGTCTTGCTTTTTCCCAGTTTTTATTTTTCTTCCTCAAAGAATAAGAAATCTTACAAATGTTTTGTTATATAGAGAGAATTTTTCTTTTTGACTTACCTCTTTTTATAAGTTGGGGGAAGGGAGGAAGGTACTATCCTTTAAGTCAAAAGAATAAATCTTCTTTATATATTTTTGTTTGCATTTAAGATTCACATTGTCTCCTGCCCTCTCTCCCCATCCCACACTAGAGAAGGCCACCATTTGATGTAGATTTATAAATATATGTAAAAGCATCCTAGGCATAGTTTTATTTATCAGTTCTTTCTCTGGAGATAGACAGCATCTTCCTCCATTGGTCCTTTATAGTTGCTCACAGTTATCCTTCAAATAATATTGCGGTTACTGTATATGGTATTCTTTTGGTTCTGTTCACTTCACTTTTCATTATTTCATGCTTATTTCCATGTTTTACTAAAATCAACCTACTTATCACTTCTTACAGTGCATTAGAATTCCATCACAATCACATACTATAGCTTGTTTAGTCGTTATCCAATTGGTGAACATTCCCTTAATTTCTAGTTCTTTGCCACTACAAAGAGAGTCGCTGTAAATATTTTAGAATGTATAAGTTCCTTTTTTCCTCATCACTTTGGGTATTGATATTGGTATTTCTGGGTCAAAGGGTATATACAGTTTTATAACTCTTTGAGAATAATTCCTGGTTGCTCTCCAATATGCTTGAATCAGTTTACAATTCCAGGGTATTAATGTCCCAACTTTTTCACATCTCCTCCAACATTTGTCATTTTCTTCTTCTAGCAGTTTAACCCATCTGATAGATGTGAGATGA
>CM053586.1:223250746-223265746 GCA_028646515.1 Pseudochirops corinnae | reverse complement strand
TGGAAACAGATTACATACCCAGTAATTGGGGAATACAGAAATATTATGAGACGCAAATGAGATCATGAATGTAAAGCACTTTGTAAACCTTAAAGCACTATATTAATGCCAGTAATCAATAGCAGTAGTCTAGCGATAACTTCATTTTCCAGGCCTTCTGTTGCATGCATGCTGAGCTCAAACATTGTTTTTATAGTTCTACATGAATGTGCTAGTAAATTAAAAGGAAAAAAATTGTTTGCTATATGCTTGTAAGCTGAATGTGCATTTATTATTAACACTTTCTTTACTCTAGAGCATAGGTTCCCAAAATGAGTGACAACATCCTCTGGGAGGCACTGGAATGCTCCAGGGGTATAGTAGTAGTCTCAGGTACAATGGGGGGCCACGAATAAAAATACGGGGACAGTAGAAACATAAGGAAAGAAAAGAAAAAAATTTTGAAAAACCATTCAAACATGTTTCATGTGTTATATAACAGAGTTAAAGTCATAGTGATTACATTATTTTCCTAATAAATACAGAAAATGCAAGTTATAACCGATTAACTGTCAAGTCTGCCGACAGGTCTTAGCAAGCAAGTGGTGGCAGGCAAGTGTGTTGTACATTGTCAAGAAGTCCAATATGCATTGGCATGGATAAGTGCACATGATGACTTGTTTATAATATGATACTATATGGTTATATGGCACAATATTGCATCATCAAAATTTTAATTCAGGAAAAAACAAATTTACAATAAATTATTAAATTTAATATGCATCATTTTAAAAATATATATACATATTCTTTTGAAATGATGTTAAAAGATTAAAGAAAGTAGCTTTCCAAGAGGTTGTTGAGTATTTTTTTAAAAGGGGGCAGGCAGTAGGCCAAATAACTTTGGGAGCCTCTGGTCTAGATGGTCAACAAAATCATGCATCAAGCCTAGATTTGTAGCAACTGATATTTCTGAAGTATAAATGCTCACACTAAAAATTTAACAATTTTAAAATTTTATTTATTTTATTTTTATTTTATGGAATGAAACAAGCATTTCTATGACATAGTATAATTTGTAAAAAAGATGATTACACATGAAACTGAAAGTCTATTATATACAATTTGCTATTCTTTTAAAATATAGAATAAAGTCATCATGCAAATTTCTTTTTTTTTCCTTTTCTTTTCTTCCTTCCCCCTCAACAATTTTTTCTTCAGCAGGCATTCCTTTGGGAGAACAGCTAAGCAAATTTTACTTCATGAATGCAATATAATATTACTATGCCTTAAGAAACAATGGATAGGAAGAATTCAGAAAAGTATGAGTAGACTTATGTGAATTGATTCAACATGAAGACATGCTGAATAATAGTTCCTGACTTCAAGGAGCCAACAAACAACTGGAAGATACAATGTGAACACAGATCAGTAAGGACAGGTATAGACCCTGGACCTGTGATTTCATTGGTATAGAAAAATCCTGCATTGGGAAATTCTCTCTTCCAGCACAGGTTAGTTCAATACTTTTTCTGCATTTGGGGGTCATAAAGAGTTACCTAGAGCACAGGGAGGTCACATTCTTCAAGATCATATAGCCAAGATGTGATAGTCATAGACTCAGAGCTATAAGGGTGGTTAAGGTCCACAAAGGATAAATGACTTGCCCAGGGTCACATAGCTAATAAGTTTCTGAAGTTAAATTCAAACTCAGGTCTTCCTGACTGCAAGTCCACTGCACCATCTAGAGGTGGGGCTTATACTCAAATCTTCCCAACTCCAAGGTCTGCTTTCTATCCACTAGACGATACTGTTTTAGAGATAAATACAAGATAACTGAGATATAGGGAGTGATTAATATAATCCAAGAGTTTACAATAAAGCTGCAGAAAGAAAACACAGGAATGTTAAAATGTAAGATGGTATATGATTTTTGGGTAATAAGTGGACACATGTGTCCTTTGGGATATTATGGCAACCCAAGTTAGTATTGTTGTTTAGTCATTTTTCAGTCACATTCAATTCTTTATGATACCATTTGGGGTTTTCTTGGCAAAGATCCTGGAGTAGTTTGTCATTTCCTTCTCCAGCTCATTTTACAGAGGAGGAAAATAGAGCAGTTAAGTGACTTGTCCAGGGTCACATAGCTAGTAAGTGTCTGAGGCTGGATTGGAATTCAGGAAGATGAATATTCCTGACTCCAGGCCTAATGCCCTATCCACTTCACAATCTAGCTGCCCATATTGATATAGCTAACAAGGTAACAGTCAACAAAAAGAAAGTTTAAGTAAGCAGGGGACAAATATTCAGAGCAGGGAAGTGATATTCAGCTTCAGATGCAGTCATGATTCAGTTGAACAAAGCTTCTCTGGCACTATGTTGCCCATGATGGTCCACTGTTCAACCCTCAGGAAGCTGCTGGAATTCCACATGAATTTTTTGTACTTAGGTGACCAGAAAGACACATCAACAGCCTGGGTGTTGGTACCCTGAGCTGTTCAAGTCTCAAGGATAGTTTCAACAACTTTTTGCACAGTTCACATATGGTAGGAGTTGGTCCTAGTAAACTTCCTAACAAAATCACTAATTGCTGTATAACTTTGTTCTGCTACCACCCAAGGATTAAAAAGGAAGACATCTCTTCTCCAGAGTCAGAATGTCCTTATTCTTTGTATTACAAGACTACAAATCTACCACCCTTTGTCTGAAGACTAAACCTGTTGTTCTGACAATGAGAGCTCTGCCCACAGGACATCTCTGACCATGGCTTTCTTCTGATAAAGTATAGTCGGGTCCCTAAATTGAGCCACCCACCTCTCTTTAACGAATCTTGTTTTCTGTATTCTTCGATACCTCCCTCTTCCAGTCTAACTCTTCTCCCTTCTACTCACTCTCACAGTGCTCCAGCAGGGTTTCTCCATCCTCAATACTCTAAATCAATTTGTAATACTGATGCTAATTTCTTTCTCAACTCAGAGTATTCATTAAACAGTTCCCTCATGTTTCTCTCTCCTACCACAGCTTTTCACAAATTCATCCCAACTTCATCACCAATCTACCTGGCATAGCCTAGAGATCCCCTTCCCTCCCTCTTCATAAGAGGTTACTATTCCCCTGCCTCAACATTGCATGTAGCTCAAACAAATGTAAGTAAATCATGTATAGTCAATACTTTACTCTCTTTGGAGTAAAGATTTACATTTTATCACACCTACCCTTGCCCTTAACTGATCTCATTATCATAATCATTTTGGGGAGTGCTTTTCCACATGCCTTTCCTACTCTTCTCTGTCAATTCAAACTCTGCACTTTCTCCCAAGTTCAGCCTAAGAAGCCTCCTTCGCTACTCTTAGCTAAAATCATCTTTCTCATCTCTAGATTCCTATAGCACTTACCTAAAACACACTTCATTATGTATTATCTTATGCTTGCAGAATCATAGAATTTCAGAGTGGACAGAGATCTTAGGAATCACCCAATCCAATTGTCTGCAAAATGTGGTCTGGGCACTCCTATGGATCCCTGTAACCCTTTCAGGGAGCCTGCGGAATCAAAGCCATATTCACAGTAATGCTAAGATGTTTTAATTTCTAGTATGGTAAATATCAATAGATGTAAGCCATATAAACAAAGGGAGAGATCCTCAATAATTTTTAAGATCATAAAGGGGACTAGGGACCACAAAATTTGAAAAAACCTCTAATATAAACTAGATCTGATCAAAAATCCATTCTACAACATTACTTAGAAGAACATAATTAGCCATTGTTAGAGAAATTTCAGTGAGAGGGATCTCACTACTTTCACAAGGCATCCCATCCCACTTTTTTTTTCATGTTTATATTTTTATTTTGTTAAAAATTTCCCAATTATATATTTTAATTTTTTCACAAATTTTTTATTTAGTATTTTATTTAGTTGTATGTAAGAACAATTTTTAACATTCATTTTTAAAACTTTGAATTCCAAAGTCTCTCCCTTCCTCCCTCCCCACCCCACCCCATTGAGAAAGCAAGAAATTCAATATAGGTTATACATGTGTAACCATGCAAAACATTTCCGTAACAGTCATGTTGTGAAAGACAAAAAAGTTAAAAAACAAAAGCAAAAAAGTATACATCAATCTGTATTCAGACACCATCAGTTGTTTCTTGAGAGATGAATAGCATTTTTCATCATAAGTCCTTCAGAATTGTCTTGGATCATTGTATTGCTGAGAATAGCTAAGTCATTCACAGCTGATCATCTTACAGTGTTACTGTTCCTTTGTACACAGTACATCTCACTTTGCATCAGCTTATGCACGTCTCTCCAGGCTTTTCCAAGAGCATCCTCATCACTCATCATTTCTTACAGCACAATAGTATTCTGTCACAATCACATACCACAATTTGTTCAGCTGTTCCCCAATTGATGGGCATTCCCTCAATTTCCAATTTGTTGTCATGAGAAAAGAGCTGCTTTGAATATTTTTTTATATATGGGTATTTTTTGTTTTTATCTCTTTTTGGAGATAACCTAGTAGCATTAGGTAAAAGGGTATGCATGGTGTTATGACCCTTTGGGCATAGTTCCAAATTGTTCTACAGAATAGTTGAATCAGTTCACAATCCCACCAACAATGCATTAATGCCCCATTTTCCCCACATTCTCTTCACCATTTGTCATTTTCCTTTTCTTTCCTATTAACCAATCTAATAGGTATGAGGAACTTAAGAACTGTTTTAATTCGCATTTCTCCAACGAACACTGAGCTACAACATTTTTTACATATAGCTTATAGATAGCTTTGATCATCTGAAAATTGTTCATATCTTTTGATCATTTATCAACTGGGGAATGGCTCTTATTTTTATAAATCTGACTCAGCTCTCTACATGTATGAAAAATGTCAGACCTTTATCGGAGAAATTTTGCTTAATTTTTTCACAGTTACTATTGCTAACTATATTTCCCTCTATTCTATGTAATTCCCCCATCCCATTTATTCTCTTCTCTCTCTCCTTTTACCTTGTTCCTCCTCAAAAGTGCTTTGTTTCTAACCACTACCTCCCCCAATCTGCCCTCTCTTCTATCACCCTCCTTCCCCTTCTCTTATCCCCTTCCCCTCCTACTTTTCTGTAGGGTAAGACAGATTTTTGTATCCGGCTGAGTGTGTATGCTATTCTCTCTTTAAGCCAATTCTGATGAGAGTAATGTTCATTCACTTTCACTCCCCTCCACCTTCCTCCCCTCCACTGTAAAAAACCTTTTCTTCCCTCTTTTATGTGAGATAATTTACCCCATTTTATCCTTTCTCATTTTTCTCTCACCTCTTAATTTTATTTTTTCAGATATCACCCACTTATATTCAACTCACATTGTTCTCTCTGTCTATATGCATATATAACTTCCATCTACCGTAATAATGAGAAAGCTCTTATAAGTAACAAGTATCATCTTCCCAGGAAGAAATTTAAACAGTTTAACCTTATTAAGTTCCTTATGATTTCCCTTTCCTGTTTACCTTTTTATGCCTCTCTTAAATCTTGTATTTGAAAGTCGAATTTTCTATTCAGCTCTGGTCTTTTCATCAAGAATGCTTGAAAGTCTTCTATTTCATTGAATATCCATTTACCCCATAAAAGAGTATACTGTTTTCCCGAGTAAGTGATTCTTGGTTGTAATCTTAGCTCCTTTGCCCTCCATATCATATTCTAAGTCCTCTGATCTTTTAATGTTGAAGCTGCTAAATCTTGTGTTATCCTGTCCATACCTACATCATACTGGAATTGTTTCTTTCTGGCTTCTTGCAGTATTTTTCTCCTCTGTCTGAGAGATTTGGAATTTGGCTATTATATTCCTAGGAGTTTTCATTTTGGGATCTCTTTCAGGGGGTGATTGGTAGATTCTTTCCATTTCCATTTTACCTTCTGGTTCTAGAATATCAGGGAAGTTTTCTTTGATAAGTTCTTGAAAGATAATGTCTAGGCTCTTCTTTTGGTGATGACTTTCAGGTAGTTCAATAATTTTAAAATTATCTCTCCTGAATCTATTTTCCAGGTCCTTTGTTTTTCCAATGAGATATTTCATATTGTCTCCTATTTTTTCATTCTTTTGGTTTTGTTTCTTGATTTCTCATAAAGTCATTAGCTTCCATTTACTACATTCTAATTTTTAAGGAATTATTTTCTTCAGTGAGCTTTTGAACCTCCTTTTCCATTTAGCCAATTTAACTTTTTAAGGAGTATTTTTCTTCATTGAATTTTTGTGCCTCTTTTTCCATTTGGCTAATTCTGTTTTTTAAGGCATTCTTCTCCTCATTGGATTTTTATACCTCTTTTACCATTTGGCCTAGTCTGTTTTTTAAGGTATTATTTTCTTCAGTATGTTTTATGTCTCCTTTACCAAGCTGTTGATTCATTTTTCATGATTTTTTTGCATCACTCTCACTTCTCTTCCCAGTTTTTTCCCCTACCTCTTTTACTTGATTTTCAAAATGCTTTTTGAGCTCTTTCATGGCCTGAGACAAATTCATGTTTTTCTTGGGGGGTTTGGATGTAGGAGTTTTGACTTTGTTATCTTCTGAGTGTGTCTTTTGATCTTCCTTGACATGATAGTAACTTTGTATGGTCTGATTTTTTTTCTGTTGTTTGTTCATTTTCCCAGCATATTACTTCACTTTTAGTTCTTTGTTAAAGTACAGCTCTCCTACTTTAGTGCTCTACTTTAATACTTTAATACTTTTTTGTTAAAGTAGAGTACACTATGTCAAACTTCAGGGTTTTTGTGAGATGTTTTCAGAGGCACTTCTAGGGACCTGTGAGTTTTTCAGTTCCTCCAAGGTGGTATGATCTAAGGAGAGGTATTTGCTACTTTCTTGGCCTGTACTCTGATCTGTGAATGATGACAAGCACTCTTGTCTACCCTGAAGCTACAAGGAAGGTTCCTGCTCCACTGTGGCTACAAACTCTGGTGTGCTTGTACTGCTCCTTGCCCTGAGACTTCCACCTAAGACTATGACCCAGATCTGAGTATGAGCAAAGCAACAGAGTCCTTCCTCAGCACCAGCAAAGATAACCATGTAATCTCCTTCTGACCAGTTGTTCAACCCCTTTATTGTCTGTGAGCTGACAGTTCTAGAAGCAGTTGCTTCCATTCTTGATTTAGTGGATCCCAAGGTCTTCTCCTAGTTCACTGAGCACAGGGTTATACTGACATAGCCTAAGCTAGACTCTGCTCAACTCTCACCCCCATGCAACAGAACTTTCCTACCAACCTTCTAAAATGTCTTTGGTTTCTGTAGGCTGAAAAATCTAGAAACTGCCACTGCTGCCACTGATTCTATTACATTGACTGAAAAACATTCTTGGTTTGCTGCAGTCAGGTCTGCTGGTGAAGCCTGGGTTGGATTGTGCTTTTCTCCCACCCTCATTCAACAGACATTTCCTGCCAACTTTCCAAGTTGCCTTGAGCTGGAAAATCATTTCACTCCATCATTTTGTGGGTTCTACCAGTCTAGAATTTGTTTAGAGTCATTATTTAAAACTATTTGGAAGGGTTTGGGCGAGAGCTCAGATGAGTCCCTGCCTTTACTCCATCATCTTGACTCTGCCTCCTCCCCACCCCACTTTTGGATAATTCTAATTCTTGAGAAGTTTTTCCTAACAATATTACTATGATTAAATCTAAATTTAAGTCTCTGAAGTTTTCACCCCTCACTCTGAATTCTGTCTTTTGGGATCAAACAGAGCCAGATTAATCCTTCTTCCTTTAAATGTTTAAAAGCAGTATGCTGTGTTCTTTCTTTAAATGCTTTAAGTACGAGAGACAGTTAAGTGACTGGGTGGATAGACTACTGGACCTGGAGTCAGGAGAGCTAAGTTCAAATCCAGTCTCAGACATATACTTGCTTTATATCTTGTCAAATCACTTAACCTCTGATGACTCAATTTCCTTATCCATAAAACGGAAATAATAATACTATCTACCTCTCAAGATGGTGAGCATCAAATGAGATATTTGTAAAGCACTTGCAAATCTTGAAGTTCTATATAAATTAAGCTAGTGTTATCATTGAAGGCAGTTATTATGTCTCCCTAATTCTTTCCAGTTCTTCTTTGAATACTTTGTATTCCTAACTACCCACAGTGTGTTCATAGTAAATCTATGACATGACCTTCTATCTATTCTTTCTTATTAAAATCTGATTCCTTTATATTGTTACTTTCCCCATTCCTCTTTTCTATTTCCTCTCTCAGCACCCCAAACACTCTAATCAACTTACAAAATCTGTGCCTGCCTTGAAATCTTCTACTAATCTCTGTTAGTTTTTAAGAGCTAAATAAAGAAATGTTTCCCCCACGATTACTCCCATTGTATTTTGTTCTGCCAAAACTAGCACACTCAGAGATATTTTGGCTCTATGTGCCTTGAAGTACGAGGCAACATCATGTATGGGAAACTGAACTTTATAAAAAAAACCATGGTTCAAACTTCACCTCAGTTACCTAATAGCTAAGTGACGTTGAGCACATCATTTAACCCCTCTGTGTCTAACTTTCCTCAATCTACAACATCAAACTCTATAACTTCTAAGGTCTCTTCCACTTTTACTCTTACGATGCTATATGTGGATACATTTGTCCATAGAATCCTGCAAAAGATGGGAGTTTTTAATAACTATCTACTTGTGTGATAGGTAATCGTTCCCTGAGCACTGCATTTTTGTTTTAAGTCCCTGTTTCTTGGACACTAGCTTTCTCAAAGCTTTTGAATTGTACCTTTCTTTCAAAGATAAGGCCATTACATATCTTTTGCCTTAGCCCCTCTCTGCCTTCATCCTGCACAAGGATTTATCAAAAAACATAAATCACACTCTTATGCTGGAAGTAGATTTAATAATATCCATGCCCAGTCAATTCCTATTTGGGATGTTAAGTGATCCTTTAACATGGAATTTTTTTCTCATTGAGAATCCATATCCTGCTAATTGATAATAGAAAAACTGGTCAATCTGATCCTTACTCTTCCTTCAAAGCTCAGCCTAAGAAGTCTCTCTCCTTGCCCTAAGTTACAATGGTCCTTTTCATCTCTAAAGCCCTATAGCCTTTCCTTGAAAAACACCTCATTATTTATTATTTGATGTTCACATAATCACAGGATTTCAGAATGGATACAGACCTCAGGATCACCTAATTCAGTGTTTCTCAAAGTGTAGGCTGGGTATCCAGAAAGTGAGGGAAGAACCCATGTCTCCGCATTGGCCTAGGAATCATTGCATGCGTCAGAGACAGACCTAAAATGAAGTCAGCATGAGAGTCTGCTGCTCAGGATAGGGGCCCTTTGGAGATTGAACAGTCACTGCTGCCTCAAGTGATATAGACCAGCACTTCTTAAACTGTGGGATGTGACTCTGTATGAGGTTGAGAAAAATTTGGGAACAATAAAAGGTTTCTGAGTGCACAATGATTAAAAATGAACTAAAAATCAAAAGAACAGTGAATCCGAGGTGTTTCTGGCAGTGCTTGCCCCGTGTTGTATCAAGCAACTTCACTGAAGCCCTGGTTCTGAACACAAAGTTTGCATACTTTGAACTGTTCATGCCCTCAGACCACAGCACAGCTGCCAACCCTGTGGAAATGTGCAAAGGAGTCACAGTGGGAAAAGTTTAAGAAGCCCTAATATAGACTAGTTGATGGTCTCCCTTTGGACACTATAATAGGACAACAAAGAAAGATGGACCAGCTCAGTACTGAGGTAATGACCTACTAGCCACACATTAGATATTAGTGGGATAAATGAATGAATGAATCATTTCTTAAACACTCACTATGTGTAAAAGTTCTGTGCTAAGTACTAGAGAATATAAACAGAAAATTAATTTAATTAATTAATTTGACTTACTTTGATTAATTATTTAATTAATAAAATTAAAACAGTTCCTACTCTCATGGAAGAGACAACACCTATGAATGGTTTCAGCAGCAAGTCAAATGGAAATGTCCCATGGTCCTTAGGGTACATGACAGAGTATATGGTAATGACTCTTCTTTACTGTCCTTTCCACTGATAAAATTGGATCAGTTTCTGATATTGAGCCATCTATAACAGTGCCAAGAATTTTGGTAGCAAGAATTTTCTTTTCTGGGTCCTCAGTAGCTGTGGTCATACCTTATAGAAGTAGTGCCATGCTTGGTCTCCAGAGGGATTGTTTCCCAGGATGATATCTGTGGGACCTGGTTTGGAACCATTGCTGTTTGCAAAGCTCTCATGCTCAGGGTCCTGGGCTGTCTCCATCAGGGTTTGAGGGGAAATAGTGGTCAAGGTAGTGGTGGTTGCTCTACTTGCCTGGCACATGTGCCCCCCGTATCCTCCTGCTACTGCTCCTTCAGGGTACCTTACTATTTCATCAAGACTAAGATACCTGTTATGGGTGAAAATTAGTTGATAGTTGGTAGGGATGGCTGGGCCCCTTTCCCCAGGAGCCACTTCCCCTGCAGTGAGGGAGGACTGGTCTGAAAGTAGAAGCTTTAGTGTAGGGTAGTAGAGAGCTGAGATGAGGGGATTCATAGCTGACTTCAAAATCCAAGAAGCTGAGTCCTGGAGCCTGCTAGACTAAACAAGACTAATTAGTAAAAATGGTCCACAGGGCTACTGATTTCCGTTTGACTTAATTAATCTTTCTATAAAAATCTCTAACCTTACAAATTTCTCTCACGTAGGCATTTCTAGCACCTTGTGATTTAGATCTCAGCACTTTTCCAGAAGGCGAACACAAATCCAGATCCTGATTGGATGTTGTTTTGCTGCATCATCTGAAGAAGACTCATACTATTTTCTCCTACTATGAAAAACTATAATAGATGCCTTCTGAATCCACCTTAATCTAGACCCTCAATCTGTTGACTTATGTCTAAAAGAAACAAAGACATAGGAAGGAATACTTGCTGGACTTCTCAGGTCTCTATGCAGCTAAGTGGAACAGTGTATAGAGTGCCAATCCTGCAGTCAGGAGGACCTAAGTTCAAATCCAGCCTCAGAAACTTCCTAGCTGTGTGATCCTCTACAAGTCACTTAACCTTTTTTGCCTCAGTTTCCTCATCTGTAAAATGAGCCGGAGAAGGAAATGGCAAATCACTCCAGGATCTTTGCCAAGAAAACCCCAAATGGGGTCATGAAGAGTCAGATATGACTAATTAACTAAACTACAACAAATGGTCATAATATCTTGCAAAATCTCTAAGCCGGTGTCACTGCAGAAGCGACATTTGTTTCTAGAAGTGTCTCATTTTTTCATTGTAATCCCAAGAATCATAGGATAATAATAGAGCAATAACACCTAATGATCCATTAATCATTGGTCCTGAAATGCCTTTTGCCGTAAAAGTCTATTGGAGTATCGTTCTGGTCCTTCTGTCATCCGCAGCAATCCTGTCTAGGGAAACATTCAGTGATAGAATGATTGCTTTTTAAATTGCAAACAAGCACTGGTACCAATTAATGATTGTTGACGAGGTGTCCTTCTGATTCCTGATACACCCACACAACCCCAGCTCCCTCGTTCATCACCTCTCCCATAAGATCCACCAGATACTGACCTCTTTTAATGATGACATTGAGATGGGTGGAAGAAGGAATGTAGGCTCCAGGTCAATTTCCAATCTAACAAACATTTATTAAAGAACCACTATATGGAAGATGTCATGCTACACACACACACACACACACACACACACACACACAAACACACACACACTCTACATGTTGTTAAACAGCCTATATTGTCCTAGATATCCAAAATTACACCCCACACCATCATTCTTTTCCATGTTAAGCCGTCCGAAGAGTATTGTTTATGCATTCAGATGTGTCCCACACAAAGTATTTAACTCATAAGTCTACAAAAGTCAAGGATTTTTTGGCTGAAAGGATGGGTGAATACTGGAAGTTTGTCATTCCTGGAGATTTTGAAAAGAGGATGCAGAAATCATTCCTGATCTGGCAGGCACCAGGAAGCTACATTAGATGACTTATTGAACTTCATCTCAATTTTAGGACTCCTTGAAATAAGACCAATTCATGGGCTATTTGCCTTTCCTTGAAAATGAAGGATTTCAGAGTCTAAAATTTCTGATATATCTTTTGACAGAACTACATATGTCTAGAGTTACAAGGAAATTACCCTCCTACTTCTTCAAAACCTGGCAGAAGTAGGTACATTCTTGGACAAAACAATTTTTTTCTTTTACCAACATGTGATTTATTACACGATATGACAGAATAACATTAAGCCTGCCAACTAGAATTGTCTGAAGGTAATTTTCCTAATAGCTGTGGTTCTAAATCGTTGCCATTCAAGCAGACCCTAAAGGGGCAGGGAATTGATCCCTTCTATGATGGACTTTGATAAAAGGGTCCAGGGCACATGAGTACAACTTGGGATGTGGCCTACCAATGCCACAGATCCCTATTCATTTCCTTTTAAGGCTGGTTGTGTGTACCATAGCAAAAACTGTCCTGACTGTCATTTTCCATTGTAACAGTCTCCCAAGAAATGTTCAAAGCAGCAAAAACAGTTCTTGCCCCCACATGTCAGATGAAGTCTTGGTGTTTCCTTTGTTTGCTTTTCTCTCTATCATCTCTCTCCTTTCTCATATTCTTGGTTTCAGATACAAGAAAGAGAAGGATATTTGTTTACCCTTCTTTCTTTTGTGATTCCCTTTAATATTTATTGTATCTTTCAATCTGTTCAGAAGAAGAGTTCCATAAATCAGAGAGAACACTCTTTAAGCTTCCAAGCAAGTAAAGATCCAGTGGAAGGCTGCATTTTCAGACATCTAACTGGTAAATATTATATTTCTGCATGTAGCTGATCTGTTTCTGAGAAAGCCACTAGCTTGTTCTACTTCCTACTTCCCATAGAGCACATTCAGCAGCAATACTTATTAAATGCACACTGTATGGCAGGCAACTGTGCTAAGCTCTAAAGGCAAAAGCAAGATCTTTGCCCTCAAGGGGCTCACCTTCTCACAAGGGAGACAACAAACAAATATGTACATATAAGATATATTCAGAGTAGATGGATTTCAGGTGGAAGGCATTAACAGTAGAAGGGACCATGAAGAGGAATTTGGCATTGGGACAAATCATGAAACTCCTGAGACAGATGGAGAAAGAATTACGAAGAATAACATAGCAGAGGGCTCTGGCTATAATAGAGTCATAGGACCTAGGTGCAAATCTTGCCTCTGACACTACCTTTGTGACCTTGGGTAAGTCACTTGAGTGCCTTAGTTTCTCCATATGTAAACTGGGAGAGTGGATAAAATTACCTCGGATAGCTCTACATCTATGATTCTACTCTCAGCAAAAGACTGATCTACATGTTTTAATTCTTTGTGTATATGTGTGTGTGCATTCCTTATTTAAGACTCCTTCAGGTTCAAGTGTCAACAGCCTGGAAGTGGTTCCATCCCATTTTATTCATGTCATCCTCATGCTTAAAAATCTTCAATGTCTCTTCATAGCTTATGAGCAAAATACAAACACCTCAATCTAGTATTTAAGGTCCTCCATGCTGTGGCTCCCAATTACCTTTGCAGCTTTCTATCCAAACTTGACTAGCCATTCCCCATTCCTGGAATACATCCCTTCCACACGTCCTCCACCTCTCAGAATCTTCATCTTCCTCCAAAACTTGCTCAGGTGACACTTCTTTCAGAAAGTCTTCCCTAATCTCCACCTGTCCCTATAATAGCCTGTCCCTCCTCACTTTTCCTTTCTCTAAAGCTGTTTGTGCACATATTATATCCCCCAGGAGAGTAGAAAGTCTTTGAGGACAGCCACTATTCATTTCTGTCTTTGTATTCCTAGCACCTAATATAATGTCTTTTATATAGTTCAAATTTGATATACATTTGTCAACTTGCATATAATTGAATTACCTAACCTTAAAATGGGTGGCCCACTGGATAAAGTTCTAGGCCTGGAGTCAAGAAGATTCATTTCACTGAATTCAAATGCAACCTCAGACACTTACTAGCTATGTGACCTTGGGCAAGTCACTTAACCTTGTTTGCATCAGTTTCCTCATGTGTAAAATGAGCTGGAGAAGGAAATGGCAAACCACTAGCTGTGTGACCTTGGGCAAGTCACTTAATCCTATTTGCCTTGGTTTTCTCATCTGCCAGATGGAAGAAAAGTTGTTGTTATTGTTGTGTCATTTCAGTCATGACTCCATTTGAGGTTTTCTTGGCAAGGGTACTGGAGAGGTTTGCCATTTCCTTCTCCAGATCATTTTATAAATGAGGAACTGAGGCAAACAGGGTTAAGTGACTTGCCCAGGGTCACAGAGCTAGGAAATATCTGAGGTCATATTTGAACTCATGGAGATACTAAGTCTTCCTGATTCCAAGCCCAGTGCTCTGTGTACTGTGACACCTAAATACAATGAATGATATTAGGAATTTTGTGTCAAAGAACTGGGACTGAAGTAAATGCCTGGTGATTGGGGAACAGCTAAAGGAATTGAGGTGCATCGGTGTAATATGATGTAAGAATATGATAACAATAGAAAAGCATGGGAAGAATTATACAAACTCTGGCAACATGAGCAGGCAAAGGAAGCAAAGCAAGCCCAGCAATGCAACATTACATTCCTTTTTTGGGGATAAAAAGGATCAAACACAGTCAGAACTCCTTCATCAAAGGCTTCCAAGAAAAATGTAGACTGCTTACAAGCCATAGAGAAGCTTAAGAAGGATTTTGAAAACCAAATAAGAAAAGTGGAGGAAAAATTGGGAAGAAAAATAAGAATGATGCAAGAAAATCATGAAAAGAGAGTCAACAACCTGACTGAAGAAAATAACACCTTAAAAAACAGATTAACTCAAACGGCAAAAAAGGCCCAAAAAGCCAATGAGGAGAAGAATGCCTTAAAAAGTCGAATTTGCCAGATGGAAAAAGAATCTCAAAAGCTTTCTGAAGAGAATAATTCCTTCAGAATTAGAGTGGAGCAAATGGAAGCTAATGACTTTATGA
>CM053586.1:223223383-223250246 GCA_028646515.1 Pseudochirops corinnae | reverse complement strand
AAGGAAGGAAGGAAGGAAGGAAGGAAGGAAGGAAGGAAGAAAGAAAGTTGTTGTTGTTAGTGGTGCTGAGCTGAATCAAGAAGGATGCCAGGAAAGCTAAGTGGCAGAGGTGAAGGAGAGCATTCTTGACCCCTTCAGGTCCCCAGGGTTGCCTTTAGTGCAATGGGCCGGGGCCATTGTCTCATTTTTATTAAGCCTTAATCACTGAATGGACACTGCCTCAGTCAAACTGAAACCTGTTAAAGACCTTAGCTTGAAAAGGTCAAAGTGCCCCACTGCATCCGGCGCCACCTCTAGTCATCCTAATCCCTATCTGGGCACTGAACCCAGATGGCTCTAGAGGAGAAATTGAGGCTGGTGACTTTGCACAGCCCTCCCTCACTTAAATACAACTCACTTGCATGTCATGGCATCACCTCACTGATGTCAAGGTCCTCTTTGAGAACGAAGGACAAACAGCAACCTATGCAGGGTATTCTAGATAAAACTGAAAAATCCAGGGATTTTTCATTAAAGCTTTGTCACTAGGAAGGATATTACCAAAATAATTATATATTCACTGTACTAAATGCCACACATAGTCCATTAATCATGTCATTCTTTGATGACTCATTACGAGAGGCAATTCAAGGAGGTGCCCACGGAGCCTGAGCTGGAAGAGGGATGGCCCAGGACACCAGCAGTGGGAACCTGAACAAATCATTTAACTTTGCTGTCATCAGAGTAACTCCCCAGGACTGTGAGTTGCAGAGAGACGCTGACCTACATCAGCGGCAGGCATTTCTTCTCTCACTTGACGGTTCCTTATGCCACTGAAATCACAGGAAGAAAATAAACATTTATTAAGCGCCTACTAATTGCCAGGCGCTGTGCTAAGTACCTCACAAATATTATGTCATTTGATCACTGCAACAACCCTGGGATGTAGGCGTTGTCATGTGACTATTATAGTTGAGGAAACTGAGAGAGAAGGTAAGTGACTTGTCTAGCCAGGAAGCATCTGAGGTTGGATTTGAATCCAGATCTTTCTAAGTTCAGTACCCTATTCAACTAAGGTTCTATCTGCTATGCCACCATTACCTCATACATACAGATACGCGCGCACACACACACACACACACACACACACACACACACATCCACTGTGTTAGGTATTTTTGTTCAGTCATTTCAGTCTTGTCCAACTCTTCACAACCTCATTTAGGGTTTTCTTGGCAAAGTATTAGAGTGGTTTGCCATTTCCTTCTTGAGCTCATTTTAGAGATAAGGAAACTGAGACAAACTAGGTTAAGTGACTTGCCCAGGGTCACACAGCTAATAAGTATCTGAGGTCAGATCTGAACTCAGGAAGATGAGTCTTCCTGACTCCAGGCAGAGCACTCTAGCTACTGCTCCACTTAACTGGTATAAACTATTTACAAATCTAAGTTTCTTTAAAATGCTGTAAAAGCAAATATCCTAAGCTATTCTCACTGATCATCTTACTTTTATCTCCAGAACCTGGCATGTGCTAAACGTTAATAAATACGTGTTGATGGATTGATTAATTAGTTGGGAGGAAAAGATTTGCGTTGATATTAGGTTACATATATGGATATGGAAAATTACACTTGACTCAACAAAGTATTGTATTTCAATCCACCGATCAATCAACATTTTGTTTGTTTATTTATGCAATGGGGTTAAGACATTTGCCCAGAGTCACATGGCTAGCAAGTGTCTGAGACATGATTTGAACTCAAGTCCTCTTTACTCCAGAGCTGGTGATCTATCCTCTGTACCACCTAGCTGCCAAAATAAACATTTTTAATGCCTACTATGTGCTGAGTATACAAAAAGAGACAAAAAGCAATCGCTTCCCTCAGGGGGCTCACAGTCTAATGCAGTGGTTCTCAACCTTCCTAATGCCGTGACCTTTTAATACTCATATGTGGGCGTATCTGCATGTGGGCTGACCTGCCTGGAGACAGATAGAGGAGCAGTGTCTCAGTTCCTAAGACCACTGGAAATATGTGTTTTCCAGTGGTCTTAGGCAACCCTTGTGACCCCTGTGAAAGGGTTGTTTGACCCCCAAAGGGGTCACGACCCACAGGTTGAGAACCACTGGTCTAATGAGAGAAACAACATACAAACAAATACATACAAAGCAAGCTATATACAGGATAAATAGGAAATAATTAAGAGAGAGGAGGCACTGGAATTAAGAGATGGAGAAGGCTTTCTTTAGATGGTGGAGTTTAGTTGGTACTTAAAGGAAACCAGAGAGGTCAGCAGATGGAGTAAAGGAGGATGAGTGTTCTGGGCACAGGAGACAGTCAGAGAAAATGACTAAGAAATGGAGTGTCTTATTCCTGGATTAGCCAGGAGGCCAGTGTCACTGGCTCAGAGAGTATGTGTCAGGCAGTAAGGTATGGGAAGACTGCAAAGGAAGGAAAGGGCTAGGTTATGATGGACTTTGAATGACAGTATTTTATATTTGATTATCCATGTCAGACACCTCCTGTGACATGTACTAGTTGTGAGACCAATGACAAGTGAAAGAATCATCAGTTTAGGGTTGGAAGGGACCTTATCTAGTTCAGGCCTGGGGGGAATTCACTGCTTCAAGGTCACATGTGGTCCTCTAGCTCCCCAAGTGTAGCCCTTTGATTGAATCTAAACTTCCCAGAATAAATCCCCTCAAAGGATTTGTCCTGTAAAACTTAGACTCAGTCAAAGGGCTGAACTCGAGGACCTAGAGGGCCACATGTAGCCTCGAGATTGAAGATTCCCCACCACCAATCTAGTCCAACATCCTGATTTAAAGGTAAAGAAAATTGAGGCTTATGGAGATTCAGTGATTTGACCTCAGTCACATAGGTAGTATGCTCAGTGCCAGGATTCAAATCCAAGTCAACTGACTCCAAGGCAATTTTCTTTTCACTGTGCTCTTCTGTCTTATGCTTCCCCCTCAAAACTTCCGTTTCCTCCTCTCTAAAATGAACATACCAGGAATAACCTGCCCATGGAACCATGACTAGGATGATCAGGGTTTTGCCCTAGGAAACTGAAATTTGAAGGGTGCAGAGAATATTTTTGCTTCCTCAGAAGGTGTAAACAACTATTTGAAAAAGAAAGCCTGTTTGCTACTATCACCCCAAATACATCCCTCCCATGAAGCCTTTTCTCCTACCAGGTATAACAGGAACCATGCTGCCATACCCAGGATGGCTGCTAACACAGGTTCTTAGATCTGCTTTACTGGGAAAGATAGCTGTTAAATCTTTTTTACTTACACTCACTAGTTCAAGGGAAAAGTCAGAACCCTGAACCTCAGAAAAAATACAAACAGAGAAAATACAAGCAGAGAAATGAAGACCAGAAGACAGGACTCTGACTACCTGAATCAAGCATACACTTTATATACATACCTGGATCAAGAGAGCCTTCACATCTGAGCAGTCGGAGAGCTCTGAACATATGAACAACAACATCCTTCTCATAAAAAACCCCCAAAGCAAAATACCAACTCAGAGTATATATACACTTCTCAGAGTCAGAGGGTATCACCCCCTTAGAAATTAGAAAAAGGTGTGAAAGCCAGCCTACAAGTAAGCCTCCCTAATCAAGCTTCCCTTAATGGACTTCATGTGAGACCTGTTAATGAGTGGGGATGATCTTAAATCCCATTAACATTACACCAGGGGAAAATTCCCTTTGGTCTCTCCTGAGAGACACCACATGATACTTTGTTTCTGGTATTCAAGGCCTCACCCTGAGGTCTAGCCACATAAATCCCCATGTGGATGTACTGCTTGATTCAGGGTCAACAATGACTGGTGAAGGCACTGCCCACTTCAGTGTGGTTGTGAGACTAGAATGAGCTACTGACCATAAAAGTCTTTGCAAACCTTAAAGGATATGGAAATTAACTTATTATAGAAGGAAACTGAGACCCGGAAATCTTAAGTGACTGGTCTAATGTCATACAGGTGACCTTACAAGCACTAGTGGTAAGCTTTGAAGCCAGCCCTCTAACTCCAGAGCCTATACTCATTCTACTGTATCATGCTAATCAATAAATGGAAATAAACACAATGCCAGCACCAGGTAGGAGGCAATAATAAACTGATAAGTATTTAAAAATCATCTCTCTGGTGAAAAAATTATACCCACGACATAGTTTTAAGTTTGATCTGATTGATTAACATCTCTTCCATCACTTTTTTAAGTCCTTCATAGCCTTGGCCAATTTCTGTGGTGTAAAGGCTCATACTGAAAATTTAACCGTCAGTTCTCATGGGCTGGTGTGAGCCAGCTCCAGCATAGCCCACACGCAAGGAAAGCTAAGTTAGACTAGTCTGTTGTGATCTATGAGATATGTTTCTGTTTTGGTTTGTGGGGAGGAATGCAGAGAGGGAAGAGAAAGAAGGGGCATGAGCATTTCTTAAGTACCTACTATGTGCTAGGCACTACACTGAATGCTTTCTAATTACCTCATTCAGTTCTCACAACAACCCTAGGAGGTAGGAGCTGTTATTTTTCCCATTTTACAGTTGGAACAACTGAGGCAAGCAGAAGTTAAGCAACTTGCCCAGCGTCACCCATCTAGCAAGTATCTAAAGGCAAATTTGAACTCAGCTCTTCCTGTCTCCAAGCTTAGCACTCTGCCTACTGTATCATCAACTGCCTCATAGACTTGTGATTGCACTAATATGGGACAGTTCTAGTGTGACAATGCAGACTTGTAACTACTCCTCAATCTATAGTCTCAGAAAGTTGCCTGGGGTGCTTAAAGGTTGGGCTCATACAAGCCCAAGTATGTGTCAGAGGCAGGATCTGAATTCAGGTCTTCTTGTCTATAAGGCCAATCCTCTGTCTACTATATCCTGGTGCCATGTTATTTGGTAAGAGATAAAACAAAGTTTTCCTGCTATATCCCTATTGAACTTGTCTGCTGAACACACACACACACACACAGATGCAGGAATTGACTGTTCTTCAAGTCCCTAAACTTCATGTTACTATCAAGTCATTCTTGTACATTTTATGCCTTGTACAAAGTGGGCCTTCAATTTGTTGATTAGCATAATACAGTAGAATGAGTATAGGCTCTGGAGTTAGAGGGAGTGGGTTCAAAGCCCACCACTAATGTTTGTAAGGTCACCTGTATGACCTTAGACCAGTCACTTAAGATCCCTGGGTCTCAGTTTCCTTATCTCTAAAATAAGTGGGTTGGCTTAGATGGCCTCTGAAATCTTTTCTAGATATGTACTGATGATCCTATGACCTGGATTCAAATTCCAGCTGTGATGCTTACTATACTGGATAATTCTCTTTCTGTCCCTTAGTGCAGCATGAGGTGGGTAGGAGAGTTGATCTCTGAGGTCTCTTTCAGCTCTGTTTGTGCTCCATGATGTCTTAATCAATTTCCCCAAAACGAAGATCTACCTGGAGAGAAAACAACAGTCACCCTCAGCTGAGGAAGCTCCTCTCCCTACTGACAGGGCCCTTGGACAATCGACAATTAATAGGACTAACTCTTGTGTGTTTTACAGATCATGGACGGAAAACTGGCAAATGCTAAGATTCTCCTCCACATTGACAATGCCAGGATGGCAGCAGACGACTTTAGCCTCAAGTGAGTTCCTTCTTGTCACCATCTTCCATTTTCAAAGGAGAATTCCAGGAAAACATCATCTAGTCAATATCAGCCTAAGGCAGTGGTTCTCAACCTTCCTAATGCCTCGACCCTTTAATACTTCAATGGGGGTGTATCTGCATGTGGGTGAACTTGCCTGGAGACGGATAGAGGAGTGGTGTCTCGGTTCCTAAGACCATCGGAAATATGTGTTTTCCGATGGTCCATGGTCATAGGTGACCCCTGTGAAAGGGTCGATCAATCCCCAAAGGGGGCGCAACCCACAGCTTGAGAACTGCTGGCCTAAGGGGACAGCATGGGGTTGTGGAAACAGTGCTGGATTTTGGCCTAAGCCTTGGGAGTCAGAGGTCTTGGGTGGGAATCCCAATTCTGCTCAGTACTACCTATATTACTCCAATAGCCTTATGTATAAATAATGATAATAATAAATAAAATTTACAAAGTGATAACATGTGCCAGGCAATTTACACTTATTATCTCGTTTGATCCTCACAACTTTGAAGTAGATGTTATTATTATCCACATTTTACAGATGAGGAAATTGAGGCAAACAGTCAGTACCTTGCTTAAAGTCACAGAGCAATTAAGTATCTAAAATGAGGGCAGTTGAACTAAATGACCTCTAGGGTCCCTTCCAGGTTTGAATGTATGATCCTATGCTTTCTCTGGCCCTAAAGAAATTAGGCCGATGGCCTCGGAGGTGGATTCCTGCCAGTTACGATTCTAGTCCGTGGCAAATCTAATAAAATAGTTTCCTTGGTTCGATTTACAATGATTCAGTCCACAAATCTGATCCTCTGTTTGCCTCAGTTTCTTCAACTGTGAAATGAGAATAATAATAGCATAGCAATAATTGCAGAGTTTTTGTGAGGATCAGATGAGATAATATTTCTACAAAATACCAAGCACAGTGCTTGCTTGGCATGTGGTTAAGTACTTTATAAATGCTTGGTTACTTCTCTTTGCCTTTCCCTCATTTCCGTATTTATCTCTTTCCTTCCTTACTCAATTAACTGTCCCTTATAACAGCGGTTCTCAACCTGTGGGTTATGTTCAATTTAAATACATCCTGCATATCAGATATTTACATTACAATTCATAACAGTAGCAAGATTACAGTTATGAAGTAGCAATGAAAGTAATTTTATGGTTGGGGGTCACCACAACATGAGGAACTGTATTAAAGGGTCGCGGCATTGGGAAGTTTGAGAACCACTGCCTTATAACAAAGATTGAAAAGGAAAGAGACAAATGGTTCAACAAAACCAAGCAACCCCGTCTGCCAATACAGATACAATACATTCTCTTCGGCCCTTCTCTAGGGCCAGGCCAGGCTTTCAGGGTCCAATCTTGTTTCATCATATTTCTTCCCATTTATGTCATTATGGTCACTGTGTGCATTGTTTTCCTGGTTCTGCTGCAGAAGCTATGACCTGTGAGCCACTCGCAGTACACTAAAGCAGCACGGGCCAGATGGTGTACAGGCCTGTTTTAAATTCTCTACGTCTTTCACAGGCCACAAGCCTTTGGCGGGGTTAGGGGCCCCATGTTGTGTAGGCCTGCCCTAAGGGAACTTTACATCATCAGTTTTGCTGAGGAATTGGTATTTGTATGTTGCTGGCTTATCAGAATTCTTTGGTGGGCCACAAAGAGAGGGGGCAGTGAGACAAGGCTGCCCACTCCCATGCCATACACACCTGTTCTACTGACTTCCCTGTGCAAAAATTATTGCTTTTTTGGAGATGGGAAGGAAGGGCAATTGGGGTTAAGTGATGTGCCCAAGGTCACATGGCTAGTTTTGTGTTAAGTGGCTGAGTCACATTTGAACTCAGGTCCTCCTGACTCCAGGGCTGGTGCTCTATTCACTGCGCCACCTAGCCGCCCCCATAAAAATGATTCATTTAAAAGAAAAAAAATTTAAATCTGACCCAGGGTGAGTTCTTAAGAGATTCCCTAGTCTTGAATCAATAAAGATCTATTCCCCTTCATTTTAATCCAAAGGTATGAAAATGAACTGTCCTTCAAGAAAGACCTGGAAACGGAAGTGGAGGCACTTCGGAAGATCCTGGATGACATGACAATTGTCATAACTGACCTGGAACAGGACGTGGAGGGCATGAGGAAGGAGCTGATTCTCATGAAGAAGCACCATGAGGAGGTGGGGGAAACCAGTGGTCTTAAGCTTTCTTCACCCAGAAATTCTTTAAAAGCCTTCAAGTCTTGGGTCAAATCAAAGGCTAAGAAGAAGGAATCACCAATAAGAGAATGCCTATCAAGTCTCTTAATAATGCACTAAACTATAGAATGTGAAAAAAAAAATCTTTCCTGGATTGTAGGAGGAAGTATGTTTGTCCAAAACTCCTCACTTTAAGAACTCCATAACACATCTTTATCATAGGTAATATGGCCTAGTCAGTGGATGGAGAACTGGCCTCAGAGCCAGGAAAACCTGGGCTCTCTATAACATGTATAACTGGCATCTCTGTAAGATGTAAAAATAGAACCTCAGTTTTCTCACCTGTAAAATGGGACTGATAATAGCACCTGCCTTACAGGGTAATTGTAAGGATCAAATGAGAATATATGTAAAGTGCTTCACAAACCTTCAAGCCTTCTATCGATGTTGGCTGCTGATTTTTCTTCCTAGTTTTTGGGTTTTTTTTATTTTCTGGTAAGGAAATTCCTACTATAATGCAGAGGGGCACCTGCTCTGCTATTTACAATCTTACAGAGTCGCTTGCTATAAAATTGACCAACCCAGGGTCATATACCCAGGATGTATTGGAAGCAGGACTAGAACCCAGGTCTCCCTGAGTCTAAGGCTGACTCGGTCTCTCTACCAATAGCCACTACTGTTTTTATTATAATTATGATCATTATTGTGTAAGTTATGGATGGGTTATGATTTCTGTTGATGGAAAGAATTCCCAGAGCTACAAGTTTCCAGATTTTTGATGAAAATACAGCATTAACAGCATAATAGGAATTATTGATTGGTGAAGATGAGGAAACAGTTTGACTTGGAAATATACTATTGTGAGAACAAGCATCTAATAAATGCTGAGCTTCCCTGACTAAATCAATATGGAAATATGCTAATGGATAATATTTTTAAATTAATCCACCAATGCTCATATTCTATTAAGTTATTGGACAGGTCAGGAATGTTCATTCCTAATAGTGCCAAATAGACTTAAGGGGGGAAAAATAGTCAAAGAAAAATGAAAAACCTATATATACCATCAATCTAAATTAATTCGTTGTGTCCAATGACAATACAGAGAAGTTTTCTCTCAGTGGAATACGTTAAAGCTCAGGTATACTGACTGACAAATCTATTCAGAGACAATGTTTCTTAAATAAACCCTTCCTTTGGCTGTGTGATGAACTAGTGGGTGTTGGTTCCATCAACAGGCATTTACAGTGAGAAGAGTTTAAAAGCTATCAGGTTTTTGCTCTAGGTTATTGAACCAATTCCCAAATCCTTTAGCTTGTGACCTAAAAAGGCATAATTTGTCAGTTTCATAATCGCTGCACAAGTAAATGCTATTCTTAGGCATAAATGAGACTCCTGGTTATAAAGAAGAACTTGAGGAATAGAATTCGTCCTGGAGCACTTCGCAATTAGAATTAAGACAGTTGCCACACAGGGCTTTTGATTGACTGCCTAATGCTATTCGTTTTATAAAATAATAAGAAAGACAAGGAGAGTTTATTTATTTTGCGGTTTTTGCTTGTTTCTTTTTGCACAGAATAGGCAAGTACTATCTGAGAGTCTAATCCTAGTCAGGCTGAGAATAGCCCCTGAAGACCACCATGACTTTCTCCACCTTAAAGCAAACCATTTAAGGCAGTGGTTCTCAACCTTCCTAATGCCATGACCCTTTAATACTCATATGTGGGTGTATCTGCATGTGGGAACACCCGCCTGGAGATGGATAGAGGAGTGGTGTTTCGGTTCCTAAGACCATCAGAAATATATGTTTTCCAATGGTCTTAGGGGACCCCTATGACCCCTGTGAAAGTGTCGTTCGATCGCCAAAGGGGTCGCAACCCACAGGTTGAGAACAGCTGATTTAAGGAGAGCAATAACAACAATTTTGGCACCTGGGGCAAGCAGAACAAATGCTTTACCTCCTTGGGCCATGATTTCCTTATTTGTAAAATGATTGAATTGGGCTAGATGATGTGGGAGGGTCTGTGTCGGATAAGCATTACAAAACCTGCCCTTCAAGTAAATATTTAATTCCTAGTGAAAAAATTAATACAACAAGTTATTAATATATTCACAGTCAAATTGGAGGAGATATTAGTATTATCGACTAATCTTTATATAGACTTTAAAGTTTGCAAACCACTTTATGTGCTTTATCTCCTTTGATTACTTACTAGCTCCTAAATTGCTGAAAGAGTATCCTGTTAAATGTTTCTACTTTCTAAATGTTACCCCTTGGACAAAGCCCCAGCCACTCCACCCAAGTTATGATTCTGCTACAAAAAGATAAGTGAAGAGTCTGGGAACCTTATTGTAATTACCCATTCTTCCGTCCACTTCCAAAACAAACAGGAAATAAACAAACAGCACATGACAGATGACATCAAGGTTAATGTGAGGGTGAACTCGACCCACGGAGATCTGATTAAGGTCCTAGAGGACATGAGGCAAGAATATGAGCTGATAATTAAGAAGAAACATCAAGACTTGGACACATGGTACAAAGAGCAGGTAAAAGAAAGGCTGAGATGGGGGGGAAGCTATTTCCCTAGGTCATTTGGTGATGCTTATGTGCTCTGTCATTTTCTTCTGCCCCTACAGGCAGAATCAGTGTCCCAGGAGTTGGAAAGAAGAACTACCTCTGTGCAGAGCAGCAAGGACAATATCCATGAACTGAGACGTACCTTCCAGGCTCTAGAGATTGACCTTCAAACCCAGAAGAATAAAGTGAGTCTCTAACAATGCCTATTTCATATGGGAAGCTCTCCCTCTCAGATCTCCCCTGTAGTTTCTGATTATCCTTCAGTATAACCGAGCACCAACTTTTCCTTGTTAAGTTAACAATATGGCAGACATGGGTGTACTGTGAGCTGGAACCATCAATTCAAATCCAATTCAAGTCAACTCAACATTTGGTAAATTCCTATCACCTGTAAGGCGGGGACAGAGAGGCAAATACAATTCAGTCCTTGCCCTTGAGAGGCTTTTATTCTACTAGAATAGTCCTAATATCAGGGTGAACAGCATTCTGGCCTACAGGGATTTTCATCACCTGCTGAGGCAGCTAGACAACACAATAGATAGAACACTGGGTTTAAAATCAGGAAGACTCATCTTCCTGAGTTCAAATCTGACCTCAGACACTTACTAGCTGTGTGACCTTGGGCAAGTTACTTAAACCTATTTTCCTCAGTTTCCTTATATGTCAAATGAGTTAAAGAAGGAAATGGCAAAGCACTCCAGTATTTTTGCCAAGAAAACCTCAGATAGGGTCACAAAGAGCTGGATGGGACTGAACAACAGCAAAAGCTAAATGCTACACTTCAGAACTGAACTAGCCTCGGGGCTATTCTGAGGAATGATAATTAATGTTTATGAAGCATAGTTCAGCTAAAATTAAATAACTGTTGTACTGTGCTAGTCGCCTAGTAGGGATATATGCACATTCATACAAACACATACACTGACGCAAAAGAATAATGGGAATTGCTAATGATGTTTCAGTACAAGGAAGTGTTTGGACATAACTGTTTCCAAGTTACTCTACTCCCTTAGAGTATTGAACATGGAGCTGATTCATGTTCAATGCGGATAACAACAAAAAATGGTTTTTTTTGTTAAATTCTTTCTATTCACAGAGACCTATGCTGGGGGTAGGAGGTGGGCAAAGGGTGCAAAGGAGTATAATTCAACCATTATTTATTAGGTACCTACTGTGTGCAAGGTCTTATTATGGATAATGGGAATTTAAAGTATGTCTTACTCTCAAGGAACTTATAATCTATCTATCAAGCAATTACTAAGTGTTTATTAAGCAACTAAAATGTTCCAGTCTTATAAGAGACTGAAGAAAAGAAGAAATAGTGAAGGATACTATCAAGGAAATGTGAGATTAGGAGGAAATGAGATGAGGGAGTTCGAGGTGAATGACCTTGATTTGAGTCAGTCTTTCAGTGGAGGGAATGGGTTTGAGAGAGAAAGGAAAAGGGTTGTCATAGGAGGGTTGAGTAGAGAAGAGAAAGATTGCAAAAAACCATCATACTGAGTACTAGGTAGGACAGAGAATGAATTAGAGAGGAGTTAAAGAATTGTCTTGGCTAATGAAGGTCCTGTTGCAATTGGATAACATAAATTTGTATCTCCAAGGGGGAAAAGATGGGAAACCAAATAATTGGGATGCAAGGAAGAATGAGATAAGTAGAGGTACCAGCAAAGTTTCATGAAAAATTTGAGAAGGGTCATTAGGAAGAGGGTTCAACTGAAAGGAGAGAGGAGCATATCAGGAAATGACTTTGATAGAAGAATAAAACAAATTACATCAATGTATAAATGAGTGAAAAATAAATAAATCCGAGGAGGGAGATTTCCATCCAGAGAGGTGATCTGGGAAGGCATTTAAGTCAGAGGATGAAGAAAAGGAAAACTTTGACAGATATACAGGCATAAAGTCATGGTCCTTGCCTTCAAGACTGCCATCCAGCTGGAGATCCCAGATCTGAGACACCAGGAGTAGGCAAGGTAGAAATCCAATCATGTCAGGCAAAACACAAAAGAGAATGCAACAGGGATTGTTCCATTTCATAAAGACACAGAATGTTAATCCCAGGACATTAGCTTTGCTGTCACTGAGGAAGTTAGTGACACCCAGTCTGCATAAGTGTCAGTGAAGAATGTTGCCTCCCAGGGTCATACAGGCAGGAGTTTGTAGGTAGATGTTTAATGATTGGCTCCAAAAGACACACTTTTAAGATTAATCTGCATTAACACTTTCTCCATCACTTTTTGAAGTCTACATAATCAATAAAACAGTAAGTAGAGCTCTACTTTATAATATTTGCTGATCTTCAAGGGACTGAAAATTGAACGATTGTCAATTGCTAGCCAGTGTGAGCTGGCTCCAGCATGCCCCTATTTTCTAACCTCTTCTAGGGCACACAGATATTTTGTTGTGGCCCTGAACCAGGCACACACACATGAATAGAGACCAACCAACTCAGAGGGCAGATGGCACATGGTCACTGGCCATTGAGTACCATACACAGCACTGAGTGCCAGGAGAGACACCTGGGACAAAGGTTCTGTGTAAGACAAGCACAGTTGTGACTACCCTGGTGCATTTGTTTTGGTTTCAGAAATGTGCCCTGGAGGGCATGTTGGTAGATACCCAGTCCCACTACTCCTGCCAGCTCCAGGACATGCAGCAGATCATCTCCCATTATGAGGAGGAGCTGATGCAGCTGCGCCATGACATGGAGCGCCAGAACAATGAATACAAGATCCTGCTGGGCATCAAGAACCACCTGGAGAATGAGATTGCTACCTATCGCCACCTCATGGAGGGCGGGGACAAAGGGTACGTCAGACACAGCATTGACAAAGGACCCACACGGTGCAATGGAGAGAACACTGACTCTGAAGTTAGAAGAGCTGGGTTCAAATCCTGCCTTTGCTGTTTTCTACCTGACACCTTGGGCAAGTTACTTAAATTCCCTGGGACTCAGTTTCTTCTCCTGTAAAATGAACTAAATGGCCGATGAGATCCCTTTCAGCTTAGAAACTATGATCCTAAATTATGTGAAAATAGTATCCAGTTAAGTATTCCATTTGGGGCTTTGTCCGTGGAGGCTTAATTAGGGAATTAGGGTTAGCATCATAGCTATAGAGTTGGAAGAGATCTCAGAGGCAAATCTTTCACCTGGGCAGGAGTGGAGAGGGGCAGTGGCTGAGAGGATGGAGTAGCACTGTTGGCATAGGGGACAGTCCAACCATGGGTGCAATTGCAACCAGACAGCAAAGGCCCCTTCCTTAGGGAGACTTCCTTGGAACTCCAAAGGAGTAGGATCCCAGGAATTGTGATATTAACAACAGCATTAATTCACATTTATATAGCACTTGAAAGTTTTACAGAATGCATTCCTAGCAGCTTCCATGTAAGACAGGTAGTACAAGAATTATTATCTCCATTTTACAGATGAGTAAACTGAGACCTGATGCAGTAAAGTTGCTTGCCCAAGATAGTACAACTAGTAAATGTCACAGTAAGATCTAGAACCTAGCTCCCTGGTGACTCCAAGTGTTTCATTTCAAATTCAGATTTTGGTTATTTTTAAATGTTTTCTCTTTTCAAAACTGTATTTCTGACCTCACCAGCCCCAGACCAGAAATGTCCACTGTGAACATTCCATGAGCTCCTCAGTCTAGTTTCAGGGCAAAGAAAGGGGTCAGAGAAAAGTTCACTGAGCCAAACCTTTGTACCTTCTGAGAGCTGTGATTTGAACACATGAAACATAGAGCGCCTGTATCCTAGGCATCATGCTGACTCTCCAATGCCAGCTGTCTGTATCCAAGCTTGGGAGCTCATGAGAGGTAGCATCGCTTAGTGGTGAAGGCTATGACTCGAGTCAGAGAGACCTGCATGTTTTCATGCTTTCTCACTGTTAACCTTTGGGCAAGTCTCTTGAGTTTTTGGAGCCCCACTTTCTCCATCTATAAAATGAGTATAATAACACATATAATAACAAATACTACCATTCTCCCAATACAACGGAAATGATGTCCATTTTTATTATTCATGATGGGTTTTTTTCCCTCTAAGTCCTTTTATCTTTTACAGAAAAACAGAAGATTACAGATCAGAGTGGAAAGGTAAAGAATTTTGTGGTTTCCAACTATTTTTCTAACTGCTCTATTTTGCATCTTTTGGATGTGTTCCTATGCCTGATAAAGAATGACCAGGACTCAGAGCGAACTTTATTGACTAATAGCAAGATGTGAAGGGAACTATGAGAAGGAACAGCTTGTCCTCTATATCTTTATTACATTAATTAGTATCCCTTTGCTTATATCCTTGTTACAGAATCCTTGGGATTCTGCTTTTTGGAGTCCTAAGAAATGAAAGGAAAATTACCTTCATCATCTGTTGATAGTAATTCTATTCCCAGAGATCACAGAAGCCTAGACTCAGAGTTAGGAGGGACCTTTGAGATCATATAGTCCAACCTCCCACCCAAAGAACCAATTCCCTCTCCTTGCTATGACATCCCTTCATTAATAGTCATTCAATCTCTGTTGAACACTTTCAGTGTATTTCACTCTTTTGAAAAGCAACCCACTCCATCCTATATCAGCTTAACTAGGAAATCCTTCTGCCCATGGAGTCTATATCCTAAGCAACAAAGAATAATTTTACCTTGTCCAGACTCTTTATTCATTCATTCATTTATTGAACATCCAAACAATACTTTGCCAAGATACCTCTTGCTGAAACTTAATATATTCTCCTCTGTGTTAGTTATTTGCTTTCCATGGTGTTTTGCCCTAAGAGCAAAGTATACATTATCTTTATCTATACATCCCCCAACATCTAAGACAGTATCTTGTACATAGTATATACATTGAATAAATACTTATTGAAGAGAATTATAAAACGCCAACACTTCCTTTGATGTTCCTTCAAAATTGAGGAACAGCTTTCATGTTCTCTTTCACCATACTGAAGTCTTCTCTTCTTAAGGCTATGTTAAGTTCCTAAGATGACATTGTTTCCAGATCCCTCCCCATCTTGGTCATCCTAGGAACACATCCCAGAGTGTCAGTTTCCCCTTAAAATATGGTACCCAGAACTAAACATACTACTCCATAAGCACAGAGAACATATGGTATGAAAAACCATCCCATTCCTTCCCAAACACATACACAAAACATCTTTGGATATTTTCTCATAGCCAGTGAGTGGGGTTTGGTGCCAATCAAAAAGCTAACCTGAATTAATTTTGCAAATTAAAATTCAAGGATGCTCTACTAGAAATTTTTTTCAAATCTAAGTTTGCATCCCCATTTGACTTCATCTAGTTAATTGTAGCTATTCCCCATCGCCAGTAGAATCAATTGTAATCAATTACACAAGAACCGAGGTGTCATCCACAAATCACCTCTCTCCCTTAAAATACACTTGCATAGGATGTAAGACAACTCCAAAATACCCATGAGGGAAAATGCTATCCTCATGCAGAAAAGTAACTATGGAGTCTGAATGCAGATTGAAGCATACTGTTCATTGTCTTTTTGTTTGTCTGTTTCTTCTTTCTCGTGGTTTCTCCCATTGGTTCTAATTCTTCTTTACAACATGACTAATGTGAAAATATGGCTAATGTGGATGTACTTATATATATAGCCAGTATCAGATTGTACACAGTGTGTGGGAGGGAAGAGAAAATTTGGAACTCAAAATCTTATAGAAATGAGTGTTGAAAACTAAAAATAAATACAAAAAAATAAACTGGTGGCAATGATAAAAAAAAAAAAAACACAATAAAATGTACTTGTAACCTAGAAACTAGGTAACAGAAGAGAAGCCTTGGTTGAGAGTTTTCTTTACCAACAAGCTTACATGGACTCAGATTTGCAAAGTATTTTTACTCGTTGTTATCTCAGAAAGCATAAAGCATGCAAGATTCAAAAAAAATCATTTTTGGTAAGGAAGAAACATGCTCATGGTATGTTTTCTGATTATTTTTCTTTCTGCCTCTGCAGCTCCAAAGATCAAGGCCATAATGCAGGAGACTGTGAATGGAAGAGTCGTCCTTTCAAAAGTCAATGAGATTCAGAAGCCTGAATGATGCATATAAAAATTCTTGCTGGTTATAAATACTTTTCTCATGAAAATGCTGACAGGCCTAAACCACTTATGAAAGTGTTGTACATGTCACATTCAAAGTTATTAGTGTATCAAACTTCAGAACTCACTTCTTTCTCCATAAAATGACTACTTTCTCATTGTACTTGCCAAATTAATAAAATTTTAAATAGCTTCCCTCTTATTATCAGCTCCAGATTCTTTTCATTTTGGATCTCAGTTTTCAATAAAGCTCTGTGTCAATTGTGATATATTTTTATTAATTAAATTAATTAATTATTAATTGGTTGAATTGTGATATTTTTATTAATTAAATTTAATGATTTGTGATTCTTTTAAATGATAAAGTAAGAGTGAACCTTAAGAGATCATCTAATTCAGGGGTTTTCAGAATGTGGAACTGGAAATGGTTTGAGGTCATCTTAGATATAGAAATGAGGTCTCTGATGCACACCATCTTGGAAAAGTGAGCATTGTTGTTATTTTTTCTTTCTCTGCTTGTAAGCTTTCTACCATCCTCCTATGGCCCACGCCAGTCTAGGAAATGGCATCTTTTCCTCCCAGTACCATACCTGCATGGGCCCTCCTGCATCTCTCCCCTGCCCTTTTGTAAAGGAGATTAGGGAAAGGAAGAGCTTTTGTTGTCAACTGCCAGGCATGTCCTCCTACACAGTTATTTCTATATGCATTCTACCTGCCTCCTCTTTCCACTGGAGTTTTCCTTTAATACCTTATCTGAGTGTAAAGGTAACCTTGGGTTCAGAGAGACTGGACAGAACATGAACTCCAGGAAATGCTACCAAGCCTGGGATATGTGGTCCAGTGAAGTCCTATTGAAATCAAAAGGGTTTGACCCATCTTCTGACCTCTTGGCATGGTGATAGCCAAACCATCTTAAATATTCAACACAACCTGACCACTGTCCTATTTTTAAAGATCTTCAGAGGTGAGGTCACAGTTTCACTCTGGCTCATCCTACACTAATCAGGAAGTTTATCTAACCTAAATCCACCTTGTAATCTGAGCCCTTAAGAATGAAGAAGAAATGGGACCACAGGATTTAAAACTCTAAGGAGACCCTCATTATATAGTTGCAGAAGCTAAAACTCAGAGGTGTTAAATATCTGACTTTGGACAGATATCACTGAAATCTCAGTATAGTGTAACACTATATGTCATTGTGTTTTCAGGTTGAGCCACGTACTTCCACCAATAAAGCCACTCAGCAGCAAGATCTAAATCCAATCTCAAATCCCATTAAATGCCCTCATGCAACAAGGAATTATATTTCCCAGGTGGCTATGAGATGATGGCCTGGGGAATCTGAACTAGCTCTCCCTACTCTGACTTCATTACTGGGATTTGACAGAGGAAATAGAAGCCTGCAAAGAAATTAACCAATTTACCAAAGGTGGGAAGTCAGTAAAAGTCCTTGGGTATATTTCACCTCCAAATCCAAAACATCTTAAAATTAGTTAGTATTTAGGTGTGGTTTCCATTTTGAGTGTTTACTACATGCACTAGACTCTGAAGGTTGACACCCACTTACTGAGAAATATTCTGGGAACTTCTGATAAGTCTTATTGCCTCTATTACAGAAAGCCATTGGCTAAAGGGACTGAAATGCACAGAACACCCATTTAGATAGTAATTGACTTTTGTTTGGGATGTCTTAAAATGCTGGGTGGTTGATGTCTTACCTAATTGTAAACCCAGAGGGGTGGACTTAAGTGTCATTACAGTCAGATTGTCTCCCTCCCTTGTTAATGAGGGAATCAATGGGAACTTTCCTTTTAAAGAATCCCCATATATTGAAGCCCCTAAGATCAATCAGTCAATCAGTAAGCATTTGTATTTTTTCATTTATCATTTTTTAATTTTTAACATTATATTTTTAAATTTTGAGTTCCAAACCCTCTCTCCCTACTCACTATGAGTACTCACTACTTTATCCATTGAGAAGGCAAAAAATATAATATTAATTATAAATTTGAAATCATGCAAAATATATTTCCATATTAACCATGCTTTTAAAAAAAAGGAAGAAAAATGAAGTAAAAAAAAAAATATCCTTCAATCTGTCCTTAGAGCTCCTTAGTTCTCTTGGTTGAGGTGGATAGTATTACAAATTCTTCAGAATTGTCTTTGATCATTGTAATCAATAAGCATTTGTTAAGCACCGATTGATTATGTCCCAGGCAATGAGATAAGTGCCAGAGATGCAAAGAAAGGTTAAAGACAGTCCTTGTTCTTGAGGAGCTCACAATCTAATGGGAAAGACAACTCACAAATGACTATATACAAACAAGTTACAGGATTGTTTGGAAATAGAGTGGGATATATTAGAAATTTATACAGAACAGATTGGAAATAATCGTAGAGGTCCTGTAAAAGGTGGAATTTTAGCTAGAACTTGAAGTAAGGCAAATAAGACAGGAGGTGGAGAAGAGGAGGGAGAGCATTCTCCACTCTGGTGTATGAGAGACCATCCTTGAAAACGCCAGAGTAGGGAGATGGAGTGAATTGAACAACAGAGAGACCAGCGTCATGAGCATAGAGTATGTGAAGAATAGAAAAACATGGCAGGGGATAGAAGAAAGAAAGGAAGGGAGAAGGGAGAGGATGGAAGAGCAGAAAAAGGAGGGACCAGGAAGCCAGAAAAAGGTATTTAAAGAGCAAGTGAAGGAAAGGTTGTTTTCTTTTTACATGTTTCCCATGACTATAGTGATTCCTCTTCCTTAGTGCTATGGCATTCAACAAAATTCAATTCAATGTTTTATTAAGAATCTTCTATATGGGGGCAGCTAAGTGACGCAATGAATAGCACTGGCCCTGGAGTCAGGAGGACCTGAGTTCAAATCTGAATTCAGACACTTAACGTTTCTAGCTGTGTGACCTTGGGCAAGTCGCTTAACCCCAATTGCCCTGCCCTCCCCCCTCCAAAAAGGAAATAAATAAATTAATTTTAAAAAAAAAGAATCTTCTATATGTATAGAAGCATGAGAATGGATAAAATACTAGATCTAGAGTCCAGAAGATCCAGGTTCAAATCTCACCTCTGATACTTAATCACGTGACCATGGGCAAGTCCCACGAACATTAAGCAACACTTAGTCCTCTAAGTTCAATAGGTGCATTTGCAATAGCACAAGGAGTCACCACACTGAGGAATGTGCAAGGTACTTGTCCTGAGAATACAAAGATGGAAGGCGCCAGAATTACTGCCTTCAGAGAATTCACAATCTGCTGGGGGGATACACTTAGACACTAAGTCTATAAGCTAGACAGCCTAAGGACAACAGAGAAATGTTGACAAAATGCAAAATTCTTGAAAAAAAATATAAGAAGAAAGAGAGGAAGAAGTGCTGGATTTGGAGAGAAGAATTGAATTCAAAACTCTGCCATTGAATACCTATGTGATATGGCCAAGTCACAAGAGAGGTCAATTCTCTACATCTCAGCTTCTTCATCTATAAAATGATGAGTTGTCTAGATGACCAGTGTTGTATAAAACACTGAATGTATGGATTGTACACTAGTTATAGGATCCTTCACCCATAAATGGTTATAGTAGATAACTAAAACTAGAGAGGTCAAATTGAGGCCAAGTTTTCCAAGTTTCTATCTAGACTCTCTCCCTTTTTGCTAGTTGATGAATGATTATCAACATTTTAATGGTCTAATTAAACAAAGTAATGGTATATGGATTATACACTTGAGTGGACAGATTATATTGATATATACATATGCAGTGTAGGGATATGAGTCATAGAACATTGCAGTCTGGAAAGCTTTGAAATGGGTATACCCTATAGGGCAATGGAGATTTGCTCATGAGCCGGTTGCAGCACATGACAAATAAAGAAATGTAAAATAGTGTGAAGAATGGTATCAAAGAAGATTATGTGTGAAAAAAGAAGATGGATTGGTCATATTGTGAGAATAAGCTACAACTGATAAAATGGGCCAACTCTTTGTGATGTAAAGAGAATAGGAAGAAAGCCCTCCATGTTGGGTAGAACCATCCCCTCCCACCCCCCACACTGGCAAATTTATAGAAGGCCACTGGCAAGAGTCATATAGGATGGGCAGGAAAGAAGAGGCTGTGACCTACTCAGTGTGACCTAGTGAGATGACAGATTCCTTGGAATATCTGAGTGATGCTTGTTTGACAAGAATCTTTCATCTAATTTAGAATAATTGAATGTTAGTGCTGGAGTAGCCCTTAATTAAGTTCATATAATTGAATTATCCTTTATAAATGAAGATACTGAAAGCCTAAGAGCTGAAGGGATTTGTCCACAGTCATACAGGTTGTAAATGACATGTCAGACCTAGAATCTAGGTTTCTTGACTCCTAGTAAAATGTAATGACATATACATACGTAGTATATATTAAATCTAATACAAAAAAAAGATATTTTAAAGAAGGGGTTCATAATCTGGGGTCTATAAACTCTTTTATGTTTTAATGACTTGTAACTCCATTCCATGTAATTGCTTTACTTTATTATCCTGTGTGTTTTATTTTATGCATTTAAGGTTGTTACTACTTTCACCTGTGGCTCCAAGAAGCTGTATAGCATGTGCAGAGGTCACACCCAGTAAAATCAACTTAGCAGATGGGGCAAACTAGGTGGGGGGTAGCCAACAGGCCTCAAATCCATCAATAAGTTAGGGAAACGTCTACCCCAAGCGTAGGAAGACTATCCCTGGCGGAATGGGCAGATGAGAACAATTTGTTGCAACAGTCATAAAAGCAGCTGAAGCAAGTGCATGGAGTACCTAGAGTTTGGTCAGATAGGAAAGACACCAAGGTCATCTACTGCATCCCAGGCAATCACTAGTCATTTTGACTTTTGTCCAGCCACTGAAGTCTAATCGATTGCTCTAGAAGAAAGAATGAGGCTGAGGATTTCGTACAACTCCGCCTCACTTAAATCCAATTCATATGCAGGTCATCACTCAGTGATGTCATTGGTCTTCTTTGAAAATGAAAGAACAATAATAATCTATGTATTTTATGCATTTAAAACTGTTATTCTAAGAAGGATTTCATAGGCTTTGGCAGATTACATTGACGCATAAAAGGTGAAAACTCCTCTTTAAAAGCAAACCAAAAAAATAAATAAATATTTTTAAGAATCCTTAGAAATATCAAGAAAATGGGGGAAATAAAAGTTTTCAATTCAAATAATGAAAAATGTTTGGTAGAGAAAGATGCTCAAGAATCTGGCAAAGTCACATGTCAGAAATAAAAGTGGGATGTCATATTTTAAATGCTAAAAACAAGTTAAGAATAATAGTCATCATTTTATGACTTGGTTAAAGACAAAAGCTGTAATATCCCCCCAAAAACAACAAAAGCTAAGCCCTGGGTGGAGACTTCACTATGATTTCTGATGTGTTGTTTTCTTAACAAACATTTAAGTACATGAAGTTAATTGCAGGGCTTATAGAGATTACTTAGCAAAGATTGTAGCAGTAGAGATTAAAATTGACTTCATATTAATGAGTATAGAATGTAGTTTCCTTTCAAGCAAAGGCATATAAATTAACATGTATCCTTTATGTACATGTGTGAACTAAAAAAGCCAACCTGCTATTATATTTGCTAATGCTGACATTACGAATATATCCACAAAGCATAAACATATTAGAAAGCAACTAATAATGATACCACTTTCTGGATATAAATAATGTAAAGAATAGGCAGCATGGTATGGTAGAGTCAGTCTTGTAGTCAGAGAGACATGGGTGCCAAGTACTGCCTTTGACACATATGAGTCATGTGACTCCAGGTACAATCTCTCAAAGCTCTGTATGGAGGGCCAGAGGGCATCAGTGGAGGGAGTTTCCACACCAGGAGTTCCCCTACACTGATAACAAGTTTGGACCCCAAGTAAACAAACAAAACCAACTTCAAAGGTAGCTCAATATAATACAAAGAAAGTTAGCTTTGACATATGGAAACCTGAATTCATAATGCCATCTCTACCACTTACTAGTCACAATAACCCTGATTAAGTCACTTAACATCTCTAAGCCTCAGTTTCCTCATATGTATAATAACAAAAAATATCAATCAAGGCTGGACTGTGTCACGGGCAAGATGCATGATTATTTGAACAAAGATCTCTACTTTTCTCTGCTACTGGCACATTTCCTTTTAAGTCTCGCTCCAGATACGAAAATATCCTTGAGATACCTCGGAGATGACTAATTTTGAAGAAATTCTCTCTGTAACTCACTTGTCCTTCATTTTAGTCTGAACCAAGGAAAGGCTATTCCTCTTCAATAAACTTCCCCACTCTCAATCTGTGCACTTATTAGCTTGGACTAAAATCATTCAAAATGGCCATCCATTTTAATACTGATTTAAAATAATACACACCCCAAAATAAAACAAAATTACACAAAAGTGCAAATAAACACTTTAAAGGAATAGACTTCTACTTGTTGGCTGACTGGCTGTAGATTAGAGGGTGATCATTTTCTTTTCCCAATATCTTTTTCCATACTGGTTGGAGGAGAAATAGGATAGGTAAAGAAGAGCTGTGATCTTTCCTTAGAAGAATTATATGAAATCTGAGGAAAGGCAGGGGCTGTAGACAAGATTCTAAATTCTCCCGAATTATGGTTTGCTCTTTGCTCCAACACACTGGTGCTAGCCCACCCAGTGGTCTCCCATTGCCTTTATGCATCCTCTACCCCATCACAAAGTCTTAGCTCCTCTTCCTTTTTCCAGTTCCTGTCAAGGAGACAGTGCCCAGATCCCCCTGTTCCTTGGCCATTTGAAAGAGAAGTACAACTCAGAGTCTTCCTCCTCTTCTGTCTTGGCTTCATGGTTTCTCTATCTTGACTATGCTGCTTCTCCTCAGAAAGAAGTTCTTTCCATAGTCAAACGCTCTCAGAAAATTAGGCAACTCTTGTTGATGCCTTCATAGTAACATTTCCCCTCCATCAAGTTTCTGTAGCAAGAACCCTGAGTGAAGGGTTACAGACTTGAACTATGTCGTAGAATTGTTGAAAGGAAAGCCCTTCGCAAACTTTAAAGTGCAATAGGAATGTGAATGATTATTATACACTGCTATTTCCTTAAAATAAGCAGCCAGTGTCTTAAAGCTAACCCATTATTATCTCATTATGTTTTTCACTTAGATTTCTATTCTCCTGCCATTGAATAAAATGGAACTGGATCCAAATCTTGTCCCAGCAACTTGAGAATAAACTTTATGGGATTCCAAGAAAGGACTTTAACTAGTTTTGTTTTAATGACTGTGTTTCTTTAAGGTAGCCTGGGTGAATGGCAGGACTACTCTGCCTGTGACTATGTGAGACAGACAGACCAACAGACATTTCTCCACATTCTCCTTCTCGCCTAGTAAAGTGCATGAGCAGAGCCATTCAGTTTCAGTCCACCCAAGCATTCAGCTAGAAATGTATTTTCCCCTCCTCCAGAAAGCATGGTGGTTTGCCAAGGTCAATCATTCATATTTACCTTTAGATTACAATCCCCTTTGACCAAGAGTCCTTTTAGGTTCCTCATTCCAAGGGAGTTGACTACTTTTCCTTACATATTTGTGCATGCATTCATCTATAGCTCCAGTTTCACCAAAGGTGATTGTATTTCAGTGGTGGGAGGGTAGTATGACATGTCCTAAAGAAATTTGTCAACCCCATTGGGAATCTCCCAGGTCATTTGTCTCCAGGTAAAGGATAACTCTTCATTATTAGGTTTTCAGTGTTAAGCTTTTTGAATGGTTTAGTGGTTTGAATGTTGTCAGTTTTTAAAAGAAAACTAAAAAAATTTTCAAAACTAAAAAAAGTCAGGTCTTCTCTGGCTATCTTGTGACTCAGTTTATCTAGTCAAGTTACTCTATATTAACAGGGTCACACTAAGAGAGTTGCTGTGTTCAGATCTAGGAATAAGGAGGTCATCAGTCACTGTGTAATTTGCTCTAGTCAGGTCATATCTGAGTGTGAGTTGGGCTTGGTTTTGACCACCACAGTTCAGACCATATAGATGTTAATGAGAGTAAGAGATGGTTTAGAAAGGACAGTGGGAAGTATCCAGAAGAAAGTCTCGAGTTCATTCCATATGGGGACGACTTAGGGCAGAAGCAGAGAACCTGCAAGCCTCAAGGCCACGAGGCCCTCTAGGTCCAAGGAACAAATCCTAAAAAAAATTAAAATTAAAAAGAAAAATCATTCTATGAAGTTTGGACTCAGTCAAAGGGCTGAACTTGAGGGCCTAGAGAGCCATACATGGCCTCGAGGCTGCAGGTTCCCCACCCCCGACTTAGGAGAATTAGAGATGTCTAGCCCGAATAAGACAAAATTGAGTGGAAGGCTGGGTAAGGAGAATGGTGATAGCTATGACTGTTATTATTCAATCATTTCAAGCTTGGGTAGACTGTAGTTGGGGTTTTCTTGAGAGAGATACTGGAGTGGTTTGCCATTTCCTTTTCCAGTTCATTTTACAGATGAGGAAATGGAGGCAAACTGGGTTAAGTGACATGCCTAGGGTCACAGAGTAAGTAAATGTCTGAGGCCAAATTTGAACTCAGAAAAATGAGTCTTCCTGCCTCCAGACCCAGCACTCTCTCCACTGCTCCACCTAGCTGCCCGTGATAGTTATCTTTAAGTGTTTTTTAAGGACTTTTATGTGAAAGACGCATTTAAAATATTTTCTTTGGCCCCATAGGGCAGAACTAGGAGTCATAGATGAAGTTGTAAAGAGACAAACATAGATTTGATATAAATAAAAACATCCTGATAATTAAAAGTATTGATAAGTGAAATAGGGCTTTTTGGGGAGACAATGTGTACTCCCTTATTGGAAGCCATCACTTAGAAGTTGGGTGACCACTTGACCTATGGGAATAATAATAAACATAATTTCGATAGGAATTCTTTTTTAGGCATAGTCTGGGCTAGATGGTAGATAACATCCCTTCAAACTCTACAATTCTGTGGTTCTGTGATTTCACATCAATAAATCAAATACTTGTGGTTGCCTAAGTGTGGGATCCATGTATGATTTCTATAATTATGATTTATATCCATTCATGATTCTAGGTTGTTGCCTAGGTGACTTGCATATGGTCACATAGCTAATGAATTTCAGAGGTAGGATTCGAACTTGTCTTCCTAAATCCAAGCCTATCATTCTACGCAAACTACACTTGTCTCTTAAGCTCATTTACTGGACAGCTAGGTGGCATAGGACACTGACTCCAGGCACCTGAGTTCAAATGCAGTCTCAAACACTGACTAGTTGTGTGACCCTGGGCAAATAACTTAACCCTGTTTGTCTCAGTTTCCTCATTTGTAAAATTAGCTGGAGAAGGAAATAACAAACCACTTCAAATCTAGCCCCAGACACTTTTTAGCTGTGTGACCCTGGGAAAGTCATTTAACCCCAATTGCCTTCCCCAAAAAATCTCATTAATTGCCATGTTCTCAAAACGAATATACATAATTCAAAGGTCCCACAAAGGTGAAAAGTAGTATTACAGAGAGAAAACTCTTAACTTGGAATTAGAAGACCTGGGTTCAAATCCTACCTCTTTCAGTTGCTATCTATATGACTGTAGGCAAGTCACTTCAGCCCTTTTTTTTTTTTCTAGTCTTTAGTCTCTTAAATTCTCTTTTCTATAAAGTTGGAATGGATGATCCCCAAATCTATGATCCTGACTTCTATAAGTCCTTGGGGTTATCAGTCTTCTGAAGTATTTTCATTCGCTATTTGTTGTCATAACAAGACTGGTTTCTCTACTTCCCTGGGATGACATACCTGGGTTCATTCCTGTGTATCTGACTCATCATGTACTTCATTGAGACATTCTTCATGGTTTTGCTCAAGTAGAATGGAGAACTCCAGAGACTCTCAATGAGGTCATTCAGATGGGAGAAGCCAGCATTTCTGATCTTCTTAATTCTTTGATGACCTAACCATCCTGAGGAGGTTTCTCTACCCTTCTACAAGTGTGGATGACACAATTCACTCTGGTTCAGTAGCCCATTTGGGCACCAGCTAAGTAATAATACCCATTAAAAATAAAATTTTATTTTATTTACCATATGCTAACAATCACAAAACTAAGCAGTTTATGTCAATTCTACATCACATACAAAGGCTGAGCATAGAGGTGAACACATATGCATATACATCAACACACACACACTCATATTTCATTGGAAGAAGAATCAGAAATGAGTATAGATAAAATGTTGGACTTGAACCCAAGAAGACCCAGGTCTGAAGCCCATCCATGGCATTTACTATTTGTGTTATCTTAGGTAACTCAGTCCCCTTCCCTGAATCTCAATCTTCTCATCTGTAAAATGGGGATAATAATAGCACCTA
>CM053586.1:223207029-223222883 GCA_028646515.1 Pseudochirops corinnae | reverse complement strand
GGTTTTTAAGTGCATCAAATAAAATACGTAAGATTATAAAGGAAACTGGTTATATTGAAGAACAAATGAGATGTTACTCATCCAAGTTTACAAACCCCCAAAATCTATTCTAAAACCTATTATGAGTCCATGGACCCAGGTTCAGAAACAGTCTCTTAAAGAAAGGTCATAATTTTGCCCCAATATTACATGTGCTATAGCGCAAAGAAAAATATGTTTATAATATTAGGATTAGCCTAAGGGAACATCATATGTGGAGTGTCTAAAACTAAATATTGAATAGTGGGAGAATTCATTTGTGTGGATGATACTAAACTTGTTTTTGTTTCTTTTTCTTTCCTTCAAAAAGATCTGTGGATTTCCTATTAAATGAGATAGAAGAAAAAGGTAATTATTCTACATTCTACTTTTTACACACATTACCTCCAGGCAACACTGAATTCTAGAGCCAAAACTAGAGGAAGGCAGTTGGGGCTTTGACCTGAACTGCAGGGAGGCAGCTGTCTCAGTCACTGTGGTCTTCTGGTCTTCAGGACCTGTGCAGCACTATATCACCTGAGGGTCTAACCCCTTTGCAGACATCTGCCTTTCTCTTCCCCTGTATCACTCACCTTTTCTCCTCCCAAGAACTGAGGGCTGAAGTCAGAATTCGTTGGCATTTCTAGCCAAACTCTCTAGTCTAGGAGATGAGCCATCTCCTCTCTCAGTGCAATTGCAACTTATCAGAGAAGACTATCATTTGTGACGCCCACCCCCACAAATGAATTTTCTCCAGCCACCAAAATTTCTGATGATGGTTCTGATGAACTTTTTATTCGTGTAATTTACCAAGAGCCAAGAATAAAACAGCCAGATTCTATGACTTCTGTATCAAAGACTGACCTTCTTGAAAATAATATAATGAACACTCCCACTATCTACCACTGGGGAAAATTTAACTCTCTTTAATAGAGGTGTGGAAAGAAGGAAATTGCGAAGTATGCATTAGAGATTTCTGTGATTCTGTAAGGAAAGGATCAGGTTGGCATGTATATTTTATTCTGGTTATTTTTATAAACCTAAGGGGAGAGTTGGTCTATGAAATTCAGGAGCCTGCTGCATTTTCTGCCTACATCCATAAGACTTTTCCATTAAAGTTTCATTCTGAGACCTCGTTGTAGTATGCAGGTGACCATAGATTCTCACAGCCTGAGTCAGCAGATTATAAACTGTGTCAGATCCCACCAACTGGAAAGGTTTAGACTAAAGCCCAGTGAGGGACCAGGGACTGAACACAATGTGGAAGGGCTAATCACTTGGGAGGCTGTCAAGGGACCATTTCTCAGGAACAGCAACTCTCCTAAGAAGACTCCTAAGGTGTGGAAGATTGCAATCCGCAATAACAAAGTGATTACCCACACCAAGGACGTTGTCTGTCCTTAAAATATATGTCTAATTCTAATCTGGTGATTTGTGTGATGTGTATGCGTATACAAGCATATATCTATATCTCTATATATGTGTGTGTGCATGTATGTATGTATACTTATGTATAGATATATGTGTATGTATGTCTATATGTGTCTATACATGTATATATCTGCCAGTTATATACACATATGTTGTATATATACATATGTGTACACATGAATGTATGTTTGGGTATATATATATACACGCATATAGTCAAAACTCTTACTATAGATATTGCATTTAATTTAACCACAACTATCTTTTCAATTCTTACTTGTAAATGGGCATTGCCGAACATCATTAAGATACAAGTAAATAAATTAGACAGACTTGGGATTCCTTGTATTAATTAGTAAACAGATGGAAGGTTTGAGCATAGTCATTATGTAGATGAGATGGTAATTAATTGGGTGGTACATTCAATTAGGTTTCTAAGATTAGTGAAAGCTGTTCTTTGTAGCAACTAATTAAGATCATATAATTACGTGAATTCAGATCATATAAAACTAACTGGTGAATTGGAATAGTAAATTAAAAGCTCTTTTAAAGGAGTTTGTTGTTGTTGAGTTGTTTCAGACTCTCCATAACCTCATTTGGGGGTATTCTTGGCAAAGATACTGGAATGATTTGCCATTTCTTGATCCTGCTTCATTTTGCAGATGAGGAAACTGAGGCAAACAGGGTTAAGTGTCTTGCCTGGGGTCATGCACTAGTAAGTGTCTAGGCAAGGTTTGAATTCAGGAAGATGAGTCTTCATGACTCTAGGCCTGGTGCTTTATCCACTGTGCCACCTGGCTTCCCAGCCTTTTAAGGAAGTACTTAAGTACAAAATAATGCTAACTTAAAGTTTAGTAATATGAGTTGATGAGGGGAGGTATGACATGGTAGATGGAGGAACCAACCTTGGAGTTAGATAGATATGGGTTCAGGTCCCTCTTCTGTCAAATACCATGTGATCCTGAGCCAAGACACATAATCCCTTTGTGCCCCAGGCAGCTGGAACAGTGGAAAGAACTGGGTAGGGAGTCAGGAGTCTTGAGTTCAAAATGTTGTCTTCAATGGAAGATTAAGCTCCCTGGTTAGTAGAGGTTAAACTCTTCAATTTCCTCTCCTACACAATGAGGGAGTTAAAATCGATGGCATCTGAGATCCCTCCCCAGTCTAGATCTATGATGTTACCGTGCATGGTAAGTTACAGATGAGTTCTCAATGATTTGCATTGGTGGAAGGAGTTTTGATAGCAAGAATCCCCTAACACTGATGAAAGAGAAAGAGACAAAGACAGAGAAATGTGAATGACTAGATTTACATGCATGAATAAAAACCAAGTTCCATTTGTATCTCTCTTCCAGAAATAAAGAAAATCAGGAAAATTAAGACAGTTGTGGAAGAAGTAGTAGATGGCAAGGTTGTGTCATCTCAAATCAAAGAAATAGAAGAGAATTTATAAGCAACTGCGCAAAGAAGGCAAGTTCAACAAGTCAGAAAAATTTGATCAAACTTGACAACATTCTAGTAGGAAATTCCCTTTCAGAAAGTCCAATGAAAGCTTCGTGGTAACAAGAGATAAGAAACTCATTGATCATGCTCTTCTATGGGATTTTTTAAAAAGCCCTCAAATAGCCTTCTTCAGTCAGAACATTTGTAAGAATATTGCAAATAAACTATTAGTACTTTCAGTGCAAAAAGTTTAAAGTATCTTTGATGCTTCCTTGACTGAAGGTTGTGGACCTTCTAATCATGAAAACAAACAAATTTTATAGATATAAACATAAATGGAACAGAAATCTCTCTTAGTTCCCCCCCCCCCTCGCAAAGTGCATATAATGGTTTTTTTTGTAGTCTGTTTCCTAGTCAAGCTAATTTCTCTCATAATCTCACTGAATTTCAAAGGGCTGGATCTTTCTATCTCCTCTGAATTACGCTTTTATCCCCGGCCCCTACCCCACCAACCATGGCATATTTTTAAAGATTTGGCTGATGGCACATGCCTAGGAGATTAAAAAATGCAGAGTACCATAGTTGGAATGACCATCTAAGAAACTGTCAAGGACCCTAGTCTCACAAAATGAAATAAAGACTTTCCTTACACTCTTGCCAATAAACCATATGATTTAGTGACTTGTGATTATCTTGTTTTGTGTACTGAGTGTAAATATTCTTACCTTTTCACATTTAACTTAGAGACAACTATCTTTTCAATGTTTAGAGGTAAATGGTATGATAAATTACTAGATTAGATGCACTGAGGATTCCTTATACTATTCCATAACAAAAGGAAGATCTGATAATGGTCATTTTGAAGATGGCATGGTAATTAATTGGATGGTGTGTTTGTTCAGGTTTCAAAGATTGGTTGACATCCTCTTCTAATTTCACATGGAAGTGTGTTGAAATTCAGCTCACATTTACCTGATATTACCAAATATTGAACAGATATAATCTGATATTAGCATCTTCATTTACCATTCATCGGATACACACATTGGCATCCTATACTTGTGAAGCTGATTTTTTGACTTTACACTAATGAATTTAATATTTTTAGATTCAGCCCTTTCTCCAACTCACCAAAATATGGATTTCTCTACAATTTTTTTTTTTTTTTACTTTTTTGGAGGCGGGAAGGCAGGGCAATTGCCCAAGGTCACACAGCTATTTAGTGTCAAGTGTCTGAGACCATATTTGAACTCAGATCCTCTTGATTCCAGGGCTGTTGTTCTATTCACTGCACCACCTAGCTGCCCCTACACTTGTTTTTAAATTATGAAACCTCTAGTTTCTCCAGTGTTGACTTCCAAGAAATGTGGCCATATCTGCACAGAGATCTAGGAACGAAATGCCAGAGTTTTGACCTCCAATAGCAACCAAAGAGAATTGGAAAAATATGACTTCAATCATTCGCCCTTCTTGCCTCATGTATAAAACAAGAAACTCTTACCTTATTATTACATTATACAAGTATATATAGCCATATATTTGGGCAAAATTCTTTGAGGTTCTTGAGAAGATGCAGCTTTACCATTCACTATAGTTACTATTAAAATATCCAGTTTTATACTAATTAATGCTCTTGGAATCCAGAATGTCAGAACTATGTCTAGGTTCTATGTGGAAATGGGAGAATTTTTCTTCCCCACTTTAGTCCTGACAAATTTAATGTTATACAGATCCCAGCAGAGTTGGGAAAGAAGAATGAAAACCAAATAAATAATGTAATAAGTTGAGTGCCTGAATACTCATCATCTTTAAAATTAGGATACATGTATGGCCATTGTGTCCTGAAAATGGCTGACCAGTTTTTGTGCCACGTTGATAAATCCTGGGGTGATAAAAAAATTGATTAATTTGCAGTTACATGACCTGGGTACAAATCCTCGTTTCTGAACCACTCTTTAGCTATCAACCTTTAGAAAGTTGTTTCACCTCAATGAAACTCAAGGTCCACTGACCTTTCTACTGTTCTGTCAATATCATATGAACAACTTTCTCTACTTAGGATACCATTTGCTCTTAAGTAAAACTTTTTTTAATTAGTCAAAGATTATACAAACTTTTGAAGGAAGGTGCGGATTCTCACCCTAAACTTACTGCTCCCCACTGCAAATCCAACACAAGTCTTTCTTCCACTTAAAATTCCACCAGCCTATTGCAATAAACAGACAAGCCTAAAGTTGTCAGGTTGTCAGAAATGATTCTTTTCATCTCTCAAAGCTGCAAGAAAAGGAGAACTAATTGATTTCTATTATGCAAAAATAGTAGTAAAGGAGGTTTCCACTGACATATGCTTTTATGGTTGTAATGAGTGAGTCTGTTCACTGCACATGACTAGATTCAGAACAAATTTTCATCAAAATGTCTATGATGTCAACTTTATTAAAGTTAAATGAGTCTGACAGGACATTTAAAAAACCACTAAGGATTAAGGAAAAGTAAGTTCCGTCAAGTCAAAATAACTTCAAATAACAATGCAAAATGTTAGCCCAAATGTACTGTATCTCTATGTATATGTGCATGTTTACATTTATGCATCTTTTATATGTGTGTATGCATGTATACATGCACCTACACACATATAGCATATTTGGGGCTAAAGTTTCATATTTTACTTTGAGAAATACGTACTCTATGCATACACTCAAATATTCAATACTCAAATACAACTATTATCTGAGGGATTTGGCTATTCCTTCCAATGATGCAGATTGAAATGTATCTATGCCAGACCATTCTGTGAACCCTGTCCCTCCCATGAGTTTTCCACAAGGGATCTATTCAATATGCTAAAGGTTTTCTAAGCCTTTCTTGATATCACAAGAATACCACTGAACCACAAAAGCAATATACTCGTGATCCTTTTCTCTTGCCATAAATCCATTTTCTTCTTTAGTCATAAATTTCTTTGAAGACATGAAGTATAATACATGATGGAATTGTGGGGGCAAAATTGAGGATGGAAGTGAATATTTCCAATGGGAGAATCAAGGAAATTTTCACATAGGCATGGTATGTGAGCTGAGCTTTGAAGGAAGAGAAGAGCTTTGACAGCCTAGGAAAAGGAGGATGTAGATTCTAGGAGTGGGAGATGGTTTACCTCCACCAGCTTTTCTTGCCATGACAACTGGGATAGAGAAAAGAAGAGAGATTGGCCAAACTTAGTTGCCAAACTTCATAAAAAGAGAAGGAAATATTCTTGGTCAGCAGGAAAACCTGAACACAAAAGAAAAAAAAAAACAAGGAACCAAGATGGCACGTAGGACACAGAAGCCCTGGTATGGCCAATGTACCAGTCTCCTATGATAAGACTATTATTCCTCTGGGCAAGATTGAGGTCACCAGAAGAAAAATGAAGCATAAGACATTGGGGCAATGGTCAGAGGGAAGCATTCAAGAATGAGAAAGTATGCAGAGGACCTTCTGTCTGTACTATGAAACAAAGGAAAATTATCCTTAGTTCCTGAACTCTCAACTCATGTGACTGTTATTTCTTGGAAGCTATGACAGAAAGAGCTTAGGGAAAGAATATGGCAGGGCTACACATGAGAACTATGTCTTTCTAAAGACTTCCAGATCATGAGATACCAGAATCTTGAAGAAAATAAGTGTAGCCATAAAGTCATTATTCTATTTGATTTGTTATAATAAATTGATATATTTATTTAATTGATTCTATACCTATAAGCAAAAACTCTATGTATCAAGCATGCTTGTCTGTGTGGCCTACTCCATTGTGCCCTCCTCCCTAACTAGAGCTCAGTGAAATACTGCCATTGTTGAGAGAAATATTTCTGGTAAAATGGGACTTGAGAGCTGTTCTGATTGGATGTTGTTGTTGTTGTAGTTCATCCTTGTTCCTCTTCTGATTGAATAAAGCCACACTGACCACATCCTTTAGACTGACTGAGTATGCCACCATAAATGAGCAGAATTAAGAGAGAGAATTCTACAATTGTATGGGAATCATGGAACTTGGTGGGTATTTCCCCAGAGCTCTCACTGGTGCTAGATAGAAAACACAACCACCAAGGTCAGGATAGGTTTTCCCAGCACCTGATTCTTAATGTAAATTATGCATGGTTAGTAGCAAGCAATGCATCCTGCTGGTTAAAATTGTATGGAAGCAAGAGATGGCATATCAAGTTTAGGGATCAGCTAGTTGCAGAGTATGTGAAATGAGACTCTCAGAGCTATAGGAGTAAAGAGATAGGAAAAGGTTTAAGAGATGTTATGGAAGTACAATTGACAAACTTAGAGATTGTTGGGTATAGGAATGAAAGGGAAGATCAAAGATGACTCTTAGATTTTGAAACTAATGAAGGTCTGTCTACACAATTAACAGAAATTGGGAAGCTGAAAAGGACTAGCCAGTTTTGGAAAGAAGACAGAGTTCAGGTTAAGATTCAATTGTAAACTCTTGATAGCAAAGACAGTGTTTTACCTTTCTTTTTATCCCCACAATGTCTGACACATAGTAGATGTGTGATAAATGCTTGTTGACTTAATTATTTCATCCTGATGCAAACTTGAGTTACTTCAGAACATTCCATAGCTCACCTCGTTATCCTTGTGCAGTGTACATTCATTCATTCAAAAATGTTCATTAAACACCTACTTGCCACATGCAATAAGCTATGCTAGTCTCTGGAACACAAGAGAAAGGAAATAGTCAATAATCAGTCTTTTAGCTCTTTAAATGTATAAGGCATTGTCTTAAATGCTGAAAAGAGAAAGATGGCAAAAAATAATCCTTGCCCTCAAGGAGATCATATTCTAATGATCTAATAAAGACAACTCAAAAATGCCAAGGTCCGTACAAGATAAACAGAGAGTAGGTGGAAGACGGCATGAAGAAGGAAGGACCTAGCACTTGGGGAAAGCTGGGAAGGGTCTCCTCTAGAAGACAGATTTTGAGCTGACTGTTGAAGGAAGCCAAGGGAAAATGAGAGGTAGATGTTAGGGATCAAAGCATTTCAGGTGCAGGGGACAAGGAATGCAAAGATAAGGAGGTGGTAGAGGGAAGGTGATGCTCAGTTAACATCAAAGAGGCCATCATGGCTGGATCATAGAGTACTTAGAGGGGAGCAAAGTGTGAGAAGATGAACTGTAGGAAGCCACCAGATTGTAAAGAACTTTACATGTGAATGAGATGTAGGCTTAGGTGATAATTAGCAAAGCAACACATAATCTGTGCAGGGGTGAGGGAATTCTTTCTGACAAGCAGATTCTACCCCACCCAAATCTCTTCTTTGTCAAACAAATACCCAGTAGGCACTCTTATTTTTGCACCAATAAACAATTTCCACCTACATATATGACTTAATTTGGTCAGGGGATGCTGAGCTGACAAAAGAAAAATAAAGGGTTGAATTTTATTGTTGTGAGCACGTTTGAACTTGACTACCATGACACCCACTTCATTGGCTATAAAAGGCGACACATCTAGGCCTATTTTACCCCTCTGCTTCTCCATTTTGCCAACTGAGCAATCTCTGCATTGCCCACCATGTCTCTCTCTGTCTACAATTCTGGAGCCTCCCAGCAGGCTTCGTCTCGCAGTGGGGTGGGGGGCCGCCGGCTCAGCTGGTTATCCAGGACCAGTAGTGGTGGTGGCTTTGGTGGAAATATTTTTGGCTCTGGGGCAAGCTCTGGGGGCAGTTTCAGTGCTGCATCCATGTTTGGTTCCAGCTGTGGCTTTGGGAGCAGCTCCAGGAGTGCCTTTGGAGGAGGACTGGGCAGTGGTTATGGAGGAGGACTGGGCAGTGGTTATGGAGGAGGTCTAGGGAATGGTTATGGTGGAGTGTTAGCCAGTGGCTCCATTGGCATCCCCTGTAGCAATGATGGAGTTCTTCTTTCTGGATCAGAAAAGGAAACCATGCAAAACCTCAATGATAGATTGGCTTCCTATCTGGCTAAAGTCCGGGCTCTAGAGGAAGCAAACACCGAACTGGAGAACAAAATTCGAGACTGGTATGAGACACGTGTGACAGGAGACTCTGTGTCAGGAAATGATTATGAAAAACATTACCCATTAATTGAAGATCTTAAGAACAAGGTAAGAATATTTTTGCTGTTGCTACATTTATACTAGTAGTGACCATTCAGTGGCTATGTCAAATTTAATCTGACTCTTGACATAAATTAAAAATTAAATAGAAATTCTAAATGTTAATGAAATAATTATTAAATAAAGTAGTAAAAATAAAGATTTTAATAATTCAGCTTTCATTTTAATCTTTTGCTAAATTATGCAAATGTTAAACATAATTAATTTGATAATACTTGTGGTATTTGTCAAAACAGTAGACTGATGGTTCCTTCTTGTTGTTCTTGTTCTTGTTTTGTTCACTTGTGTCTGACTCTTCATGATCCCATTTGGGGTTTATTTGGCCCGAGAAAACACCAAATGGGCTCACAGACAGTCAGACACAACTGGAAAATTACTGAACAGCAACAACTGGCAAAGATACTTGAGGGGTTTGCCATTTCCTTCTCTGGCTCATTTTACAGAGGAGTATACTGAGGCAAACAGGGGTAAGTGACTTGCCCAGGATCACACAGCTAGTAAGTGTCTGAGGTCAGATTTGAACTCAATAAAATGAGTCTTCCTGGCTCCAGGCTTGGCGCTCTATCCACTGCAACATCTAGCAGTCCTTGTTAGCATCTATTCAGTTCACTGAGTGATTTACTGAACACCCACTCTATGCCGTGGACTGTGCTAGACTTGAGGGTTACAAAAGACAAAAATGAAAATGGTCCCTGACCTCAGGGAACTTACATCCTACTGCGTGGCTTAATGTGAGCTATGTTTCCCCTGTGATGTAACGGAAAGAGCTCTAGATCTGGAGTCAGAGGAAATGGCTTTGAACTTGAGCTCTACCACTTACTCCCTGTGTGATGTTGGACATGTCCATGAACCTTGGTGGGTTTTCATCTCCTCAGGAGTAACATGAGAGAATTGTATTATATAATCAGCAGCCTAATTGAGAAACAGCCTGGAGACAGGAGAAAACCAATGGATTCTGGGTTAGAGAAGAACCTAGCCTCTAATCCTGGCTTAACTACTTACTACTTTACTCTTTTCTCATCTAGAAAATAACAGGGCTGGACCAGGTGATCCCTAACAGCTCTTCCAGGTGTCAACCTATGATCTTATGAAGTGTAAGGTGCCTTCGAGCCAGGGGTGTTGGGAGGCTCACATGAAACAGTGGATGTGAAGCACTTTGCAAACCTTAGAGTGCTATAGAAATGCCCAGTGTGGCTGTTAACCTACAAGGTTAACAGTGTGGCTCATTAACCTACAAGGAGGAGGAGGAGGCTAGATAGTGTGGATAGAGATAGAGATCACAGCCTGGAGTCAGTAAGACCTAAGTTCAGGGAGGGAGTGAGAAGGAAAGAAGGGAGGGAGAGAAAAAGGGAGGGGAAGGAAAGTGTTTCTTAAGACACAACTTTAGTTATAAAAAAGAAGCCAATTGAAAATCTGACAGAATCTAAAATGATATTATTTATTATCATATCTGCTGACCAGGACATATCTCCTGACCTGAACAGAATGCCTGGGCCCATCTCTCAGTGCTTTGAGAAATCCCTTTTCTGTACTCTTCCAGATTCTTTCAGCCTCTATTGAGAATGCTCGGCTCCTTTTGCAGATTGACAATGCAAGGTTGGCAGCTGACGATTTCAGGATGAAGTAAGAGCAAGCCTAGCCATGTCTGACTATCGCACTTCTCTCCTTTCTTTTCCTTCCTTCTTTCATTTCCAATGAATAAAACTTTCCATATTTCAATATAACGGTGTATCTGCTCTTAAGTAGTGGTGATAACTCCTTCCAACAGTTCAGATAGCAGCTTATTCATGCCAGCCCATCCAGTGCCATCTACACCCTACCAGAAGTTCACCACACAGGGCTCTGTTCAGTGTACACAGGACCTTTCTTTCATTCCCTTTCTTCTTCCCTCGCCTTCCAGTGGAGCAGCCAAATATCTATGGGGACAAGAAAATCAGGAGAAGAGGTAGATTATTCCTCTCAATATGATATCATATTACATAATAACTTTTTGGCCCCTGAAACTTCACCCAGACATATGGGCTTTTTATTAGCATAGGGAATATTCAGTGCAGAAACTCCCTCTTTTGATTCTCTTCAGCAGGCCACCAGTCATTTGGTGACTTAAAGTGTTTCTAAAGACAATAAAAACTCAAGTGACTTGCTTTAGGTTACACACCTAGCAAGTAAACTGAGGCAAAGCCTGAACTTAGACTTTCCTTTCTCCAAGGGTAGCTGGCTATCCCTTAAGCTATATTGCTTCTGTGTCCTGAGATAGATCACCATTCTAAATACTCATGCTAATTAATGCCTGAAACAAATCACTTCTTCAGGTGGGTTTGGGGGCTTTGCTATTTTATTTTTCATCTCCTGGAATATCCTGCCTTTTGCTTGTAAGGTATGAGAATGAACAGGCCCTGCTCCAGAATGTCGAAGCTGACATCAATGGCCTGCGCAGGGTACTGGATGAATTGACCCTAGGCAGGGCTGACCTGGAGATGCAGATCGAAAGCCTGATGGAAGAGTTGGCTTATCTAAAGAAGAACCATGAAGAGGTGAGGGGGCAGACAGTGGTCACTCCCATGTCCTTCCTTCTCCTCTTCCCCCACTCCACTGCAATTTACAGTCTTAATAAGTTAGAAGAAGAAATCTGGGAGGATATTTGGCTGGGAGAGGGGAGCCAGGGGAAAGGACTGAGATATAAAGACAAAGATGGAGTCCCTGGCTGCTGTTGGTGTTACCAGTAGTGTCTTTTTCTCACTTTTCACTTTGACAAGAGGGTAATAAAATCACTTTAGTTCCTCTGTTCCTGTCATTCTTTTGTAAAAAGAGAATGGACACAGATCCATAGAATTTTGGAGCTGAGCAGAGCCTTAGAAATATACAGGCAAAAGTCATTCCCTGCCCTCAATGAATTCACAGTGCAGTGAATGAGACAACGTGCACATAACTATGTACAAACTAGCTGCGGTGGCGATAAATTGGAGAGAATCCACACATGCGTCCCTCTTCCTTGCTATTCCCAGGAACTTCAGGCCATCCAAGCTGGGGGGCCCGGCCAGGTGAGTGTGGAGATGGATGCCGCCCCAGGAATCAACTTGACCAAACTCCTGAATGACATGCGAGGGCAGTATGAAGTTATCGCTGAGCAGAATCGCAAGGAAGCCGAAGCCTGGTTCGTTGAAAAAGTAAGTGGAGGCACTGTGCCACCCCGACAAATGAACTCCGATTTTCCCATAGGTTGGCCTGATACCTTCTCTTGCATTTCAGAGTGGAGAACTCAAGAAGGAGATCAGCAGTAACTCGGAACAGCTCCAGACAAGCAAGAGCGAAATAACGGACTTGAAGCGCACGCTCCAAAGTTTAGAAATTGAGCTCCAGTCTCAGCTTGCTATGGTACGGAAAAGCACTTGGGAATGGTGTTTCCAACAATGAGGGCAATGGGACGGTTAAAGAAGAAAGAGCCAAGTGGTAGAGCTAGGGGACCTGAGTTCAAGTCTTAGCACCTATGTGACCTTGCCCAAGTCGCTTCAATTCTCTTGGCCTCAGTTTCTCCATCTGCAAAATGAAAGTGTTGAACTGAGTGTTTCCTTCCAGAAGTCAATTCTCTGATTTTATGCACTATTCTAATTCAAAAGTAATAGCAAAACAGGAAGAACCTTGCATATAAACCAGGTTATCCTTCCACCTTAAAGCCTCTTTTTCCTTGCTTATCACTGAATTAGCATCATTCTTCACTGATATGCAGAGAAAGTCCTTTGAAGACACCTTAGCCGAAACAGAAAATGGTTACTGCAATCAGCTCTCCCAGATACAGCTCCAAATCGGCAATCTGGAGGCCCAGCTTTCCCAGGCGAGGAGTGACATGGCGCGTCAGAATGCAGAGTATGAACACCTCCTAAATATCAAGACCCGGCTGGAGATGGAGATTGAGACCTACCGCCGCCTGTTGGAGGGAGAACTCGAAGGGTAAATAAGAAATCTGAAATGGAAAAATACATTCATTTATTTATTTTTGGGAGGGGGAAGGCAGGGCAATTGGGGTTAAGTGACTTGCCCAAGGACACATTGGCTGTTAAGCCTTTGAGGGCAGATTTGAACTCAGGTCTTCCTAACTCCAGGGCTGGTACTCTATTAATTGCGCCACCTAGCCATCCTCCAAAGATGCATTTTTAAAAATATATTGCTTAGACAATGAGGACTTAAGCTTTCTGCTGGAACGTGCAAAAGAAATAATAATGTCACATTATTCTTAAGTACTGCTTATTAGTCTGCGCTCTGTACAAACTACATCAGTGGGTCAGTCAACAAGCACTTATTAATAGATAACATTTATATGGTGCTTTAAGGTTAGCCAAGCACTTTACGGTTATTATCTCATCTGATTCTGACAACAACCCTGGGACACAGGTGCTATTATCACCCCAGTTTTGTGTATATGCAGTTTTCCTTGTACCAGAGAAAATATTCTCATATTAGACATTTTTATTTATTTCTTTTACCATTCTTTTTAAATTTTTATTTCAAAATTTTCTCCCTCCCACCCTTCCTCCAACCACTGAGAAGATAAGCAAAATTATATCAATTACACATGTGAAATCATGGAAAACATACTAGCTATATCACAAAAAAGCAAAGATAAAACTAAAGCAAGAAAACTCTACTTCAACTTGCAGCCATGATTTGTCAGCTCTCTATCTAAAGGTAGATGACATTTTTTCATCATGAATCCAGTGGAATTGTCTTGGATCATTGACTGTATTGATCAGAGTAGGCAAGTCGTTCACAGTTTCATTACAACATTGCTGTTACTGTGCATAATGATCTCCTGGTTCTTCTTACTTCATTTTCCATCAGTTCATATAAGTCTTGTCATGTTTTAATTTGTTTAACCACTCCCCAATTGCTAAGAATCCCCCTCAATTTCCAATTCTTTGCCATCACAAAAAAAAGAGATGCTATAAATATTTTTGGTATTTTCTTTGATCTCTTTGGGGTATAGATGCAGTAGTAGTTTTGGTGATCAATGAGTATGCAGTTTTATAGCCCTTTGGGTATAGTTCCAAATTGTTGTGCAGATGACCAGTTCACAACTTCACCAACAAGTTATTAGTGGATGTCGTTTTTCCTCATTCTCTCTAGCATTTGTCATTTATGAGAGGTGTGAAGTAGTATGCTCAGAGTTGTTTTAATGTGTATTTCTCTAATCAATAGTGATTGAGAACATTTTTCATATTACAATAGACAGCTTGGATTTCTTCTTCAAAAACAACCTGGTCATATCTTTGACCATTTATCAATTGGGGAATGGTTTGTTTTCTAATAAATTTGATTCAATTCTCTGCATAATTGGAAAAATAAGGCCTTTATCAGAGAAACTTTCTGTGAAATTTTCATCTAGTTTGATGCTTTCCTTCTAATCTTGGCTGCATTGGTTTTGTTTGTGCAAAACCTTTTTAATTTAATGGAATCAAAATTATTCATCCCTTGTTCAATCATAAATCCTTTCCTTATTCATAGATCTAACAGATAAAATTTTCTGTGCTCACCTAATTTGCATATAATGTCACCCTTTATGTCTGTCTAAGTCGCATATCCATTTGGATCTTATCTTGGTATATGGTGTGAGATCATAGTCTATACCGAATTTTGATAAGATAGATTTCTATACCCAACTGAATATGTATATATAACCCTTCCCTCTGAACCAATTCTAATGAGAAAGAGGTTCAAGAATTACCTACTGTTCCCCCCCCCCCATTTTCCCCTTCACTATAAAAGTTCTTCCTTGCATACCTCTTTTATATGATAAAACTAGCCCCATTCTACCTCTCTCTTCCCCATTCTCCCAGTGTATCCCTGTTCCTCATGCCTTCATTTTTGGTGGGGAGAGGGAGTGGGGGAGAGAGAGAAATCATCCCAACATAATTGGCTCACACCTACACCCTTTGTTTATGTAGACTGCTAATTGACTTAATAATGATAAAATTCTTGGGGGTGACGTGTGTCATCTTCCCATATAGGAATGTAAACATTTTAACTTTATTAAGAGTTCTTTATGATTTCTCTTTCCTGTTTACTTGTCTGTGCTTCTCTTGAGTCTTGGATTTGAATGTCAGTTTTTGCATTCAGTTCTGATATTTTTATTAGGAATGCTTAAGACTCCTCTATTTTATTGAATGTCTATTTTCCCCCTGAAGGATTATATATTCAGTTTTGATGAGCAGGTGATTCTGGGTTGTTATCCTAGCTCCTTTGCCTTCTGGAATATCATATTCCAATCCCTCCATTCTTTTAAAGTGGAAGCTGTTAAATATTGTGTGATCCTGACACTGGCTCAATGATATTTGAATGGTTTCTTTCTGGCTGCTTGCAACATTTTCTCCTTGGTCTGGAAGCTCTGGAATTTGACCATAATATTTCACATGTGTAATATTATCATTTGGAGTTCTCTTTCAGGAGGTGGTGTGTAGATTGTTTTCTATTTCTATTTTACCCTCTTGATGTAAGATGATGTGGCAGTTTTCCTTGATAATTTCTTGAAATATGATGTCTAGGCTCTTTTTCTGATTATGGCTTTCAGGTAATCCAATAATTTTAAAATAATCTCTCCTCAATCTCTTTTCCAATTCAATTGTTTTTACATTTTCCTCTAATTTTTTTCATGCTTTTGACTTTGTTTTATTGTTCTTGATATCTAATGGACTTATTAACTTCCCCTTTTCCAACTCTAATTTTTAAGGAATCATTTTCTTCAGTGATTTTTTGTACTACTTTTTCCAGTTGACCAATTCTTTTTAAGTAGTTCTTTTCTGCAGGGAATTTTTGTGCCTCTTTTGCTATTAGGTCAATTCTGGTT
>CM053586.1:223188254-223206529 GCA_028646515.1 Pseudochirops corinnae | reverse complement strand
AATACTATTGTAAAGAAAATGAGTTCTATTCTCCTTTGGTTCTCTTTTTGTGGCAAGAAATATACTAATGGAAGCCAATGTGACCTTTATGGTTTTTGCCTTTCAGTCTTCAGAAATCAGAGCAGCCTTTTAATGTACTTATTTCTAGTAGCTGGGGGACATAGTAAGGGAATGGATGTTTGAGAGGTGAAAAAGAAACGGTCAAGTTTACTTAGTAATGTGAACATTTGCAAGTTTTTTAGGAAAAAATCATATAAATTTGTAAACTGATATTTTAAAAGTGATACTAATTTTCATCTTTAGTGATTCTATGCATTATTTCTTTAACTTTGCGACATGATTACAAATGTGATAGTATATTAGTAGTTTTCATACATTCAACTCCATTTATCATTAAAAGGGATAATATTTTTTTAAATACAAAGGAGTCTACAATGAGACTGGGGGTCAAAAAGAATGAAAACTTGGGGGATTACTTTTGAGTATTTTTAAATGAATTTCATCAAATCAAAAAATACTCAGAATTTGAAAATCATCTAGTATGATCCACTCCAGAATAAGCATCTTCTCTCAATATACCCAAGAAGAGGTCTGGTTAAAGACCTCCTCTGAGAAGGAAACTATCACCTCCTGAACCAGTGAGTCAACAAGCATTTCTTCAGCATCTCATGGGTCAGGCGCTGTGCTAAACACCAGAGATACAAAAGAAGGCAAAGGATAGTCACAGTCCTCAAGGAGCTCATAATCTAATAGGGGAGACAAAAAACAAACAACCACATACAGAGAAGACACGTACTAGATAAATTGGAAAATATTAACAGAGGGAAGGCACTGACATTAAGGAGGATCAGGAAAAGCTTCTTGCCAAAGGTGGGGTTTTAGGTGAGACTTGAAGGAAGCCCAGGAATTTAGGAGGAGATGAGGTGGGAGAGGTCAGCAGAGGTCATGGCGTCAGCAAGTGAAAATGCTTGGAGACAGGAGATGGAGTATCTAGTGTGAAGAACTGTAGGAAGGTCAGTGTCAATAGAAAGCATAGCACATGGTAGGTGGGAGGGTGGGGAGCAGCAGAATATGGAGTTAGACAACTGGAAAGCAGGGAAAGGACCAGGTTACAAAGGGCTTTGAAAGACAAACAGGGGATTTTATATTTGGTCCTGAAGGTGATAGGGACCCATCAGAGTTTGCTGAGTAGGGGAGAGGGGTGACGTGGTCAGACCTATTGCTTTAAAAAGATCAATTGGAGTGGGGAGAGATTTGAGGCAAGGGGACCAACCTCTAAAGTATTTCACTATTCCAGGTGTGAAATGATAATGGTCGTGGTCGTGACAATGTCTCAGAAGAGAAAGGGGCATATCTGATTGATGTTGCAGGATAAAATGACAGTACTTGCCGATTGATTTAATGTGGGAGGGGGGAGTGTTAAAAGAAAGTGACAGCCCTTCAAATAATTAAAGATGGATAGACAGCATGTTCCTAAGTCTTCTCTCTTCCAGGCCAAGTCTCCCCACTTAGTTCCTTTTAACCAGTTTTCATACGGCATGAACTCCAGGCACTTTCAGAACTCTAGCTGCCCTTTTCTGAACAAACAGTTTAATAATGTCCTTAAAATGTAAAGCCCAGAACTGACCAAATACTCCAGGTTTACTCAGACCAGGGCAGGTAACACACTAAGCATGAGAAGGTAAACATGGAAAAGGAATAAGAAATCATAAGGAACTTACCAAAGTTGAACTATTTACATGCCAACATGGAAAAATGAGAATTATAACTTGTGAAACTTTTCTCAGTATGAGGATGGGTAAAGGGAATATAAATGTATATACATGTATACCTGTGCATATGTCTATATAGGAGGGTATATATGTATATGAATACATATGTGAGTGCGGGTATTTATGTGTACGTAGACTGAGGGCACAGGATCAATTGAATATGAGCGGATGATATTTTAAAAGGTGTAGTTAAGAGGTGGGAGAGGGATAGAATGAGAGGAGACGGGGAGAGACAGAATGGGGTTAATCATCTCGTACAGAGGAGGCAAGGGATAAGTGTTACAATGGAGGAGAAGAGCAGGAAGGCAAAAGGGAATGGGTCAACCTTACTCTCACTGAATTTCGCTTAGGGAGGGAATGACATACACTCTAAAGTGAGTATCTTGCCCTCCAGGATAGTAGGCGGGAATGGGATGAGAGGGAGGATGATGGAGGGGAGAGCAGGTTGGGGGGAAGTGTTGTTAGAAGCACACATTTCTGTAAAGGGACAGGGACAAAGTAGAGAATAGAACAAGTGGAAGGCGGGATAGGAAGGAGGGAAATATAGTCAGTCTTTCACAATATGTCCATTGTGAAGATGTGCTGTGTAACTACACATGTACGGCCTATATTAAATTGCCTGTCTTTCCAGTGGGGGTGGGTGACATAGAAAGAATCTAGAATTTAAAGTTCTAAAATCAAATGATAAAAATATATGTATTATTATTATTATTATTTACATGATACTGGGAAATAAGATGTACAGGCACTACGATAGAGAGATCCATCTCACCCTACCAGAAAGTCAGAGAAGTGATGGGGGAGGATATAGGAGAGAGTAGATTGGGGGAGGGCATATACAGTGGGATCATTATTTTGGGGTGGTGGGTAGGGGAAAGACAAGGAGAACATTTGTAACTCAAAATCTTGTGTTAATCAATGATGTAAGCCAAAAAATAAACAAAAGTTAATTAAAAAGCAAAAAAAAAATAACAAAAAAACCCCAAATAGTATTATATGTTATCATTCCAATGAGCTTTGGTATGAGAAACTAACAGTAGAAACATCTCTTCTAGAAATCCTGTGAGTTCCTTGAGGTCTGGGAGATGTGTCAGCAGGCCACAGCCATCTCTTAACCCTCATCAAAACTATGCCTGGAAGAAAAAAAAACATTCTTCAATTCAAGAGAAATGAAACCAAACCTGAATATGACTTGCTGAAATTTAAAAAACCCACCTAGTAGAGATTACAGCATAGTCTAGAAAATATAATGAAACATTTCACTTTTTTCATTATTTTATTAAATTGGTTTGAATTTAAAAAGTGAAATGCTTTGTTATATCTTCTCAGAAATAGCTTCAAAGATTATAGAGTTTTACATAGGTTAAAGGTACAAAGTGGATGCTGAATGATTAGATGTCACCCCAGGAGCAGAATTTTAACAAGTTAGTCCTTGGAGTAGAATGGCACCATGGCTCTGCCAGCAGATACAAAGGAATGAGGCTTGGAGAGAGCAGGTGGGGGACTCTGTGTGGTTGGCTGGCACACAGAAGAGAGTCCCATTCTGAGACAGACTCAGACTCCATGATTTATCTTCTACTGCTCATGCCTGTCTTCATAAATGATCATTTCAATAACACAAAGTCTTCTCTCCATTGGGCCTTTCATGAAGAGCATAAATCTTCTCATTCTGTTCCTGATATATTCGGTGATTTTCTGCAGAACCTTCTCATAATGTGTTTCTATGCAGAAAGAGATAGTATATGTCATCAGACAAACTAAATAGCCTTCAAAGTAGGATTGACCCCAAAGTTTTTCCGCTTTTGCATAAAGGTTATATAGAGTCCAAACTGTTTCTTCAAACTGCTCTTGGTCAGTCTGGTTCTTTAATTTGGCAGGATGAAGATCCTGCTGGACACGATGCCACGCTGTAGCCTCATGGTGGGTGGGGCCAGCCTGACTGAGCCTCCTCCTCTGTGGCCCTTCAGGGCCTCTTGCTTGGCCTTGTCTCTTATGACCTGCTGCAAACAAGCTTCCTCTCTCCTTCCCACCCTGAAATCTTCCCTCTTCACTGATGTCTCCTACCCCGTTATCTCCATTTTATAGGCCATGGCCAATTGTCTTGAATTTTGTCTTTCCACTAAACTTCGATGACTTTGGAAGAGAGTGAAACTGATGATTTTGCACAGCCTTGCCTCGTTTAAATCCAAATCATGCAAAAGTCTTGACATCCACCCATGATGTCTTTGGTCCTATTGAAAAACCAATAATGAACAATAAAATTGTGGCTGAGAAGTTAGGTCACAAAGCTTAGGGTCACAAAGCTAGTCTTAGACTTTAGAGGTGGGATCTGATCTTGTAGCTTTCCTCAAGCTGCCCCCCAGCCTGTTTGCTATGCTGTCTCTCAGAGTAATCTCTGCATATTGCATGAGAACACTGGGGTTAGTCTGCCTGTCCCAAATTCCACTCTTTCTGGAGAAACCTTGTTCCAAACTTAAAAAATAATCCCAACCAGGAAGATCTTGGAAATATCTTAAAAATTCAGTTTGTATGTTTGGCATCTCTCTCCCATAGCTAATTAGTTTTTCATATTAAATTTACAACTACTCAGTGCATTTCATGAGAGCAACAGAGTTTCCGCAGGGAAGAAAGACTGATTGCAAGGATCAACATAAAATTTACTGTTCCTGTGAGAGATTGCTACCCATCATATTGCAGGTTCTTCAGCTTGTTGGTACATGCCTGATGATGAAGAGTACACCAGAAAAAGCACATCTGGGATTGATGTTTCATGAAGATAAGGAAGACCAAAGAGAACCTCTGATAAGTTTGCAAAAAACCTGAATGACACGCAGAGTAAGGTGGGCAGATTCAGAGAGGTGTCAAAGCTCTGAGACTTGAGGAATGATGGATACAGTTCTAGCTAGTTTGAGTTTCTCAAGGCATCTATGAGTCTAAGTGGATAGAGAATTGGACCCAGAGTTAGGAAGATCTGAGTTCAAATCTTCCTTCCTGTGTGACCAGGAGGAAGTCACTTAATTCTTGGATGCCTTAAATCAGTGGTTCTCAATCTTCCTAATGCGGATAGAGGAGTGTTGTCTTGGTTCCTAAGACCATTGGAAATACGTGTTTTCCGATGGTCTCAGACGACCCCTGTGAAAGGGTCATTCAACCCTCAAAGGGGTCGTGGCCCACAGGTTGAGAAGCGCTGCCTTAGATCCTTCATCTGTAAAATAGGGGTAATAATAGTACCTACCTTCCAGGGTTGTGAGGATCGAAAACATTTTTATAAATTGTTCTGTAAACCTTAAAATGCTATAGAGATGCTAACTGCTCTATGATAGCATTTTGGATTCCTCTGTTTTGTATTAAGGTCATTTGTACACATGTTTTATTCACTCCAATGGCAAGAGTAGGGAACTCTGTTTTATTTCATCTTTGTTTCCCCAGCACCTTAACAATGAGCAATTGACCAGCATTTGTCCAATTGCATCTAGTTAGGGAGATGAGACATACTGTATGTCTGAAGACATAGCTAAGGAAGTGAGTAGCTAGAAGTTTAGAAGAGGGAGGGAACATTTGGGCTGGAAATGACAGGATAACTTTGTGTAGAAGGAAGAAGTGAATCTAGATCTTCCTTGAAAAGTGGACAGTACTTTTTGATAGTAGCTTTCACTGTGTTGTTTTTAGGAAACATATGATTGGGGGTGAGAGAGAGGAGAAATAGAGGAGAAAAGATAGAAAGAAGGAGGTGGAGATTCAAAAGGCAACAAAGGCAGAGTAATTTCATTACTACCTTGTTAAATATGATAACATATTAAAAAGATGTACTTAATATAAGATCACTATTTCATATGTAATCCTATCTTTTTTGTTTATTTTTCTGTAAATTGCGATGTTTGCATTTATTGATGCCTATCAAGTTCCTAATAAAAAGAGGAATTATTCTTAAAAGGACTTGGAAACAAATAAATAAAACAAATATGTGGATTCTTGAGTAATTTGAGCAGGAAGGGTTTATGTATGGAAGGAATAAGATATATCTTCCAGGTTGAGGCTGGCTTTGAACATAAGGTTAAAGCTGTACACGTTATCCTGTAGGTAAAGTTTTCAAATAGAGGATTGACATTCTCAGAGCTTTGCTCTATGAAGTTGAGGGTGTATAGATTGGATTGAAGAAGAAGAGAGCTTAGAAGTAAGACACCATTTAGGAGGCTGCTCAACTATGTGTGAAGTGACAAAGGCATGAACCAGTATGGAAGTGGTGGGAATGGAAAGTAAGGGATGGATATGAGACATTATACAAGGATGACCAACAGAACTGGATGATTTGATTTGTGTATGGAGACACGTGAAGGAAAAGGCATAGACCCAGAAGTTTCGAGTCTGGTTAATTAAGAAAGAAATAGAAGACTTAAGAGAGGGACCCAATTCGGGAAGAATTCTGAGTTTGGGACATGGTGAGGTTTAGGTGTCAGTAGGACCACAAAGTAGGATGTCCAGAAGGCAGTGGGATATTTGGGACTGAAAATGAAGAGGGAAGTTAGGATTGGAGATATTGATTTGGGGCTTATTTCCTCTGCTATAAAATTGGGGTATTGTGCTTTATGACCTATAATAATTATTCTGACTCTAACAGTCTATGAATCTAAAAGTCATGAAAGAGGTTAAGTTCCCAAGGGAGAGGATAGAGAGCCCTTGGAGGTCAATGAGTAGGGCACTAGACTTGAAATCAAGATGATGAGTTCAAAGTTCACCTCAGATACTTACTAGATGTGTGACTTTGGGCAAGTCACTTAATCTCTTCAAGTCTGAGTTTCTTCTTTAAAATGGGAAGGCTAATACTCTTCTAATAGGGTTGCTCTGAGGAAAGTGCTTTGTTAAGGGATAAGTCCAGGACCTGTTGTTGCTGTTTAGTTGTTTCAGTCCTGTCTGACTCTTTGTGACCCCATTTTGGGCTTTTCTTGGCAAAGATACTGGAGTGGTTTGCCATTTCCTTCTCCAGCTCATTTTACAGATGAGGAACTGAGGCAAACAGGGTTAAGTGACTTGCCCAGGGTCACACAGCTAGTAAATGTCTGAGGTTGGATTTGAACTCAGGTCTTCCTGCCTGCAGGTCTGGTGCTTTGCCTACTGTGCCACCTGGCTGCCCCATATTGCAGCATACATATTTATATGACCGTTTCTCTTTGGGCCATCATCTGCATGCCATTCCACTGGTAAATTGGACTTCAGCCTTGGAACCACTCTGGTTTGATAGATCTGTTTTGACCTCATCTTGGTAGAATCCAAGCCTCTATAAGACTGCCTGCCCATTTCCATGGCATGCCAAACCATCTCCACTCAGGCCATTATCTTCACTGTCTAATGTGGGAAAGTTGGATTATGCCCCTATACCACCCTGAGCCCTGACAGGCCAGTTTTGGCCTCATCTTGCCAAGCTTCAGGTCTCCCTAGCACTCTCATGCCATCTGTATGAGATGTAATGCTTACCTGTACCTTCCAGTCCTTCTTTACGTGTTCTTTGTATTCTCCCACGAAAACGCAAGTCAGCCCTTTGAGGGTATTTATCAGCTTGTTTACTTGTGTTTGTGTCTAGACCTTAGCAAATGCTTAATATAAGTCCTCTTTTCTTCTTTTCTTCCCCATTCTTCCTTCTTTTCCTTCCTCCCTTCCACCTCCTTCCTTTCTTCCTTCCTCTCTTCTACCTTCTTCCTTCTTCCCTTCCTTCCTCCCTTCCTTCTTTCCTTCCTTCTTTCCTTCCTTCTTTCCTTCCTCCCTTCCTTCTTCCCTTCCTTCCTCCCTTCCTCCCTTCCTTCCTCCCTTCCTTCCTTCCTCTCTCCCTTCCTTCCTCCCTTCCTTTCTTTTTCTTTCTTTCTTTCTTTCTTTCTTTCTTTCTTTCTCTCTCTCTCTTCATTTATTCATCCATCCCTCCATCTAGGTCACTATCTGTGTCCTGCTTTCAATGATGATGTAGCTCATATGTTGTACAACCTCATGAATATCTCTCTATCTGACAACTAATGTCACTCTTTTAAGCAGGAATATGCATATCAGCTATCTTCAGATTTAGAGAACCTGGCGTCACTTTCATATCTGTCAGAAGAGTGGTCAGATAAGGTCAGATGTACTCTGGGTATCTGAAACCAGAGCCTGCTTGATTACTCTAGGCATAGAAATACAGAGAATGGTGAAGGAAATCAGTAGAGGCAGGCAGGGAAACTGGTGAGGAGTGAGTTGCAAAAGACCTAAGCTGAATTCAAAATCACTGATATCTACCAAGCCCGGAAGGGGAAGGGATTGACAAAGGTCTAAATGGTAGGTGATTGGTGGAGATTTGGATAGGTAGACAGTAGGTAAGGGGTACCTAGTCACATGGAGATTTGGGGCTTAAGGATAGAAATCCATTTATTGAGATAGCAGGAAGTAACTCCAGTCACTGGAAGGACTATATTAAGGTCCTGAGAAAATGCCCCATGATAGACACCTCTGCTTCAATCTGGAAACCTTGAATACCTCAAGTATTTTCCTATGGTCTCCAGAATTATAGTAACCTCATTTTATCATATGTGAAAGACTTCTAGCCTAAGGAAGATGGTGCCATATATGACTTGGGAGGATCTGGATCTTTCTCTGGTTCAGCTTTACCTCAAGTTGGCTAGATTATCTCGTAAAACCAGAATGGGACAGCCCTTCCAGTCCCTTCCCTTGCTCCATGCCCTTGTGTAGAACTATCTGTGAAACCCTACATTTTTTTTGGAGTGGGGAAGGTAGGGCAATTGGAGTTAAGTGACTCGCTAAGCTCACACAGCTAGTAAGTGTTAAGTGTCTGAGGCTGGATTTGAACTCAGGTCCTCCTGACTCCAGGGCTGGTGCTCTATTCACTGAACCACCTAGCTGACCCCCAAACCCTACATTTCTTTCAAAAAGCTCCAGTGCTCTGGAAATAGTAAATAATTTAATGTATGCTGAAATTAAATTTGAATTCTCTTTCAACAGAAAACCACTACTGTGGCTACTCTACCTTATGGGAAAGATCTTGACAGCTGCCTCTGACATCAGCTCTCGCCTCAAGGAATTTAACTGACCTTGGGGGCATGCATGTGAAAATAAGGGAGTCAGGGCTGATATCTTTCCACCACCAAGGTGTCCTTCAAGAATGTCTGGTTTGTTATCTTGTACCTGGACTCTCAGAAGGGAAGGAGGAGGTCATTGCTGTCCCCCGTGACCAAACTTTCAAACAGTGGTGCTGTTCCCTGCATCTCAGCTCTATAATAATCATGTTGTCCTCAACCATATGATGTCACCTACTGTGTTTTGTTCTTTGTTCTGTATTCTCCAAAACCTATAAGAGGGGAACTGTCTTTTTGCTTGTGGTCTTTGACATAAATGGAAGCAACCCACTGACCCATTATTTGACAAGCAACATGCCCAGTTTATTAGTTATTAAAATGTTATCTTGCTTGGACAATTGCCTCAGTTTACCTTCTTGTTAAATTTAAGTCATGACAAATTGTAGTAGTGATGAGATAGGGACTGCACTCCTGTCAGACATTTATCAGAATCCCTCCCCTTCTTTGGGCTCCAGTTGGAAAATTTTCTACAAAGTGGAGAACTTTCTGTTGGGGGAATCTGTGGTGGGGGATTGGCTCTCTACATATTAACAACAGTTTCTGTTCTTTTCCAAAGCAAAAAGAGCGAGTGTTACATGATTTATGTCTCTTTTGTGTATTTCTATTTGTATTAATAGCTGCAGCTTTTGAAACTGGGAATGATTGGTTAGATGTAGAAAGAGTCACTGAAGGTGGGGCCTATCCTCCATGGGTGGTCTTAATGGAGAAGTATCTCCATTGAGAAATACATCTTAACATAGGCTATAGAGGTGAAAAATTATAATTCAAGCATGAACCAGACTACAAATGTTTTATGACCTTGAGATATTGGGGAACTGACTACGTTTCCAACTATAAAAAGTAGAGATTGAATTACATACAATGTCCTTTAAGGATTGAGAAATTAAAATTTCTACCCAGGAACCGTCTTTCGTTTTTCAGCGTATCTCTTGTGAGGGAAAAAAAAGTTTTATTTTAAAAGTTTGCGACCCACAGAAGGACATACCAAATTGATTCAAATTTTCCTGTGTGAGATGTCACAGTCTCCAGTGACCAAACTGAGTAAGTAGATCAGTGGAACAGAGCAGACATACAGTAAGTAACATACAAATATAGTAACCTTATATTTGACAAATATAACATATAAAAGAAATAGCAAATTACACATAATAAATTTGCAGTTTCCTGTGCAATCATCTTTGTAAAAAAAATTATACTATGTTATGGAAATGCTTGTTTTATTCCATAAATTAAAAATAAAATACATAAAAATTTTTAAGTTATAGGGATATTAACTCTAAGATTCCTTCATCACTCTTTGCCAAGTGGCAAGTTTATTGTTTTACAGTGAAGAAAGGAAAGTCATTTCTCTGATGAGAGAGAAGCTTGTAAGGAGTAATATTAGATTTTCAAAGTGAAGAGAAAAGACTGCAGCTAACATTTTAAAAGTTAACTTTTTTCTGATTCATGGAAAGGAGAAAAAAGGTTTTTATAAATCAGGTAAGTAAGTTTTATTAGAAAATCTGATTAGATACTTGGAAGTTTTACAGATTGTTTAAGTAGAAATCAATTTAAAAATAACTTTTGGAATTGGTATGTGTTTTGAACTTAGAAATTTTGCTTTAAATTATATGAGATTCCTACCCATTTTTATAATAGATAATGTATTTAAATTTTAAAGAATTGTCTTTCTTCTTGCCCATAAAAGAGAAGTTTATTTAAGCAACTCAGTTGGGAATAAAATTTTATCTGGTTAAATGTTTTTTGTTATTTCTGTGAATAATGTAATGAAACTTAATTGTTATTTGAATTAACCAATTTTTTGCAATCTGTTAAAGATTTTTATACTTGCTGAGGGCACCTTAATGTATCATAGATGTTTTTTTTTTTTTAGGGAATAGCAGAATTATAACAGATTAGCTATAATTCAACAGAGTTGTGGGCAAATTAATGGTAAAAACTGTCTTAACTAAAATCATGCAATTTAGGAGTAAAAGTATTTAGTTTTTGATCAACAATAATCTATGACAAAATTGTAAAGGAAAAATTCAGTGAAAGAATTTTTAATCTTTTAAGTAGTCTTGGATGCTATTTGAAATAAGGAGAATTTAGTGAATGAACAAAATGAAAGGAAGTTTAAGAAAAGAATATGAAGGGAATAAGAAAGTTGTGGTTTTCAAGGCCACTGGAGGTATATACAGAGAAATGTAAGAAAGTTTAAGTATGTTGAAAGGTTTAAGAAAGGTTAAAGTTTTGATTTTGTTAAAGGAAGAAAGAAGTGATAAGCTTAGTGAGTCACAACTCCAATTGCCCTACCTTCCCCACTCCAAAAAAATAGTTACCTATTTTATGGTAACTGCAGTAATAAAAATTGCACTTTGATTTGAAAGCAAATAGAGAAAAGTTAAAGAAGGCTAGGAATAAATGGATGAGCAATGGATTCTTTCTGAGATTGTAGAACCCAGATTTGAACTAATTTAAAATGTACTTTTAAGTTTACTTTCCTATTGGGATGATTGGGGTAGATTAAAGCTTTATATCAGACTATCACTTTTATAATCTATGACAGGATTATAATTATAATTAGACTTTATAATACAAAATGCTTGGAATAGATGGCCCTTGTAAAAGATGTAATACTGAATAATTGAAATTATAAATGAGATTCTGTGCAATACCACTTGGGAAATAGATTTAGGTGTGATTGGTTCTATTCTTGTCTCTTTTTAAGTGAAATTTGTGTGCCCTAAAAAGACACTTACAATTAACTGGAATTTATTGTACTATTTGTTATTAAGACAAAGTATTGGGAAGATGCATTGATCTGGAAATTTGTTAGCTATGTGATCTTCTATGATGTTGCCTCAGTTTATCAATCTGTGACATGAATAAAGATAGTCCCTAGCATTTATTTGATAATTCATTGTATTAGAAATATTGGTAGAATGGTAGATTCTTTTGAAATCTGTATTCATTTAGGTAATAGATGAAATTGTTATGGGTCAAATTGTTAATAGCACAATACAAATTGTGTCAAACTTTTCATTTGGAAATATAAAGGATTATAGTAATATTTTATTGTGAGTGTGATATGGCAGAAATCTTTTTAAGATGTCCTTCGTGTAATGAAGAGTTCTAAAATTTTACCAGACTCACAAGTAAAGTATTTTAATAACAGTGGCTTATAATATTGAGTCCAGCATATTTTGAGTTAACCTAACACTGAATTTAAACCAATAAAGTCTTATTTGTTTTATGCCATTTCATTTGGTCTATGTATATGTTGCTTTTTGCTCATCGGGTCTTTAATGAAATATTAAATGTGTTTCATACTAATACCTTTTCTAATCCATGAGGATTTTGAATTTAAAAGCCATTTGTGATAGTATGAATGTTTTTCATGCAGACATATGGAAATGTCTTTGACTAATTTAATATATCTGAGTAGTACTGAGTTTTATTTCATGTTTTAAATTCATGTTATTATGAATACTATTATCATAGTTCTAAATTTTCTTATAAATTCTGGGAAATTGTGGTATAAGAAATGCTATTAAGATGAGAATTTTCTGTCTTTGGAGATTTTAAGTTCTTTTTTATTTGGGTTTTGTGAAATTATTTAAGTTATTAGGGGTTACTGTCATGAAGTTGAAACCTATAAACCATTTAATTGGGCATATTTTAAAAGAGAAAAATAATGATTGTTTACTTTTTGAAAATGGGAGTGAGAAAGATTTTGTATAAATCTCTTTATTTGTAAACTTGCCAGCTTCAACCAGCTTGTGAATTATTATCAGCCCTGTGAGAGATTTAGTGGATTGATTTATTTAGGGAACAGGATCCTCCTCCCCTATTGCAAATACTCCTCCAATAAGGGGAAAAATAAATTGTGTTTATAGTACATAAGTTATTTATGTATTACTTTGTGATTTTGAAAATTGTGATGTTACACTTGTACTGGACTTGTACTTGTTATACTTGTTTTGAAAATTGTGATGCTATACTTGTATTAGAGTTACATTTTGAACCAAGACTTAACAGATTCAAGTCTTGATGATCTTTTTTTGCTTTAAAGGGATTAATATGTTAAACTATGTCAAAATTCAGTAATTGCCTTTTACACTAGGATGAGTTTTACGCTTTATTTCAGAAAGGGGAGTAATAGAAGAAGAGAATGTTATATAAAATCTTTTTGTTTGTGTTTTCTTTTTGATTTTTAGAAAGCTTGATAGCTTTTTCTGTGCTAGCTAATTTATTGCAACAACTTGAAAGTGTTGAAAACCATTGTTTCCAATCCTAATGTGATTAGTGAAACTGGGGTTGGAGGCAAAACCTTCTGGGAGTGTGAATTTTCTTTCTGACATTCTCAAGTTTGTTGTGTCCTTAAGCCAATGTTTCACCACTTCAGAAAAATGCCAGCAGCTCAATGAGAGTGAGGTCTGTGTTTGATGGCCAGTGGATATCTGTCCTTGGAGAATAGTTGGGAAGATGACTTTGGGAAGGCTAAGATTGGACCCTCTTGACTCAGTTTCCTATATTGGAAATCCTTTTACCTGGTTAATTCTGAGCTTGGCTGTGGTGTCCTGCCATACACTTGACTGATTCTATTATTTTTATCTGAAATAAAATGAAACTATGCATGCTTTTTGCAATTATACATGTGTTGAGTCCTTCTGTGCTCTTGGATTTAGGCATGGAGGACTGGTATTGATGCTGCTATAGTGGTCTTCAGCTGCTTCTTCCTTTCATAGCAAATTTCTCTGATCAATGCAAATTAAGGTATAATTTAAGTTTTTTTAATGATGAATCTTGTTGTTGTTGTAAGATGCAACTACTTAAAATCTTCCTGTTTTCAGTCTGGGATTATAGTCATTTCCATACTCTAAATAACAAAACAGCATAGATGAGTGCTTGAATTTGTCATCTGCCTATTTATAGTTATACATGTTATACATTCATGCATTATAGATGGTCCTTGAACTATCTCAAAATAGTATGAAAGAATTAAGCGAAGATGTAAGAGTCTGTGGGATCAAAATAGAAATCCATTAATTAGTTCAAGTTAAAATCAGAAACTTCTTCAGTTTTGTTTTGAAGAAAAGAATTTCAGTGCAATCAGTGTCCTTAGAGGAGAGTAACTTGCATTATCTCATAGGAAAAGTTGATTTTACTTAGGTTTATTATTTCATGTGGGATTAACATCTGTTTGCTATGCATATCTTGATATACAGATTTGTTTTTTACTATAAAGTGGTTCATTTGATTTACACTCTTCTCTGTATGCAATTTAGAATTAATTACTTAGTATATTTGCATGTGTCTTTTGTTACCACTTGGGTAAATTTTGTAACTTATTTGTGTATTAATTCATCTTCTTATAAAAAATGTTGTTGCCTATGTTTTCATGTAAGGATTAGGTATTTATCAGTCTGTATTTCTTCAAACAGAGGGAACTGAATTGGAATTAATTGGAAAATTAATGGAATTAACTGAGAAATTTGGAGTTCTAAATAATTGCAGTAAAAATTGAATACAAATTTTGAGAAAGCAACAGGATCAGATGATAATATATGTAACTTAAAAGGTTTTAAGAATTCTTACTTCTATGGTATTTTAAAATATTTAGCTTTTGATTTTTTTCAGTTTGTTTTGAATTTCTTAAATATATCAATGTAACAGTTTGTTAACTTATATCATAGGAAGTTAAGTGGTAACAGTGTCAATTCTAATTTAGACAAAAACCCTTAGCCCTAGCTTTTATGTTTATTTAGTCTTTATTGTCTAATGTCCAATGTCTAAATATTAAGTCTTTAATTAGAAGGACTCATTTTCAAGTAAGATTCTCAAGATTTTTAAAAAATATTCTTTAGCTTATTATTAGTAGTGTTTAAGTCAGGTACAGAATTTAAAGACGGAAACAGCAAGAGGTATTTACAAACTAAAATTCTCTAAAGTTTCAGGGGATCTATGGGTTCCTAACTGAATGTTGTCAGAACCACAAGGTTTAAAGTTGTTGTAACCACATAAACTGGTTATTACAGAAGTAAAATTTAAGAAGTTATACTAAATTGTATTGAGATTTGCTTTGTAAAATATTTCTTAGCAGGAACATCTAAGAATTTCTACAGACCAGATGGAACCAGAGAAGCAAATCTACTGAAAAGGAGACCACTTCAGAGCTGCTTGAGGACTAGGTCATTTTCAAAATGTCCAAGAGCAAACACTCCCAGAGAACAGAAGATTTCATGCAATAACTGAGATTCAAGAAGAAATGTGCTGATAAAATGGACCTTGGGAGTTGGTTTCTGTCATACTAGGAGACTTGGTGTTAGTTAACGTTCCACTTCACAAGTATGTCTGTTGAATTTTCTTAGTTGCCTTAAGACATATAAATCTCCCTTCTAACTTTTGTCCATGGTGTTAGATGTCTTTACTAGGGCTTGTACTATGATCAGTCAGTCTTGTTATTCTTTTTCAGCTTTGCATCAGTGACTATGTTAAAACTTGTTTTAAACCTCTACCAGAAAAAGTTGTGTAAGTGCATCCTACTGCTGATAATGATTATGTTAACGATCTTATAGAATTAGATTATTGATAAGTAATCTATCACTATATATTGATCACTATATGTACATGTTGATCAACATATATGTGTATGTATATGTATGTATGACTGTGTGATATATACAAATACACACATACATATCTGTCTCTATCAATCTTAGCTATCTCTATCTTATCTATGTATTTTATCTATCATCAATATCTATCATCTATCTTTCATCTAACTCTATCTTATCTATATATCATCCATCCATCCATCCATCCTTCCATCTATCTATCTATCTATCTATCTATCTATCTATCTATCTGTCTGTCTGTCTGTCTCTCAAAGGGGAGAATTGAGAAGATTAAGATTGATTCCCTATCAGGGCAGCTAGGTAGTACAGTGGATAGAACACTATCCCTGGAACCAAGAGGACCTGAGTTCAAATCCAGATTCAGATAGTTATTAGCTATGTGGCTCTGGGCAAGTCACTTAACCTTGATTGCCTCCAAAAAGAAAGGTCGATCCTATATCATTTATTTATTGATTCTATTTACAATTACTTGGTTTTGTCCTGTAACTGCTTTTAACCTGTAACTGATTCAGCTGGCCAGTAATGGGGCACATTTAAAAATCCAACTCTTCTGCTTGTCACTGATCTATTCTTGCCCCAAGGACATTAGGGGATGCATGTGAAAATAAGGGGGTTGGGCTTGATCTTCCACCACCAAGCTGTCCTTCAAGATTGTCTGGTTTGTTATCTTGCACATGGACTCTAAGGAGGAAAGGAGGAGGTCATTGCTGGCTCCATGACCAAATTTTCAAATAGTCATCTTGTTCTCTGCAACTCAGCTCTGTAATTAATCATGTTGCCCTCAACCATATGATGTCACCTACCCCGTTCAGTTCTTTGTTCTATACTCCCCAAAACCTATAGAAAAGGAACTATCCTTTTGCTTGGGGCCTTTGTCATAAATGAAGATAATTTGTCAAGGCAGATAGCATGTCCTTATTAAAAAGTGTAATCTCAGGGGCAGCCAGGAGGTACAATGAATAAAGCACTGGCTTTGAAGTCAGGAGGACCTGAGTTCAAATGTGGCCTCTGACACTCAACACTTAACTAGCTATGTGACCTTGGGCAAGTCACTTAACCCCAAGTGCCTTGCCTTCCCCCTTCTAGAACAAACAAACAAAAATGTTCTCTTGCTTGGATAATTGCCTCATTTTACCTCCTTGTTAAATTTTAATCACAACAAAGTCCAGTTTTTTTTAAAAATTTGGGCTAAATGAACTGTGCAGGGGCACACAGCTGGTATCTGATGTGGGATCTGAATCCATGACTTTCCAGACTGCAAATCCACAGCTCCCTATACGGCTAGTAGAATTCAGATGGTCATTTCTAGGCTACATTTGACCTCATAGGATCTTAGATTTATATCTGGAAGGACCATGGAGGCTGAGACCAATTCTGTCCGTTTGACAGAAGAGGAAACTGAGGCTAAGAGAAGTTACACTATCTCCCTAGGGTTGCATAGATAGTAGGTATCTGAGGAAGGATCTGAACCTGCTTTTAACATCATTCTTCTACTTTGGTGTACACTGTGTGGCTTCTGGAATAGCACAAGCCATGATGCTGTATGAATATAGCTTTAGGCACTAACTGGGTGACCCTGCATATGTCACTTAAGCTCTCTGTGCCCTGGTTTACTAATCTATCATTTATATTGTGCTTTCAGGTTGTCAAAATACTGTTCGTATGTTATGTCATTTGATCTTCACAAAACTCTATGAGGTAGATGCTACTATTATTCCTGTTTTACGGATGAGGAACCTGACAATGAGAGAGGTTAAATGACTTTCCCAAGGTCACAAGCATCTAATAAGTGTCTCAGGTAAGATTTGAACTTAGGTCTTCCTGAATCCAACTCCAGCACTCCTATCCACCACTCTTCCTTGCTACCTCAGTTGCCTCTAATAACCTTTCCGCATCTGAATATTGACCCCATGATCTTCATAAACCTGTCCCTTCACTAATAATAACGGACATCTGTGTTGTGTTATATAGTTTTCTAAGTTTTTTCTACATGTAACCTCATTTGAACTTCACAACACCCCATGAAGGTGGGGATTGGATTTGTCCATGGTTCTATAGTTATCGAGTCACAGACAGAATCTGACTCCAAGTCTAATGTTTTTTCAATTCCCCTGTGTTTCATGACAATGAAGAAATGTGGGTGAGGTGGGGGTAGGGGAAGACCCAGGACCACAGAGGGTGGTGTCACAGCAGCATTGCTGCTCTCATCCATATCCAGTTTCTCCCCTGTACTCATTCTCTCCATAACCTGTTTCTTCCCACCACACAAAGCTCCCTTCTCATTCATTATCTGGTTCACTTTCAAAACCTTTGTGAAATTGCCGGTGTTATCAGCTGCTATTTACTTTAGATGTTTCCAGTAGCTCCAGAGCGAAATCTGAATTCCAGGTGAATTTCATGAGTGAAGAACACTGGATATCACCTATAGTCTTTTATTTCTCTGTATTTTTCAGGGAAATTCCCTTGAATAGTCTGAAACTTCCTCCTTTCCTCCACAACCTCTTTCAGAATCCTAGTTTACCTTCACATTGTACTTGGTTCAGATATCCCCAGCAAGCATTAATCCAGCTTTACTCTAAATCAGAGCTCCTTAACCTTTTATGTCATAGATACTTTGACTATTGGGTGAAATCTATGCACCATTTTTTAGAATTACATTTTTAAAATGCATACAATAAAATGCATAAGATTATAAATAAAACTGATTCTGTATAAATGAAGATACAAACACACATATATATGTTGAGGGGTATAAAACTTGGATCAGAATA
>CM053586.1:223169995-223187754 GCA_028646515.1 Pseudochirops corinnae | reverse complement strand
CCTTTCAGTCTTCAGAAATCAGAGCAGCCTTTTAATGTACTTATTTCTAGTAGCTGGGGGACATAGTAAGGGAATGGATGTTTGAGAGGTGAAAAAGAAACAGTCAAGTTTACTTAGTAATGTGAACATTTGCAAGTTTTTTAGGAAAAAATCATATAAATTTGTAAACTGATATTTTAAAAGTGATACTAATTTTCATCTTTAGTGATTCTATGCATTATTTCCTTTACTTTGCGACATGATTACAAATGTGATGGCATATTAGTAGTTTTCATATATTCAACTCCATTTATCATTAAAAGGGATAATTTTTTTTTTTTAAACACAAAGGAATCTACAGTGAGACTGAGTGTCAAAAAGAATGAAAACTTGGGGGGTTACTTTTGAGTATTTTTAAATGAATTTCATCAAATCAAAAAATACTCAGAATTGGAAAGTATCCCAAAATCATCTAGTATGATCCACTCCAGAATAAGCATCTTCTCTCAATATACCCAAGAAGAGGTCTGGTTAAAGACCTCCTCTGAGAAGGAAACTATCACCTCCTGAACCAGTGAGTCAACAAGCATTTCTTCAGCATCTTATGGGTCAGGCACTGTGCTAAGTACCAGAGATACAAAAGAAGGCAAAGGATAGTCACAGTCCTCAAGGAGCTCATAATCTAATAGGAGAGACAAAAAACAAACAACTACATACAGAGAAGACACGTACTAGATAAATTGAAAAATATCAACAGAGGGAAGGCACTGACATTAAGGAGGATCAGGAAAAGCTTCTTGCCAAAGGTGGGGTTTTAGGTGAGACTTGAAGGAAGCCCAGGAATTTAGGAAGGAGATGAGGTGGGAGAGGTCAGCAGAGGTCATGGCGTCAGCAAGTGAAAATGCTTGGAGATAGGAGATGGAGTATCTAGTGTGAAGAACTGCAAGATGGTCAGTGTCAATAGAAAGCATAGCACATGGTAGGTGGGAGGGTGGGGAGCAGCAGAATATGGAGTTAGACAACTGGAAAGCAGGGAAGGGACCAGGTTAAGAAAGGATTTGAAAGACAAACAAGGGATTTTATATTTGGTCCTGAAGGTGATAGGGACCCATCAGAGTTTGCTGAGTAGGGGAGACCTATTGCTTTATAAAGATCAATTGGAGTGGGGAGAGATTTGAGGCAAGGCAACCAACCTCTAAAGTATTTCACTATTCCAGGTGTGAAATGATAATGGTCGTGGTCATGACAGTGTCCCAGAAGAGAAAGGGACATATCTGATTGATGTTGCAGGATAAAATGACAGTACTTGCCGATTGATTGGATGTGGGAGGGGGGAGTGTTAAAAGAAAGTGACAGCCCTTCAAATAATTAAAGATGGATAGACAGCACGTTCCTAAGTCTTCTCTCTTCCAGGCCAAGTCTCTCCACTTAGTTCCTTTTAACCAGTTTTCATACAGCATGAACTCCAGGCACTTTCAGAACTCTAGCTGCCCTTTTCTGAACAAGCAGTTTAATAATGTCCTTAAAATGTAAAGCCTCCAGCACTGAACAAATACCCCAGGTTTACTCAGATCAGGGCAGATAACAGTAACGCTTGCTAGTCCTGCATACCACAACCTTCTCTAAACGGTTCATTGCATTGAAAGGAGTTTCTTGACATTATATACTAAGAAATGATGGATGGTCTTGATAAGAGGCAGTATGATGCAGTAGATAGAGAGTTGATCTTAGAAGTAGAAGGTCTGGGGTTCAAGTCTTGCTCCTGATGTGTGTAATGCAGGCTGAGGCCCTTAATCTCCCAATGACCTACTCAATTAGGTTCTAAGACCCTAAGCTCCAGATAGGTGTCCATTTGTATCAGTAAAGGGAGTTTCCTATAGCAGTGAAAGCAAAAGCATGGGATTTTTTAAAAGTATTTTGATGGCTTTAAATTAGAGGGGTCTCAGCTTCTTTGAAGTCTACTTTTTATATTCTGAAATTTGCACGTCTCCTTGATCAAGCAATAAAATGTTAATGGAACAGATATAAGAAAAATAAAAGTAAAACCAAATGTGTCTGTAACTCAAGATCCATGGCACTGGGTGGGGAAGGGGGAGACAATTTGGTCATCTGCAATAGTTAATGGAATAATTAAATATTTGGGTAATAAGTTTGAAGATGGATTTGAAGTTGGAGGAGTTATAATAAACTCTTTTCCTCTTTTGTGCTTCTCTTTGATTATAAATGTAATGCCCGTTCCATGGATGGATAATAACAACCATAATAGCTGTTTTTAGACAGCACCCTTTGTTATGGCTGGTAACAAAAAGACAAAAGCACTAGATGAAGACATAGGATTGGCACACAAGTTTCAAATAACAAAATAATCAGTTGATAACAATATCTAACAAGGATCTAAAACTATCTAATATAACAATATCCACTTTGGAAGGCTCCACAGAACCCTAGCCAGCACCCATATCTAAGATTCCTTTCATGAAACACAGCATGGAAGGCCCCTTCTTTAGTGAAAGGTGGGGCAGTATGGCATAGTGATAAGTGTATTGGAAATGGAGCCAGAAGATCTTAGTTCAAATCCTGGCTATGCTTACTATGTGTGAGAACTTGAGCAAGTCATTTCACTTAGGTCCTTTACAATCCTAGATATATGAACCCAAATAGATTGATTAATTGAATGAAATGAAAGAACACCCTCATTCTGCATGTCTTGTCCAATATGCTGGAACCTGAACTCTGCAGACAGGACTTTATGATGCCTCATAGCTAAGTTTACTTTGCCCCACTCTCCACGCAAGCAAGTACAGATAAGTGCCCTTATCATAAGAGTACAGCCAATCCACAGATGATTGAACAGGAGTGTTATATCTACTCTGACCAAAAGGTCAGGGTCACAAGAGAGTATAGCTTAGAGCCAAAAGGAACCTTAGACACCATGGAATCCACTTGAGGGCAGCTAGGTGGCACAGTGGATAGAGTGCTGGCCCTGGAGTCAGGAGGACCTAAATTCAAACTTGACCTCAGACACTTACTAGCTGTGTGACCCTCGTCAAGTCATGTAACCCTGGTTGCCTCAGTTTCCTCATCTATAAAATGAGCTAGAGAAGAAATAGCCGACCACTCCAGTAGCTCTGCCAAGAAAACGCCAAAGGGGATTTAATCCAACCTTCTCATTCAAGGAAACTGAGATTCATTAAGGTTAAGTGACTTGCCCAAGTTCAGATGGTGGAGGTAAGCAGCAGAGGTAGAATTTGAGCTCTGGTCCCATGACTCAAGAATTAATTTTCTTTGCACTGTATGGCACTGCCTTCTTAAAATTTTTGTTTTGTTTTGTTTTGAGTTTTTTGTTTGTTTGTTTCCTTTGGGAGAGTAGCTGACAAGCAAAGAATTGCGGTAAGGGACCAGAAAGAAAACCCACATCTCCGGGTGCTTGTACATTTGCCAAGATTATTTAAAATCAATGAATGGTGGGGTGGCTAGGTGGCACAGGGAATAGAGGACCAGCCCTAGAGTCAAGAGGACTGGAGTTCAAATCCGGCCTCAGACACTTGACACACTTACCAGCCATGTGACCTTGGGCAAGTTCCTTAACCCCAATTGCCTTACCCTCCCCCATCCAAAAAAAAAGGCAAAAAAAAAATCAATGAATGGGAGAGACTAAACTGCAAAAGGTGACCTAGCTAGAATTTTACCTGTTACAAGAGTGCCATCTTGTGGAACCTCATGAAAAAAGTCTTAGAAAAACTATGACATTTGTCCAAATCATTTTAGATATTCAGGAAATTTCTAAAAGCAAGCCTTCGGGGAAGATCAACTGGAATCATACTAATTTACAAGTGAGTGATTTACACCCAAGGCTTATCCAGGACTGAGGGGCCAGTTTTGTATGGAATACAGGAAAGCGGAGAGTAAATAACTACCTTGGAATCAAAGCTTCCAAAGTCAATCTGAAAAAGTCAAGCTAATCCATGCACTTTTTCGCATATTCAAATAACTAAGTCAATGATGTACCATTTCAATTTTTTTGTTTTTTTTTTCCTTCAAAAAGCCAAAACTCAAATGAACAGATAGTGATTACCACATACTAGATATGTGCTCGGTACAGGGGGAGATAAAAAATGAAAAATGACACACATTTAGTGCCTGCCACTAAGCTTACAATCTAATATGAGTTGGGATGTGACACACTCATAATGTAGAATAGAGAGGCAACATGGCATGATGGACAGAAAGTTGTATCCAGAGTCAGACTCATATTTCCAATTGAATAACTTCTACCTGGAAGTCTTGCTGAATTAATTAATTAATTAACAGACATATATCAAGCATTTACTATGAGTCAAGCACTGCATTGATACCTCATATTCATAACATTTTCCCATATTTCATAACATTTCATGTTTATAATAACAACATATTCATAGTATGCTCTAAAATAAATTCTTCTTTCCCCCCCAAAAAAACCTGTTCCTTCTCCTGACTTGCCAAACAAGCCTTTTTTTTAATGACATCACAGTTCCCTGAGTTACCTATACCTGAACTCTTAGAATCATCTTTAATTTACTTCTCACCACCCTATGACCAGCTAAGTGAGGAGAATGAGATAATTGCAGGAACCAGAAGTAGGGGACAGTCCAGGAAGTATGTTCTGCTAAAGATTCCCAAGGCTACTCCTGTTGAGCCAAAGCTGTGGGAAACATCTAGCTCTGGTTGGAAGTAGTTAGCACTAGCACATTCACCAGAGCCTGAACTTAGACTACTTGAGAAGAATGGTAGGAAGCTGGTGCTGTTGCACCTGGAGAAGCCAGATTATACCTGGTAAGGAAACATGGCGTGGTGATAGTATAAAGGTGAGAAGTCAGAAGGATCTGGAAACAGTAGTGTTGATTTGTCCACAGTGTTGGGGCTTCTGGGGGTGGATAAGAAAACTGTGTTTGTATGTTTAGATGCTTGGGTTTCTCCAGGACCCACAGTAGGGGACACTGAATAATAATAAAGATGTGTTCTAAGCACAACCTAGAGCTGCCTTTCTAATTCCCTGGCATCCCTGATTCAAGGAACTGGGTGTCCATGCACCAGAACATTGACACACATGCCCAGTCAGTGGCAAAGTCCTATACATGCATGCTATTTCCACAAATACAGGATTTAGAGCCAAAAGAGACCTTAGAGGTCACTAAGTCCTACTTTTACATTTTACAGATGAGGAAATTGAGACAGAGGTTAAGGGACAAGTGTCGGAGATGGGACCTGATTCCAAGCCCAGAGCTCTTCCCACTACACCATCTCTTCCCTTCCATTCCATTCCTGCTTCTCTAACATTTATTTCTAAGATCAAATTAATAACATGCTCTGAAACTCACTCACTCCCTCTCTCTGCCCCTTTGCTCCCTCCCTCCTCTACCTCTGTTCACATAAAGTTTCATGCCCTTAGCTGCATGTACTCTACCCAAAGCAGTATAAATTTTGATCACTGAAACATCAGAAGATATCTTGGGGTTTAAGGGCTATATTTCTTTCTTAATGATCATGCCTTGAACCCAAATCACTCTGGCTTTTATTGATTAGCCAGCAATAGGTCCCAACCCAAACTTCTCTTGGTCATTGTTTGGGTCCTGATGACTCAGAGTGAATGTAAATAGCAATTGTTTCTCTTTTGGTCAGAAACCCTGAGAGTCTTCCCCTACCAGATCAATTTTTTTTTTAATTCCATAATTAAAGATCTGGGAAAGACCTTAATTCTAAAAGGCCATGGTCTCCCAATGCATCTGGAGTCATCTCCAGTTATCCTGATCTATATCTTGACACTGGACCCAGATGGCTCCTGGGGAGAAAGTGAGGCTGGTGTCTTTGCACAACCCTGCCTCACTTAAATCCAATTCAATTCCAAGTCATGGTATCACCTTCCTGATGTCATGGGCCTCTTCAAGAACAAAGGACAAACAACAACAACAACCTATCAGCCTTTCAAATTCAACTGATCCCAAGCACAACTCACTATCTTCACCTCCCCCCTCCCCCCAAACCTACCCTTCTATATTTACCTCCATTCAATCTTCACTTCTCTATTTTCACTTCCCTTCAGACCACTCCTCCTCTAAACTTCCCTATTTCTATTGAGGGTACCATCTTCTACTCACCCAGGTTCACAACCTCTGAGTCATCCTTGACTGTTCCCTCACCTTCACTCCCCATATCTAGCCAGTTGCCAATTCTTATCAATTCCACCTCCACATTGCTTATTGTCCCATTCTTTCATTCAGGAAGTCAGATCCTCATCATCTCTTCCCTGACCTATTATAAAAAATCTTCTGAGCTCCCTACTTCTATTATATCATCTTTACACTCCATGCTCCAAACATCTGATAAAAAAGACTTTCCTGAGATACAGGTCTGACCAGATCACCCCCTACTCAATTGTGTAGTGCCTGATTCCCTATTGTCTCTAAGATAAAATGCAAAGTCTCCATCCTGGCTTTTAAAGCTTTTTACAATGTGACTCCAACTTAATTTTTGGGATTTATTTCATATTATGCACCTTTACTACTCTGTTCGAGTCAAGTTGGAACAATATGTGACTGTTCCCTAAACTCATTATGGCCTCTCTCATCTCCAAATGAGTTCAAGTCTTCCAATTACAACCAAGGGTACAGAATGAACTCTCAGGTGTGATTATTAAACTGCTATTGGTCATCGTGAAAGAATCAGGGAGGACAGAAGCAAAATTGGGACCTACAGATTAGCAAACATTCCATTTGTTAAAAAAAAAAAAACAAACAGGAAATGGGTTCCAGAAACCATACATCAGTGAGCTTGAACCATGTCAGACAAGAACAGTTCATTAACAGAGATAGGAACTCCTAAAAAGAGAAGTGTGTCATCAGAAATCATCATTGGTCCACCATGAACAAAACATGCCAGATTAATTAATTAATGAGACTAACAAATACTATATGGTTTACTATAGATACTATAAATAAATGAGAGTGCATTTGCATTTCAGTGAGGCATGTAAGGAAGACTTTTGCTATATATAGCCTTGTGAATAAGATGGAGAAATGTGGACTAACTGATGGTACTGTGTAATTAGGTGGCATATTAGCTAACTTTTCACTAGGAGTCAGGAGGAATCTGATTCAATCCCTACCTCAGATATTTACTGTGAGACCCTGTGCAAATTACTTAACCCCCCTCAGCCTCAGTTTACTTCTCTTTGAAATGGGGGTGATAATAATAGTACATTATCTTGCAGGTTTTGCAGATCAAATGAGATAATATATGTAAGTGCTTAGAAAACCTTCAGGTGCTATATAAATTTAAGCTACTAGCATTGTAAATTTAGAAGGATTTATGACCTGCTTGAACAGCCAAGATGAAAAAGCATTAGCTGATGGATCAGTCTTTGAGAGGAATGTGTGCCACATGACTGCAGCTCTGGCCCTATCCTGTTCAGAATTGTAATCTTCATCTCAGTGGAAGCCATAGATGATGTGTTTAAGAAATATACACAAAACACAAAGCAAAAGGAAGAGCTAACGCATCAGCTGGAAGAATTAGAATTCAAAAAATCTTAACAGGTTAATAATGAGGTGAATCTAAGGAATGAATATTGTTAAATATTTAGGTTTAAAAAATAGCCAAGTGAGTATGGGATGGAGAAAAAATGATTAGACAGCAATTAATTTGGACAAGATTCAGAAATTTATTTCAACAAGTCAGCAACGTGATATATTATTATTATTATTTAGAACTTATATAGCACTTTAAGATTTATAAAGTTCTTTATGTATATTATCTCTTTTGATTCTTACAATCACCATATTGTATGGTTATTGTAAGGGATATCAGGAAAGGGTTCACATAGTAAATGGTACTTGAGCTGGACTTTGAAGGACATTAAGTACTTTAAGAGGCCGAGATCAAAAGGGATCATGTTCAAGACATGGCATACCACAAGTACAAAGGCATGGAGTTGGGAAATGGAGTTTTCTGTATGAGAAATAGTGAGGAAAAAAGATGAGCATGTCTGGATTGTAGTATGTATGAGAGGAAGTAATGCACAATAAGACCAGAAAGATTGATCAGGGTCAGATTGTAAAGGACCTTAAATGTCCCAGAGAGTTTTTGTTTAATCACAGAGGTAATAGGGAGCCACTGGAATATATTGAAAAGGCAAATAACATGATCAGATCTGTGCTTTAAAAATTCCTCCAGTCAAACTAAAATTTCCTAGAAGGCAGTGGCTGTATCTTATTAATTTTTTTATCCTTTTCAATACCTGGTCTTGCCCATCAGGAATATTTAAAATTTTTTTGTTCAGTGAATGACAATGAATTATATTTGACCTCTTAAAGGAAGATTCACTACAAGGGAGTGAAAAATGTGGAAGCAATGCAGGTTGAGGAAGGGCTGAGAAAATTGCTGTATATGAATACACTGGGTACTATTGTCCCATAGGAACTGAGGAACAGGAGGAATTCAGAGAAACCTGGGAAGAGCAATATGAACTGAGGCAGAGCAAAGAAAGCAGAACCAAGCAAACAATATATGCAATGACTGTAACAATATAAATAAAAACATTAAAAGGCAATTAAACTCAGGTTATGATTAATTTTGACTCAGGAGGAAAGCTGATGAAATACGTTTTCTTTTTGGTAGAGCAATAAAGCATTTGGGTGGAGCAATAAAGAAATGTTTAGTTAATTTTTTCCTTTCCATTCAATTCAATTAGAGACAAACATTAAGTGCTGATTATCAGGCGCTGTGCTAGGTGCTGGAAATGCAAAGTTAAAAATGAAAACAATCTCTGCTTTCACAGATCTTGCAATCTACTTGGAAGAAACAACATAGACACAAATAAGTACAAAATATAATATCAGAGTGTGCTTATAAATATTTAATAACCAGCTCTCAAGGGAAAAGTACTCTCAAAACATTTAATCTTCATGACCAACATTTTCTCTATCACTTTCTTCAATTTAGATAACCAACAAATCAAACTCTAACTTGTATCATTTTCCCATCTCCAAGGTGTAAACGCTCATACAGAAAATGTAACAACTGGCTCTCCAGAATGAGTAAAAACTGAGTCCAGCACACCCAAAATCAAAATAATTTTGGTGGAAAGGGGGAAAATACAATAATTAATGGGGTGGTATCATAAAGGGTTTTGTCCAGGAGTTGGATTTGAGCTGAACTTTGAAGGGAACCAGGAAATCTCGGATTCCAAGGGGGCAGAATTGACTCAGGGTCATCAACCTGACATGTAACCTCCTTCCCCTTTGGTACAAGCAAGGATTCTACCATGGGGGAGTGAGAGAAATAACAAAGGCACAAAAACAAATAGGAAAAAAAAAGCATCAGTGGTTCTTTTTTTTTTGCCTTTTTTTTTTTGGAGAGGCAATTGGGGTTGTGACTTGCCCAAGTTCACATGGCTGGTAAGTGTTAAGTGTCTGAGGCTGGATTTGAACTCAGGTCCTCCTGACTCTAGGGCCGGTGCTCTATTCACTGCACCATCTAGCCTCCCCTAATAGTTCTTTTTTAAAACTTAGAAATGTTTTTATTCAAATAGACTAATTGATGAGAAATATTTATTATGTAAAAATTTAAATCACCATAAAGCTGTGCTCAATTGTCCTTCCTAACTGGCATAAATGAATTAAGTTAGGCTGTTAATGAAATGGACAGTAACAAGTGCATATGATAAGGTAGTAAAGAGCTCAATTTTAAAAGATGCTGTTGATTATCTCATCCTGCGAGGCTCCACGGCAAGATGAAGCATTTTCTTCCTTGTTTGCTTTTATGAGCTTTCATAAATCTTAAAAATAGTCACATCACACTTTTGAAGGAGTGATTTTAGGGCATGTTTTTGTGATGACATTTTAAAATATTTAATTACATTTTAATGCTGATTTACATAAACACCTTGTGATGCTCTAACAAGTCTGCTGCACAGGATGACAACCTTCTATAATGACACTGAAGGAATAGGAAAATCTATGATGAAAATAACACTGAATAAGCAGGAAAATGAATCATAAACACACATTTTCATTTAATAGAACTTAGGGAACCATTGTGATTTTTTTAAAACCTGTACTTAATAATCAATCCCAAGATAAATAATACTAACAAACACACACACACACAAATACGACCCCAGCCCCTTTAGACAGCGAGTTTTAGGTTGAGCAGGATTTATCAATTTAGAGCTGAAAAGTGGCCTTAGAAGAGAAGGGGGAAGGGAATGAGCATTTATTAAGCACCTACTGTATGCCAGACACTATTGAGCACCTTATAATTGTGATTTCATTAGATCCTCACAACAATCCTGGGAGGCAGAAGCTATTATAATCCCCATTTTGTAGATGAGGAAACTGAGGCAGACAGAGGTTAAGTGATTTGCCCATGATCACATAGCTAGTAAGTGTCTATGGCTCCACTTGAACCCAGATCTTCTCAATTCCAGACCCAGCACTCTAACAACTGCACCACCTAACTGACGTTGGAGGTCACAGAACCAACCCCCTAATGTTACATATGGGGAAACTGAGGCATAGAGAGATTATCTGACCTGTCCAAGGTCACACAACTAAGAAATGGTAGAGCTGAGATTTGAACTGAAGTCATTTGAATTGAAATCCAGGGCTCTTAGACAACTTAGCATGATGAACTCAATTCTCACAACTCTGAGGCTGGAGGCAATGAACCCCTTCACTGTTTCTACAGGGGCAGGAGAACTGGAGAATGCTCTCGGCGGGGGCGCCAATGCAAGGATCTCTTGCTTGGGAGAGTGCACTGTTGCACCCTTAAATGCTGAAACTGGCAACAAGACTGAATACAACAAGAATAAAGATGGAAATAGCTCTAGGGGAAGGTAGGTTCCAATAGGGAGGAGAGGCCAACCAACATCTTAGTCATTGTTATCCACCACCTTCAGGGTACAGGACTAGAAGCATTATGGAAAGCATCATCAGAAGACATGAGCACTGAAGACTTCATTGACACAGTTGTCATGAAACTCATATACAACACTATGGGCTAAAGAAGAGTGTTACACAGTTGCCTGGTTAAGCAATAAAGGGGAGTTACCTGAATTTTCAGATAATTGAGATGAGACAAACCTCTTCATGTGTAAGTCAAAAAAGACTCTACCTCAAATGTTGCCATAATATAACTTTCCATTTTGTTGTTTTGTTCAGTCATGCCTGATTCTTCATGACCCCATTTCTGGTTCTCTTGGCAGAGATACTGGAGTGGTTTGCCATTTCCTTCTCCAGTTCATTTGACAGATGAGGAAACTGAGGCAAACAGGGTTAAATGACTTGCCCAGTGTCACATAGCAGGTAAGTGTCTGAGGTGAGATTTGAACTCAGGAGGGTGAGTATTCTTGATTCCAGGTCCAGTACTCTATCCACTTGCCATGTAGCTGCCCCAAACAATGTTTAGAAAGACACTATAAAATTTAAGTCAACAGCTTGGGGATTTGTGATTTGTCAGTATAGATGTCCCCTTCACTATTTAATGCAGATTACAACTGTTCTACTCCTTAGTTAGTAGATGGTCTTTAAGACCCACCTACTAACTTGTAACCCATCCTAGTTGATGTCCTTTCTGAAATTATGTACTGATGCTTGGCACACAGTATGTGCTTAATAAATGTCTATTGGTTGATATTATTATTCCTTATAATTATTAATATTCCAATCTTATTAACTATATAACCAAAGAATATCAAAATTCAATTCAATCTAATATTTGTTAAATATCTATTTTGTGCCTGCTGTTCTAGAAATAATTGATCATTTATTAAGCTCCTACTGTATTGAAGGCACTGAGCTAGGCACTAGGGATACAACACAATACTAAACAATCCTTACTGGGGAAGAAGCTGACATTCTAAAAGGGAAAAGACAACTAGAATATACCCCCCAAAAAAGTAAAAGTTTCTTCTCCAAAGACCTTAACATCTCTTAGGAAGACACAACATATTTACAAGTAAACAATTCCACAACATAAGCAAAATAATTTCAAGAGGGTTAGGAGAATCAAAGAAAGTCTTAATGAGGAGGTGGCATTTGAGGTGTGATGGGAAGAAATTTAGGGATCCTACCAGGGAGATTGGAAAGAGGTACATTCCAAACATCTAAACTATAAATTATATGTTCTTAACCAAATTGCATTATGGGACAGGGTACTTATTCTTGCCAAAAGTGTCTGAGATATTTCTCATGCAAAAACAGGTCACAACATCAGATAAGTAATTTATCCGGAAAACATATATATAATACGTATACATATATAACCTATATATATATATATATATACACATACGAACTACAGTTAATGTGCCATGTAAACAGCATTTTTTCAACTTAGAAAAAAGCAGATAATTGAAATTTTATTAATTTTCAAAAGAATTCTAGTAATTTATATTATCTATAATTAGAATCAAAGAATTTTAGAGCTGGAAGTCACCCCAAAGATGCTCTAGTCCAGGAGTTCTGAAACCTGTTTTAGTTGTGGATCCCTTAGGTGAAGTTTTTTTAGAATGCATAAATGCATAAAACTAAATATGGAGGATTATAAATGAAACCAATTATATCAAATATGTAGAGACGTGAGGAATTGAATTGAATATATAGAGACTGAAATATGGAACACATAGAGACGCAAGAAACCACTGTTTTAGTCTAACTCTCTCATTTGAAATATGGGGTAATGGTGGCTCCAAGATTTGCCCAATATCACACAGTAAGTAAATGATAAAAGTGAAACATGACTCTTGAAGTCTTCAATTAATGTTTATATTTTTTTTTCTGGAACTGTTGTTGATTTTTCATGTTTTTGTGAATGAATCCTGGAAAAATGTTAACTAACATTTGATATTGAGCTAATTCAAGTGTTTTTTGATTCTCTACCCCCATCCCTGGAGTCAGGAGGTTCTGAATTCAGATCCAGCCTCAGACACTCACTAGCTTTGTGACCCTGGGCAAGTCACTTAACCCTGTTTGCCTCAGTTTCTCCATCTGGAAAATGAGCTGGAGAAGGAAACGGCAAACCACTTCAGCATCTTTGCCAAGAAAACCTCAAATGGGGTCACAGAGAGCTGGACATGAGTGAAACGACTCAACAACAACAGCCCCCATCCCAGCTTCTTTCAAAAGCTAACTAAAATCCTACCTTCTACAGAAACTCTTCCCAGTCCCTCTTTATTCCAGTGCCTTCCCTCTGTGATTATATCCAAATTATTCTGTCTATAATTTGTTTACATGTTGTTATTTGCATGTTGCATGTCTCTTTAGACTGTGAGCTTCTTGAGGGCAGGGACTGTTTGGTTTGGTTTTGGTTTTTTTGTCTTTGTGTCCCCAAGCACAGTGCTAGTCACATAGTATGTACTTAAATATTTGTTTCCTTGACCTAATGAGTAAGAAAATTGAATGTCATTTATACCTCTCTCTTGAACTACCAAAGTGTTTAGCAGGAAATAATGTTGGCTGTCAACAAAACAGTCAGAAGGATTTTTATTCTTTTAAGTGAGAAACATTTAATCCAATTAACATTTATTGAGAACCTCATGCGCTAAGGCTGTGTGCCTGAGTTTAATGGTACTTTTCCAACTCAAATGAACACGTCTTAACTTGACGGCTTCATAAAGAATATTGATACATATCACATTGCTCAACCTGCTGTTCTCTATGACTCGGTAAAAGTGGTTTTCCATTTAAATACACAGATTGGCAATTATCATTTGCTTTTTGAGGCTTTTCATTTGCAAGCTTTTTTTCCTCCATAAATATAAAAAGTACTAGGAAAGATTTTCACATGCTGGAGAACTAGGCTTTCATCATATCGAAATGTATATATGTTTGTGGGGAGGGCAAGAGATGTTTCATTTCTATGTAGTTTTTTTTTAATGACAAAATGTTCATTTATACCTATAATCATGTAGGCCTCCAGTTCATACCAATGTGAACTTTACATATCGCCACTCAGCTAGTACTAGACACTGATGTTATGCACCTTGTGATGATGGATGGAGAGTAGATGATCCATGAAGAAATGACTTTCCAATACCAAAGGTTCTCAGAAGCATAATTGTCAGAACTGGAAAGAACATTCTCATCCTCCCATTTTCCAAATGCAACAACTGAGGCCTAGAGAGATAAACTGACTTGCCAAAGTATAATGGAAACAGTGCAGGCTTTCAAGTCTGACGAACTGAGTTCAAATTCCACTTCTGCCACCTACTACCTTTGCAATTTTGGACCCATCACTTAAATTCTCTTTATAATTTCTTCAACTGGAAAATGAGGGGGTTGGACTAGAGGGCTCTGAGGTCCTTTCTGGCTCTATATCTTTTATCCTATGATAAGTGAATTAAGTGAGTTAAACCCAGGTCCTCTGACTCCAGATACTGTATTGTATCTACTATACTACACTCCCTTTGGCTTAATCAACAAAAATGTTTTATCTAAACAATCTTGAAAATAAATAATAATGAGTAGCATTTCAATTTTTTTTTAATTTTAAATTCAATTTTCTATTTTTTATAACTAAAATATGTATCAATGGAATAACTTTTATCGTTAGCCAACTCTTTAGGAGGACAAGGCCTTGTAAATGCCATGGGGGGATACAGAAATGAAAAAGACCCCTGCCTGCCCTCAAGAAGTTTACACTCTAATTAATAGCCTCACCTTACCAAATAAACGAGCCAATTGCCAAAGCAAACACAGAATCTTGGAGCTGTAAGGGGCCTTAGAGGTCTTGTTATCCAAACCCTTCTTTTTATACAAAATGAAGCCAGCCTATAAATTGGCTGGGGGAGTCATAGATTTAGCGAAATACCTAATGAGTTACCTTGCTTGGCTTAGTTAACTATAGTTGATATAATCTTTCACTTTTCTACCACATGTTTTAGGTGCCAGAGTCATTTGTTAACATATGGGTTGGTTTTTGTTTGTTTTTAACACAGCTGCACGCACAGGAGTAAATTAATTCCATTTACTCATCTCTCTTCATTTCTCAAGGTACTTAAAAAAAACTCACTGAATCACAACCTTATAGAATCAGAAGGGACTTCAGTGGCTATCTGGTCCATCTCATGCCCAGAATGAATCATGACCATAACATAATTGACCTGCCTGAAGATCTCTATGAGTAGGAGCTGTTCCATAGCTTCCTAAGCCAGTCTATTGTACTTTGGAAGCTGCTCTAATTTCAAGGAAGTTTTTCCTGACATCAAGGCTAAATTTGCCTTTGTACCTTTAATCCATTGCTCTTGGGGTTTTTTAATTCAGTATATAAACAGAACAAATTTGGTTCTACTTCTATATGACAGCTTTTCAAATGGTTGAAGACAAGTATTTGAACACTCTTATCCAGGGGTGGCGAACCTGAGGCCTCAAGGCCTCATGCAGCCTTCTAGGTCCTTGGGGACTACCTTTTGACTGAGTACAAGTTCTGCAAAACAAATCCTTTCATTAAGGGAATTTGTTCTGTGATGTTTGAATTCATACTTGAAGACCTAGAGGGCCATGTGTGGCCTTGAGGCCATAGCTTCCCCACTGCTGCACCCAAGCCAAATATCTCAATTAATTTAAATAATCCTCATATAAAATATACTTAAGGCCCTTTGACATCCTTTTTTGCATTCCATTATATGCTCTCCAGCTTATCCAAAAACTTCTTAATGGTGGCACCCAGAACTGATTATAGCACTCAAGATGGGGTTTAGCCAGGATACAGTACAGAGGGACCGTCACTTCTTGATTCCTGGAAATGATGCTTTTCTTATGCGGCCAAAGGTCACCTATGACTTTTTCACTGTCATATTACCCTGCTAAGGATGAGCTTGCAATCCAGTAAAATCATCATCTCTTTTTTAAACAAACTACCATCTAGCATAATACCTTTATCCTGCAATTATGAAATTGATTTTTTGAGCTCAAGTGTAAAACTTTACATTGATCCTTACTGAATTTCATTTCATCAGATTCAGCCCAGTGGTGCCAATACCTTACTGGATTTTGACTTTGTCATCTATTGTGTTAGCTGCCCCTCCACTTTTATATCATCTGAAAATTTGATAATGTTCTTTGCTTTTATCAAAGTCATTTAATCAAAATTTCAAAAAGCACAGGGCCAAGCAAAGATACCCAAGACATAGCAATAGAGACCTACTACCAAGTAGTCATTGAATCAGTAACTACACTTTGAGTCCAGCCATTCAACCAGTTCCAGATCAGTTTTAAAGTATTATTATCTACTTCACATCCCTTGCCATTTAGACAAGAAATGAGATATTTTTTCAAACACTTCTCTAAAACATAGGTAAACTATATTTAGTAGCCCTGCCAAAAAGAAAAGAAAAGAAGGTTTGTCCATCGTGACCTTGTGCTGATGAGGCCAGGCTTCCTTTTATTTATGAGAATCAAAGGTTAAGAGTTAGAAAGTACCTTCATGACCATCTAGTCCAACTCCCTCATTTTACAGATAAGGAAACTGAGGGTCAGAGGCTTAAGTGGCTTTCTTAGATTGGCAAGACATCTAGCAAACACATTGTCTGTTTTAAAATTTTATTGGTATCTTTTGTTTGTATGTCACTTCCATTTCCCAGTATATTCTTTCCCCTCTTCCATTCAGAGAACCATCCCTTTTAACAAAGAACAAAAAGGATGGAGGAAGATGCATTCTACCTCTTCTTGAGGGTCTGGCAAATTCATTCTTATCACTCTTTGTTGGGTGCATTACATCCAATCACAAGGAATCTGTCATTTCTTTTTTTTAAGCCATACTCTAGAAATCCAAATTCCATTCTCAGTGGCTCCCTTTCATATTATAAATCAGTTTTTCTCTTCATCATCCCTTGCTTTCTTTTTTATTTAAATTTTTTATTAACTTTTGTTTATTTTTAGTTTATATCATTCATTTCCACAAGATTTTGAGTTACAAATTTTCTCTCCGTCTTTCCTCTACCCACCACCCCAAAATAGCAATCCCACTGTATACCCCCTCCACCAATCTGCTCTCTCCTACACCCTCTGCCACCACCCCTTTGACTTTCCAGTAGGGCAAGATGGATCTCCCTACCCAGTGCCTGTATATCTTATTTCCAAGTGGCATGTAAATAATAATAATTATTATTATATAATATATATGTATATATACATATATTTTAAACATTTGATTTTAAAACTTTAAATTCCAGATTCTTTTCCTTCCTCCCTCATAACCCACCCCCACTGGGAAGACAAACAATTCAATACAGGCCGTATATGCGTAATTACACAAAATGTTCTTGAGAATTTCTTGAAGAATGATGTCTAGGTTCTTTTTTTGATCATAGCTTTCAGGTAGTCTAATAATTTTTAAATTGTCTCTCCTGGATCTATTTTCCAGGTCAGTGGGTTTTTTTAATGAGATATTTCACATTGCCTTTTATTTTTTTTATTTGTTTAGATCTGTTTAATTAATGCTATCTTGATTTCTCATAAAGTCATTCACTTCCATTTGCTCCAATCTAATTCTGAAGGAATTATTCTTTTCAGTGAGCTTTTGAGATTCTTTTTCCATCTGGCAAATTCGACTTTTTAAAGCATTCTTCTACTCATTGGCTTTTTGGGTCTCTTTTGCCATTTGAGTTAGTCTATTTTTTAAGGTATTATTTTCTTCAGTCATGTTGTTGACTCTCTTTTCATGATTTTCTTGCATCATTCTCATTTCTCTTCCCAATTTTTCCTCCACTTCTCTTACTTGATTTTCAAAATCCTTCTTGAACT
>CM053586.1:223131482-223169895 GCA_028646515.1 Pseudochirops corinnae | reverse complement strand
GTTCTGACTGTGTTGTCTTCCTCCTGTTCCATGCTTTGATCCTTTTTGTCCCCAAAAAAGGAATCTAAAGTTGGATTGCTGTGCTTGCTTTGCTTCCTTTGCTTGCTCATGTTGCCAGTCAATTACTTGACTTTTGAACTCTTTGCCATAGTAGAACTCTGCTTCCAGAGGGGAGAGCTTTGTCCCAAATGGCTAGGGTTTTCACAGCTGCCAGAGCTATTAGGAGATTGCTGTCTCTACAGCTCCCACCAGCTTTGGCTCACTGGTCAAACACCTCAGGATCACCACCCAAGACCATGATCCAGATCCAGGCAGATTAAGGCAAGCACACTCTGAATGGTCACTTGTCCCCCCTGCAATCTGCAGGCTGGGAGCTCTGAAGCAGCCATGTGGAGGTGGCTGCAGGGCTGCTGCTTCTGCCTCTTCTGGCTCTGGGGCAGAGGGCCAGACCTGCTCCTCCATCTCCCCTCCCCCCCCATATCCAGCCAAGTTCCACTGACCTTTTACTTTGTCTTTGGCATTTATGGGTTGATAATTCTGGAAACTGCTACAGCTGCCAACAATCTACTCTCAGAAAGTCCTCTCCAGCCCCGGCTGGTCTGGGGTTGGGCCGAGGTGAACCCGTCCTGTCTGCCTGCAGGGCTGCCTTCAGCAGGAGTTTTGTTTCTCTGTCACTTGGTGGGTCCTGGAGCTCTAAGATTTGCTTAGAGTCACATTTTGTGAGTATTTGGGGTGGTTGTGGGGGGGCCACAGAGTTTTCTGCTTCTAATCCTCCCTTGCTTTCAATGGTCAACACTGAAGAAAACATCTCCTGTGCTCTCATTATTTTCAGATTCTCATTCAAAACTTTATCATTTTTAGCTATTTTTCAAAGATTTTTTTTCTGCCAGCAGCCATTTCTGATCATATTAGTTGCCAGAAACTGGTAGTAATTATTTTATTTTGATAAGTTTTCAGAGGTTTTCTATTATGTCTCTGATTACATGCCCCATATATCAAAGACTTCTCTAGCTTGCTATTACCATGTCAACAAATAATTGCCTCAGTGTTCCCTGTGTGGGTAATCACTAACCACCAACTGTTCAACTTCAGCTCCTTCCTATTAGATGATCTTAAATTTGTCTTAAACTCCAAGTGAACACTAAGCATTTTCCTTTCCTTCTTTCCTCTTCTGTGTGGCATTCTTCCACTCCTCAATGTGAAGGAACAAGAGAAGGAGTAGGAGAATGAGGAGGAGGAGGACGAGGAGGAGGAGGAGGAGGAGGAGAAGAAGAAGAAGAAGAAGAAGAAGAAGAAGAAGAAGAAGAAGAAGAAGAAGAAGATGATGATGATGATGAAAAAGAAACATGGAATTGTCCCTGAAAACCTAGAGTATAAGGAGGCATTTCTTGTGCACCTACTCCAATGAGCTAAGCACTGTGCTACCAGAGGAAAGAGGAAAAAAGATGAAAATGAATACACCACCACCAACAACCCCTGCCCTCAAGAAGCTCTACATATATACAAATAAATTATGGTGGCTATAAAGAGCTTTAAAATTATTAGAAAGATGTATGATTTTGAATGAGAAATATATTTAACTTAGTCATTTATAAAAACATTGGAGGTTAAAAAAAAACCTGCAGTAGACTAGTGTGGGATAGTGGATAAAGGGTTGGATTTGAAATCAGGAAGACCTGAATCCCAGTCCTTCATCTGACACTAACTCTGAGACCAGGTTCAAGTCACTTAAGTTCCCTGATTTTCAGTTTCCTCATAAATAAAATGGAAATAATCATACGACATTACCCAATTCACAGGATTATTGTGAGGTTCAAATAAGATGAAGCACTTTACAAGCTTTAAAGCCCTCTCCAGGTGTCAGTTATTATTGTAATGACATAATGTGCTTGTTATTGTGCTATGGCCAGTGGGGCACTGGGCAGCACATGCAAAAGGGCTATACGTTATTGGCAATTAGTCTCTATGGGCAGAATTCCCTATTTAGCCCAAGGACCATAGCAATAGAAGCAGCCAGGAAGGTTTGGTTGGATTGGGTTTGTTGTTTTGTGTATGTTTTCATAAAGGTAAGTTGACAGGGAAAGTTTGTTAATACGAAACACAATCTGATTTATGCCGTGAGATTTTGCAATATTCATGTGTTGCAACATAAATTATGATTTTAATTGGAGGTTGATAATTATAGCTTACAAGCTATGTCAGTTAATCAGTGCTGAAATCAAGATTGCACTGAGCAACAACAGGCTTTAAGTCAGCATTCACAAAGAAGGGTGAACCCAACCAGGGAGTAACACAAGAATCCATTACTAGGAGATGAAGATATATAGGAAGTTCCAAAACCTAGTCATGTACTGAAAGCAGCAAGGTTGGGATTGGGGGGTAGGGGTGGGAGGAGACATTCAATTGCCCATTATAGTAGATTTAATATAGTAATATAGTAGATTAACTTAATTTAATATAGTATATATTATATATAATATAGTACATAATAGAGATTTAATACAGTAGATTTAAAGAATTTTTGAGAAAATTAGAAATGCCATGCTAGGTACCTCTGCCAATCCTATCCTTGATAATATTGCTGTGTTTGAGACAGAGGTTCTGGATGCTGGCCAACACATTCTCCCACAACATGCTCCTTGGTATCTCTGTCAACCTTCTCTGAGAGAGAAATTGGGGCTGAAGATAGAGACAAAAGAATAACCTATGTAGTAGAGGAGCCCAGAAACTATGCCAGATGAGGACTAATTGAAGGAACTAGAGGGGAAGACAGATAGAGAGAGACAGAGACTTGGGAACAGGGAGGAGATGAAAGCTATCTTTAATTTTTTTTTAAGCCTAGTCAATAAGCATTTATTAAGTGCCTACTATGTGCAAGGCATTGTACGAAGGAGTGAGAATAAAGAGACAAAAACGGTCCCTACCATTAAGGAGATCACATTGGGGAAGATTATATGCAAATAAGAATACACAAACAAGATGAATACAGGATAAATTGGAAATAACATCAGAAGGAAGACACTAGCATTGAGAAAGGAAAGCCTACAAGAAAATCTTCTTATAAAAAGTGGAAGAAGACTGGAAAGAAGCCAGGGAAGCCAGGATGAGGGGGAAGAGAATTACAAGCATAGACAAATGCAAGTGAAAATGGGAGTTTCCTTGCAAGCAACAAGGAGACCAGTGTCACCAAATTACAGAGTAGATGGAGGGGAGTAAAGTGGAGGGTTGGTTGTCACATAAAAGAAGAATTATACTTTATCCTGTGTGACTCCAGAGGTCAGAACAAGAAGTACTATCATCTTAGAATGGTGGGATTACAAGGTATAAGAGCCATTAAAGATCATCTAGCACAGATTCCTGACATTTCACAGCTGAGGATCAGCTCAAACAAGGTGAATGAGTTTCCCAAAGACAGGATTCAAAATCATGGTCTTTTGACTCCAAATCTAGAGCTCTTTCCATTAAAAAAAAGTTATTGGTAGGCAGATTTGGGAACATACCAACAACTGAAGATGCCAAACTGCAGAATGACCTACCACCATGGAATAGCATGCTCCGTTGAACTGAATAATAAATAATAGCTCACCTTTTCCAATAACAACAATATTAACAATCTCACATTTTCCCATGTTAAATGATAATAATAGCTCACATTTGGGTTCATGAGTTCATAGAGCAAGGAGGCTAGGTGGCACATGGAGCAGAGCACCAGGCCTGGAGTCAGGAGGGCCTGAGTTCAAATCTGGCCTAAGACACTTAACACTTACCAGCCATATGACGTTGGGTGAGTCACTTAACCCCAATTGTCTGCCCTGTCTTTCCCACTCCAAAAAGCAAAAAAAAAAGAGTTCATAGAGCACTTCATTCTCAAGGAAGGCATGCAACCCTGTAAAGTAGATGTGATAGAAAACTGAGATCCAAAAAAGTGTAAAGACATTTCCATGGTCACATAGTTAGAAAGAGCTAGTGTGGGACATTGGAGAGGACACTGTCTCTTCAGCCAGAGGTTCAAATCCCACATCTGTCACTTACCACCTGTCCTACACTCTACTTCTCTGCAATTCAGGATTCTCCTGTGTAAACTGAAAGGTAGGATGGTACTAGGGATACAAAAAAAAAAAAGGCAAAAGACATTCCCTGCCCTCAAGGAACTCATAGCCCAATGGGGGAGTCAACATTGCAAACAACTTGTGCTACCAAGATGTGAATAGGATAAATATCCATCTGGTGACTTCCCTGAAACTCAGTGTAACCAGGCACCTTAATACCCCACCACAGATATGGGACTAATGAGTTTTCTTACTGTAAATACTTCTCAACTCTTTTGAAGTTGTCAACCAATCAACCCAGAGGACAACAAATTCTCTTAGTATCGACTGTGTAAATGACTTTCTGTTATTTGCCAACTAAGTGGCACAATGGATAGACCTTCTTCCTGAGTTCAAATCTGGCCTCAGACATTTACTAGCTGTGTGACCCTGGGCAAGTCACTTAACCCTTTTTGCCTCAGTTTCTTCATCTGTAAAATGAGCTTGAGAAGGAAACGGCAAACAACTCCAGTATCTTTGTTAACTCAGACACTTATTAGCTGTATCACTCTGGGCAAACCACTTAACCTCATTTGCCTCAGTTTCCTCATCAGTAAATTGAACTCAAAAAGGAAATGGCAAACCATGCCAGTATCTTTGCCAAGAAAATCCCTGAATTGGGGCAGCCAGGTGGCTCAGTGAACAGAGCACTGGCCCTGGAGTCAGGAGGACCTGAATTCAAATCTAGCCTCAGACACTTGACACTTACTAGCTGTGTGACCTTGGGCAAGTCACTTAACCTCAATTGCCTTGCCTTCCTCCCTCAAAACAAAGAACACCCTAAATGGGATCACAAAGAGTTGGAATGACTGAAATGATAGAACAACAACAATTGTTAATAAGCCTTGCCTGACATAGCATACAGAGCTTCAAGGGATCACAGAGGCTATTTAGAAGCCAGTCTCTTCATTTTAAATACAGAAGTGACTCACTGAGGTTGCAACTTGCCCAAAGCTACAAAGGCAAAAGGTCTCAGAAACAAGATTTAAAGTCCTGGCCTCTTCAAAGTCAGTGCCCTTTCCACTTTCTGATTCTTCGTCCTCTACCCCTAATATACCTCTCTGAATTTTCCATGCAACCCTATGAACAGATATTATAATCTCCATTTTACAGATGAGAAAACTGAGATCCAGGGAAGTACAAAGACATTCCTATGGTCACATAGCTACGTAGAACTAGAACCAAGATTCTTACTCAGATTTTCTGACTCCAAGGTCAATGCCTTCAAAGAAGCATTGTAGCATTGTGAATAGGATTATTAGACTTGGAGTCAGGAACATCTGAGTTGAAATTCCCGTGTTTAAGTTAAACATCCAACAGGCACAGGGCATTGCACATAGTAGGTCCTTAAAAATGCTTATTGAATTAAATTCTATATGAAGTAGCAAGCACCCACCAGGTCCAGACAGCTATAATTTCTGACTTCACTTTCTGTTCTCTCCAAAATGCTCTCTCATGCCTTCAGTCACTCAATTGTCTTGCTTCCTTTTCCCTTGTAGAACTGAACTATTCCCAGGCACCTCTAACATTCTCCAAAACTCTGACCTTCATCTCCGTTTTAATCTTGCCTTAGACTTCTTTGCTCCACCCAACTTTCCCCCACTCACTCATCTTTGCTTTATACACCTACTCAGAAGTACTGTCTGCAACAGAAAAGAAAATGCCTTCCATACCACCCCACCCATTCTCTCCTTAACCACCTGCAACCTGGCTTTGGTCCCCAACCCTCACCGAAACTTTTCACTCCCAGATCCAGTGACCTCCTTCTTGCTAAATCCAAAGATCTTGCCAGTCATTCTCCAAAGGTCTTCTCTTCAGATTTAAAACTGTTGATCACTCCCCTACACACATAGACCATATGCTTCTGGAACTCTGAATTCACTGTGACGCTGTGTCATTATTGAAATTTTTCATATATGTATGTTTTGTCTCCCCGTCTAGTCCCTGTCCTCCCCCAAGGAAAAACTAGATTTTCTGCCTTTTTTGTATTTCCTACAATACCCAGAGAACTGTCATATAGATACATGTTATATGTTCAGTAAATACCAATTGAATTAATGTAATAGAATAATAGATTGAGAACTGAAAAGGGCCTACGAGATCATCTTGTACCTCTTTCATTTTACAGTTGAGGAAACTGAGGTTACAGAGAATAGATTTGCCCAAGGTCACCCAGTCGTGATTTAATAATAATTGGCCTTTAAATAGTACTTTAAAGATTGTAAAGCATTTTATAGATATTAGCTCATTTTATTTTCACAACAATTCATGGTTGTCGTTGTCCGGTCATTTCAATTGTGTCTGACTTTTCATGATCCCATTTGGGGTTTTCTTGACAAAGATACTGGAGTGATTTGCCATTTCCTTCCCCATCTCATTCGACAGATGAGGAAACTGAGGCAAGCAGGGTTAAGTGACTTGCCCAGGGTCACATAGATAGTAAGTATCTGAGTTCAGATTTGAATTCAGGAAGAGGAGTCTTCTTGACTCTAGTCCTAGTGTTCTGTGCACTATGGCGCCACCTAGCTGTCCCTCCAGTATTCTATCCACTGTGTCATGTAGCTGTCTACCCAGGTCAGGTCATCTTACTCCAAACCCAGAGTTCTTTTCATTTTTTTTCTTTTCATCACAAATCCAACTTCCCAGCTTCAAATAATGCAGAATAACAGAGTTAGGAGGGACCTCACAGGTCTTCTATTCCAATAAGAAATACCTCCAATAAGTGAGCATCAAACCTCTATTTGAAGAAGCCCAATGTGGGAGAACCTTCTGTGCCACCACCCCTCCCCAGGCAGTCCATTCTACTTCCAGTCAGCTCTAACTGTTAAGGACTTTTTTCTGACACCAATACTAAATCTCTGCGTTTTCTCTACTCAATAACCCTAGTTCTGCCTTCTGGAGCCCAGCTGAACAGAGCTAATCTCTCTTAAATATGATAGCCCTTCAAATTCATGAAGACACACCTGAAAACTATGGGTTTTTTCAGTCCCAAATGGTGAGGATACATTTTCTTCTTCATGCCCAGGGAAAATAGGTCCTCTATATTCCCCTGAATAGCTCTGGACCACACCTATAAATGTGCCACTATATAACAAGGTGTATAGTATTAGACAAGTCACCAAATGTCTCTGGGCCTCCTTTCTTCATCTATAAAATGAAAGGGTTGAACTAGATAATAATAAAATGGCATTTTATAGGTCTTGAAAGTTGACATAGTGTTTAACATATATTATCTCATTTGGGATACAATAGCCTTATGATTTAGGTCAAAGGGTCATAGATTTAGAAGTTCAAGGGATCTTAGAGGACATGCAATCCAACCCTTTATTTTATAGTTAAGGAAAATAAAACCTATGAAATTTAGGTGACTTGACCAAGGTCACTCAGGTAATAAGCATTGAAGGCAGAATGGGAACCTATGTCATCTGACTCCAAATTCAAGACTGTTTCCACTGTATCATGCGGTACCCCTCTACCCCTCTCCAAGGTACCAGAGGTTTTTAAAAATTATTATTATTTCTATTGGCATCTTTGGTCTTTACATTGTCAAAATTTCTCCCAATATCTAACCTGTCCCTCCTCCCTTGCCAGAAAGACATCTTACTAGAGTCATTATTATATATGGAGAGAGAGAGAGAGAGAGAGAGAGAGAGAGACAGAGAGAGACAGAGAGAGACAGAGAGAGACAGAGAGAGAGAGAGAGAGAAAGAGATCATCAAATTACAGATGAGTCTTAAAGATATAAGTGATCAGCCCCATGGTTACACAACTAGTCAGTATAATAGGCAGGATTTTAACCTTTCTCCTTGATTCTAAACCCATTATTGTGTAAGGTCCCTTCCATCTCTAACACTTCTGGTCCTAAAATGTCATCAGGATTTTTCAGATGTGGCTCCTTTGAAAAATGAAGGGAGAAAGAATCTTGCACTAACAGGATTTGCAACGGGCAGAACTTATAATGAATTACCAGTTGAAGTAAAGAAGATAAATTAAGAATCTGGAAACAACTTTAATTACAAAGTATGAATCCTGTGCTTCAGAAACTGGTCTTTTTCTTTTATCTTGCTAATAGAGATTCATGTCAAAATACTTGTCTGAGGTTGGGGCATAGTTAATGATTCAACTTGCTATTGAGTGGAATGCACAGAGATACCCTAAAATCAGTCAATAAAGTCAGTTGATGAGCATTTATTAAGTGCCAGGCATTATCCTAAACACTGGTATTTTAAATACCAACAACACTTTCACAAATTTACCTCCTTAACCTCTCTAAGCCTCAGTTTCCTCATCTGCAAAATGGAGACACCATCCACAGTAGTACTTACCTCACAGGAGTCTCCACGGAATGAATCCATTGAAAGCGTTTTGCAAAACTTAAAGTGCTATGTAAATGGAAGTTATTGTTATTATTGAAGAATGCTGAGGTTGTAAATTTATATATAGAAAGCCATAATCTGCATTGGTGGTAGAAGGTCCCATGCTGATAAAACCTCACATTCTTGATTCATTTAACATATTACACAGACCCATATTCCCTACCAGATAGAAAAGCTTAACTGAAAATTTAAAATCAAAGAGCATTCAAAGAAAAAAAAAGAACTTGTATTAAGGCTGTGTTACAGGTTCCTATATGAGGAATCAGAAGACATGTGTTCAGTTCCTGACTCTGTAACTTACTATTTTACAAGATTTAGACAAGTCACTTAATCTCTCTATGACTCAGCTTCCTTATCTACGAAGTTACAAGGTTGTTTTAGATGACCTCAGAGATCCCTTCCAGTTCTAAATATATGTAAAAACGTTCTACTTTTCCTTTTGTTGCTATGTAACTTTAGAAGTTTGCATTCATATCTCTTAAAACTTCTTTCTTTCATATTGAATTCAAGTGCATCTTCTGGATCCTTAAGGACCAAACATCATTACTTTCCAACGTGCTACTACCAAGAGTATGAAATGGGTAGTTAGAGGGAAATCTAACATTCTCCACCTCCTATTGGTGACTAGAACTGTATTTCCTCACTTCTGAAGAGCATGGAGCATAACGGAGCTCTCTTTCCTCATTTCTATCTTTCTCTTTTCCCATTATACTTTTTGTCCTCAAGCATAAGCCTAAAGTGGTTTATGGTGGATCAGTGGGAATCCCAACAGAAGAAAATTCATTTTAATTGGATGATGAGAGAAGTATTCCGATATCTTACAGGATCAGAGATTTTGAGCTGGAAGGATCTTTAAGGTCCTTTTATACAGACCCTTTATTTGACAGAGGAAGAAACTGGAGCCCAAAGAGGGTAGATAGATACATAGATAGGTAAGTAGGTAGGTAGGTAGAAAAATAGATAATAGATTGAGGGGTTGACAGAGCTAGTTACCATTAATTAAGAACCTACTATGTTTCATTGCTAAGCATTGGGGAAACAAATAAAAGCAAGGAAGAAAGTCCCTGCCTTCAAGAAGCATGCATTCTAAAGGAGAAAAACAATACATAAAGGAGAGGTGGAAAAAATGAGGGGGTGAGGAGGAGCACAAGGTATGGAGATGGCTGGGAAGTAGTGAGAAGGCCCAGTTCATGACAAGCTGAGTCACAAGCTCACCTATCAGAGCCTGGAATCTCAGAGGAAGAGACTAAACCATTATCAGTTCTGCCCCTTGCAAATCCTGTTAGTGCAAGATTCTTTCCCCCTTCATTTTTGAAAGAAGCCACATCTGAAAAATCCTGATGACATTGTAGGAGCAGAAGTGTTAGATATGGAAGGGACCTTATACAGTAAGGGGTTTAGAATCAAGGAGAAAGGTTAAAATCCTGCCTATTATACTCACTAGTTGTGTGACCATGGGGCTGATCACTTACATCTTTAAGACTCATCTGTAATTTGATGATCTCTCTCTCTCTCTCTCTCTCTCTCTCTCTCTCTCTCTCTCTCTCTCTCTTTCTCTCTACATATATAATAATGCCTCTAGTAAGATGACTTTCTGGCAAGGGAGGAGGGACAGATTAGATATTGGGAGAAATTTTAACAATGTAAAGACCAAAGATGTCAATAGAAATAATAATAATTTTTTAAAACCTCTGGTACCTTGGAGAGAGGTAGAGGGGTATCACATGATACAGTGGAAACAGTCTTGAATTTGGAGTCAGATGACATAGGTTCCCATTCTGCCTTCAATGCTTATTACCTGAGTGACCTTGGTCAAGTCACCTAAATTTCACAGGCTTCATTTTCCTTAACTATAAAATAAAGAGTTAGACTGCATGTCCTCTAAGATCTCTTTCTGGTAGAAAGGAGATGGAGATGATGGCCAGAGTACAGACGCCATGATATAAAAGTGTTGACTTGCCCAAGGTCACTTGGGGAATAAATATCAGAACCAAGATTCTAACCCACTCTCTGACTCCAAATCCAGTGCTTGTTTTTCACTGGGCCTTTTTCCTTCTGACCCTAACCCTTCTCTAGTATGTATAGATAGGTACCTATTCTACTGAGGAGCTTGAAAAGACATCCCTATAGTTATATTGATATAAACTTCACTTAAAAGGGTAGACTACTTGGGTGTGTTATCTGTTTTTATATAATAATGTGTTTGTTTACATTGTATCTATAAATGGAGGGACTTCCTGAGAAGTTCTTATATTCATCTCTTCTAACATAACAGTATTTAAACACAATATAATTCAATTCAACATTTATTAAGCACATACACTGTTTGAGGACTTATACTAAGATGCACAGATCCTGAAGATACAGACCATGCCCTCAAGACACTCATGATATAATGGAAGGAGGGGAGGGGCACAGTGGGAAGGAGACTTGGGTGCTATAATTGCAATACAAGGGAGAGGAGGCGGCATGGTAGCTGGCTTTAATTATGTGAACGTCTTTTTCTTGGAAGAAGAAATAAAGTTCTCCTGCTTGTCCCCAGAGAGCAGAACTAGAAACAAGGGCAAAAAGTGGCAAAAAGGTCAATTTGGGTTGAATATCAGTCTTCCTGATGTGAGGCCTGTCACAGTATCCACTCTGCCACCTAACTGCCCTGGAGTCAGAAAGAACTGAATTCAAATCTGACTTCAGACACCTACTAGCTGTGTGACCCTGAACAAGTAGTTCGACTTCTTTCTGTCTCACATTCCTCAACTGCAAAATGAGGCTCATAATAGGACTTATCTCCCAGGATTATAGGTGGAGCTAGGTGGTTCAGTGGACAGAGTACTGGGCCTGGAGTCTGGAAGATTCATCTTCCTGACCCAACTAAACACATGCACACACCCAGGGTTGTTATGAGGATCAAATGACAAAATATATATAAAACATTTAATACGGTGACTTGCACACAGTAGGCATTTAGCTTATTTTTTTTCCTTCCTTCTTGCTTTCCCTCCTACATTAGGAAGATTACTGAGGCAGCAGTGTGAAGGATGAATTCGAGAAGACTGGAGGCAGGAAAGCCATTTGGGAGTCTTGTAATAGAGTGGGAAATGAGACTCTCAGATGAATCAAGAAAAGTTGAGGTTAAAAGAGAATGAAAGACAGCAGCTGCACAACTAACCAAATGTGGCACAGTGGAAGCAACACGAATCTAGAGTCAGAGGAGCCAGGTACAAAGCCAGGGTAACTTACTAGCCAGGTGACAGATCATTCCTCTGGGATTCACTCAGGTTTCTCATTGGACACATAGTAGGCTTAATAAATGTTTTATTTTTGGCTGATCTGTAAAGTGAGAAGATTGTCCCAGATGATTTATAAGTTGTTGTTGCTTTTTTTTTCAGTTCCCATGGCTCTATGACTGTATATGTTTGTGTGTATGTGCATATGTATATGTGTGTATATGTAGGTAGGTATGCAGATATATAGAATTTTAAGACTTGGTAACTGATTGACTGAAGGGAGTGGGACAGATCCGAGGGAGAAAGAAGAGGCAAAGATGATTATAAAATTCAAATCCCCAGCACTTGGGACAATAGTGGTACCATCAACAGAAAGCAACAAGTGGGGTGGAAGGAGGGGAGAAGATTTGAGGAAAAAGTGAGTTCAGCTGTGGACATGTTTGATGTGCTAACAGACATTAAGATGGAGTTTTCTAGCAGATATCTAGAAATATGAGACTACAGCTTTAGGGGAGCAATTGGGTAAAGTTGAAAGTGGAAATATAGATTTGGGAGTCATCAACATAGAGGTGATAATTAAGACTGTGGGAGTGAAAGAGGTTAAGAGAAAAAGTATATAGATACAAGGGAACCAAGAGCCGATTCCTGAAGGACATTTGCAGTTAGACGGCAGGATGAAGGTGGAGTCAGCAAAAGAGACAGACTTTAAAAGATGCTTAGTAGCATTTTATAGGTTCTTTGGGATTAGTAAATAGACTTCTCATACACACACACACACACACACACACACACACACACACAAGCATGTGCGTGTGAATATGGTTTTTTTGTAACTAAAGAATGTTTCTTCATTATTAGTGCTTAGACTGATAGGTTGATGCTATCAGATAATATACAGCCTATGGTGGAAATCTCGATCGTGCAGAATGACAAACTGCTCAAAGAAGAAAAAATCTTGGTGAATGATCGTATGTTAAGAAAATGATATGGTAATTCACAAAGCCATGACAGGCTTGATATGCTACTCCTCCCAACCTCACCCTTGGGCAGGGCCTGGGGTGGGATCCACCATGTGTTGGAACTGAAGACTTTCCAAATTGTGGTCTGGTCTCTGGCAAGTGATGCAAAGCCTGAAACAAAGTTGGGGAGCAAGAAAAGCCACATCCCCAAATAGACAGGTATGAAAGTGATCATCTAGAGTCAGAGTCAGTGACCTGAATAATAGGAACTAAGAAGATTCCCTAAAGAAGGGAATATTAGTGGACTGAACAGAAACAAGAGTTGGTAAGTACCAAGATCAAAGGGAGTTCAGAAGCCAGCAAGGAGGCATGGTCTGGGGGTCAGCCTGACATGCTGTTGCTTTCCATATTGTTCTCCAGAGAAATAGTTGTCATTAAGCAGCAGTGAACAATCTATATTCTGAGCTGACCAGGATCACATCTCTTTGGATCACATCTCTACCAACCTCAAGTCCAAGGGCTAAGGAACATTCTATTTTAAAAATCTACACAGGGAAAAATTACAAAAGCCTTAAAAATTCCAGGGGCAACTAGATGGTTCAGTGGATAGAGCACCAGGCCTGGAGCCAAGAAGACTGATCTTCCTGAGCTCAAATCTGGCCTCAAATACTTACTAGATGTGTGACCCTAGAAAAGTCACTTAACCCTATTTGCCTCAGTTTCCTCGTCTGTAAAATGAGTTGGAGAAAGAAACGGCAAACCACTCCAATTATCTTTGCCAAGAAAACCCCAAATGAGGCCACAAAGAATTAGACACCACTGAAATGACTGAACAACAAAAAAGTCTAGAAAAGAAAAGAATTAGAAAACAAATTGCTGATCATCTTTAAGTATTTGAAGGAAGAAGGATTAATCTTGTTCTACTTGACTCTAGCAGTCAGAACGAGGGGCAATGGGCAGAAGTGGCAAAGATGCAGATTTTGGCTCAGTCCATGGGAAAACTCCTTATCTTATCCAAAATCGAGAAGGAATGCCTCAGGAGGCAGTGAGTTCCTCATCACTGGTAGCCATCAAGAGGAAGTTGGATGAGATGACTACTTGTCAAGGATTTTATAGGGGGGGATTCTTATTCAGGCATGGGTTGAACTGGCCGACCTCAGGTGTCTTCCAGCTCCGTCATTCTGTGAATCTGTGAACTATGAAGCTTAAAAACAATACCTTACATTTGCAGTTTTAAGGATGCTTCTTTATATCTCAACCCTGGACAACTTCATTAAATAGTTTATTTGCCCAAAGGGCAGGGATGCATGCAAGCACCTATTGATGGAATTTCTCCTGCAAATTAAATTCATTCTTAATGCAATTTGTCTTTCAGCATATGGAAACAATATCATTGTATAAAACCAGTAAATAAAATGATATCTGCCAAAATGGAATTCCATCTTTGTCTTTTTTCTTACATCTTTCCTCTGAATGGCTTTGCTAGTTTCCTAATCTCCCAGCTATGCTACTATATGTATTTATTATGATGATGAGGATGATCTTATTGAAATTATTATTACTATACACACTGTAATAGGCAGTTTGGTCTAATGGGTAGATAACTACCCTTGTAGCCAGTTCTCTCATACACATTAGCTGTGTGACACTGGGTAACTCTCCAAGAATGTAAGTTGCAGCAAAGGTGCTAAGTAGTCAATAAGTCAATAAACATTTATTAAGCACCTACTATATACCAGGGAGTGAACTAAGCCTATGGATACAAAGAAAGGCAAAAGACAGTCAATCCTTACTCTCAAGGAGCTCATAGTTTAACGGGGAGACAACTTGCAAACAGCTACGTTTGAACAAGCTACAGACAGAACAAATTGGCAATAATCAAAAAATGGAGGCACTAGGATTAGGCTGAATTGAGAAAGATTTCCTACAGAAGGTAGAATTTTAGCTGGGACTTGAAAGAGGCAAGGGAAGCAAGGAGGCTAACCAACATTAGTAGAGGGCCTTTCCTCACCTGGGAGTTCCCTTCAACAATGAACCACTAGTCCACTCCTTATCCCTATAAGAGTTAATATTTGTATGGCATTTTAAGGCATAGAGGATCTTTTTCACATGTTATCTCTTTTGATCCTCACAATAACTCTATAATGTAGAGAGAGCAATTATGACTAGTCCCATTTTGCAGGTGAAGAAACTGAGATTCAGAGAAATAAAGTGAGCTAAGCAATGTCACATCACTAGTGAGTGACAGACTAACATCCACCCTACTAAGCCTAGTGTTCTTTCCATGACACTGCTGCCACCACTCTTTTTGTTTTTAGCTCCTTAAAGGCAGGGACCTGGTTTTTGCCTTTCTTTGCAACTTCAAATCTTAGCACAGTGCCTTACATATAGTATGTATTTAATAAATGCTTGTTGGCTGACTGACTTACTATCTGTTCTAATCTTCTAAATCAGTGGTGTGAAACTAAAATAAAAATGGGGGCCACTATATACATAAGGATCCCTGCAGGTGCAGATTGTCTTAGAAAATGACATATTAACATCATCTATGCTTTATTGTATTTTATTTATTTTGTTAAATATTTTGCAATTCCGTTTTAATCTGGTTCATGCTGCACTCAGGAGAGTTGCTGGCTGCATGAGGCCAGCTGGCAGCTTGTTTGACAACTGCTCTAAATCACTCCTTAAATTCCTTATTTCTCAATTTGTCTCTTTCCCAATAACTAGCCCAAGCAATTGGCTCATCACTGTGAAATCAAAATATTTTAATTCTCTACAAGATAACCAGTGGCTTAATGTAAGGAAAACCTCCCTAACAATTAGAGCCATCCAAAAGTGGAAGATGGTGCTCCTTAAGTAGAATGCTAAGAAGGGGCTTCTCTATGTCAAGCACGTGAAGACTTCCCCTGGAGAAAAGGGTAGATGAGAACAAGAAATACCTAAGGGCAAGTCATAGGCTCTAGAACTGGGAAGGATTTCAGAAGTCACTTAGTCCACTTCCCTTATCTTATAGAGGAGGGAACTGAGACCCAGGGAAATTAATTGACTTGACCAATGTCATACAGACAATAAGATTCAGAAGTGGAATTTGAACCTGGTTCCTCAAACTCCAGAGTCAATGTCCTTCCCTCTGTGCCACGGCATCTTTTTAAGGCTCAGTTTCCTCCTTTGTAAGATGGGGATGATACTTGTAGTCTCTCCTTTGGCACATTCTGGCTGTGTGACCTTGAACAAGTAACTTAACTTTTCAGTGCCCCAAGAAATACTTCTAATACTATAAGTTGTAGAACAGGTGCCAATCTGCATTGATGAGGGGAATTCCCTCTCTGGGAATTCCTTATGAAATCACAGGCCTTGTCAAAAAGCCCCCCAAGATTGTTGTGAGGGAAAAGTTTATAATACATTAAAGTACATTATTGCTATTAATGTTATTACTATTATCATCATAATTTATATCACATATTATTATGCCTTATATAGTATAACATATGCGTCATATGTAATGTTACACATATATAATATATTATAACTTCATATATAATTGCAACATATATTATTATAACATGTAATACATATTATTGTAACATACATCTGACTAGAGCATTTCTTTACATTGTCATTTTTTTAAATGTTTGACCTTTTTATGAATTACATTTTAACCTATACTGGAAGCAAAGTTTGTTAAAAGACACATAGAAGTTGCTCTCTGGAATGTTACTGTTTTTTAATTACCTTACCCTCTGAATCAGCAAATTAAAGGTGAGAATAAGGTGACTCAGGGAGAAGTGAATGTAAAACATCAGTGTCCCTCCTGGAACTGACCTGACTACTTTGCTGATTAACATGAGAAAAATGTATGGGGCCCTCGCTGAGCAAAATCACAAAGATATTGCAAGCTATTTTAATAAAAAGGTAAAATATTACACCCCTCCCCCCACAAAAAAATTCACCTGTGTTTAGGGGAACCCATGAAACTGGAAATATTCAGCTTATCCATCCCTTTATTTCATTTTGTTATCTCAGAGCAAAGAGTTGAATGTACAGCTATCCACTAGCTCTGAAGAGACAGCGGTAACAAGAGTAAGATTGCTGAACTGAGTCATACCCTTGAAATCTTGGAATTTGAGCTTCAGTCCCAATAGTATCTGGTAAGAAATCTGCCTATTCAGTGATTAAACATTTACTATCACTGAACATGTCCCACACACAGTGATAAGAAATGGGGAGAGAAAGAAAGGTGAAAAACAAAGACCGTGCCCTCCAGGAGGGCAAAGTCCCTGCTCCTCCAGGAGTTCCCATTCTAATGAGGAAGATAATATAGATAATTATGTACACATACAGTAAATACAGAATAAATGGGAGGTCATCACAGAAGAATGGGTAGCTAGGTGGTGCAGTGGGTAGAGTGCTGGGCCTGGAGTCAGGAAGGCTTATCTTCCCAGACTCAAATCTGGCCTCAGATAATTACCAGATATGTGACACTGAGCAAGCAAGTCACTTAACTCTGTTTGTCTCAGTTTCCTCATCTGTAAAATGAACTGGAGAAATGGCAAACCACTCCAGTATCTTTGTCAAGAAAACCCCAAATGGGGTCATGAAGTGTCAGACGTAACTGAACAGCAACAACAAATCTCAGAGGGAAGGAGGAAGCTCAGGGAGCTTGGGATAGACCTTTTGTAGAAGGTAGGACTGGAGCAGAGTCATGAAGGAAGCCAGAGAAGCTAAGAAGTGTGGGTTTAGAGGGCAGAGTGTTCCAGGCATAGATGACACCAGATCAAAAACTGAAAGGCAGGAGATGTGGCAGGAGATCATGTGTCAGCAGCAGTAGGTGGCAAGTTTAACTAAATCATAGAATGTATAGATAAAGGTAAAGTGTAAAAAGACTGAAAAGATAGGAGACGGCCAGATTATGAATGCCAAACACCCGACTTTACAGCTGATGCTGGAGGTAATTGAAAGCCATTGACAATTATTGAGTAGGTGGTTGACGTGGCAAGACCTACACTTTAGGAAAATCACTTTGGTAGCTGAGTAGAGGATGATTTCAGGTTGGGAAGGACCTGAGGCAGAGTGATTAATTAGAAGGCTATTAAAAATAGTCTTAAGTGAGAGGTAATGAGGACTTGGACCGAGAAGGCGGCAACTGTGAGATGTTGTAAAGGTAGAAAAGACAAGATTTGACAACAGATTCATTCATTCACTCACTCTTGGATAATAATTAGTCAAGTACTTGCTACATACAGTGGGAGAGAGAAAAAAGCAAGGCATAGCCATGTCCTAAATAAACTTGCAATCTAGTAATTTTTAAACATTTTTAATTTAATCAAACAACCATATGTCAAGTATCTACTACAAGCAAGTCATTGTGCTAGTCACTGGGGACCTAAAGATAAAAAATTTCTCAGGTCCTGCCCTAATGAAGTTATATTTTACTGGAAGGATATAACATTTGCACAGAACAGTGTGACACAAAGACTTATGATTATACTATTGGAGAAATACAGAGAGAGCTAAGACAATTTAAGGAACATTTTCTGGAGGAATCAAAGAGGCCTTTTCAGAAGACAGAGCACCTAAGAGAGGAGTTTTGAAACAAGAGTAGAATTTGGACACCTGGAGTTCATCCCAGGTTTGAGAGATTGTCTTGAATGAATACATGGAGGTGGGAGACAATATAGCAAATGCAGAAACCAGCTATTAGTGCAGTTTGGATGGAATGTAGAGAATGTGAAATCAGACTGTTTAAGTAGATTGAAGCCAGTTTTTTTGTTTGCTTGTTTGTTTTGGTGGGAGAGACAGAGGCCAAAAGACTTCCTTTATGTGAAAGCAGATTGGTTTCATGACAGTTTTCTTAATTCATCTTCAGCTTTTAAGCTAACCTGTATTAGCATGAAGATATGTACTCTGAGACTAGCAAGAGAGCTTATAAGCTATTTAAGGAAAGCAGTGGATGCAGCATACACACACAGGAGCTGTGATCTCACCGGCATGGCAACTCCCAGTGGGAAAATTTCCTCTAACACTGCAGATCTATTTTTGCTCCATAATTTAGAATAACAGAGAATTGCTTGGGCCGCTGAGAGGTTATGACTTGCCCAGAGTCACACAGACAGTATGGGTCGAAGATAGGACTTAACCTCAGTTGCTTCCAAATCTGAGGGCAGCTCTCTATCCATTTATATCTTGCTGCGTCTCATATAAATGAATATGTGAAGGACAGTGACATATATAGATGACGTGAGTAGCCCATTGTGCATAACTTCAAATGCTCCTGGAAATGACAAATTCTCAAATCAACTTCCATAGCATCCCAAGACCATTGTATCTCTTTGGTGTGTGTGTGTGTGTGTGTCTGTGTGTGTGTCTGTGTGTCTGTGTGTGTCTGTGTGTCTGTGTCTGTGTCTGTGTCTATGTGTGTCTGTGTGTCTGCGTGTCTGTGTGTCCATATGTGTGTTGGTTGCCCTTTGTTTTTCAAAGAGAACTATTGACATTCAGGTTATTGTCTTGATTCATGAGTGAATTGGATTCCAGCAAGGCAGAGTTGCACAAAATCATCAGCCTCATTCTCTTCCTAAGTTAAGATAACTGGCAATGGCCCAGGATGTAGTAGATGATCTTGTCATCTTCAATGTCTGATCAAATTCTAAGTGTTCCACAGCACCTGCTTCAGCCACCTTCTATTAATGATGACTGAATCTAGCCATAGTTACCACGCTAAAAATAGCTACCTCGTAAGACTCTTCCTATGAAGGAAGGAGCAATTCTCCATGTACCTACGGTAAAATGTGGGGTAAATTAGAAAGCACACTGGCTCTGGAGTCAGAGAATTTGGGTTCAAATCTCACTTATGCTATGTAACTCATAACCCAAATCCCCTACCAATAGATGATTGCCAGACCATATAGAAGACAAATTTTGAATGAAAAGCATTTAATTAAGACACAAAACAATACAAGTAACAAGGAAAGGAAACAAATAGCAAAAAAAAAAATCTTCTGCACTTAGGCAAGTCAGAAGAATTGACTAAAGAACACCACCTATCATTCTGTCCAATCTATCTCTAGCAACTAATCAAAACTCTCCATCTTTTACTCTCACCTATTTGACTAGACTTCTCAGAGCAATCTGAGGATGACTTAAAAATTCAGCAGAGTACTGTTCCAAATTATCCACAGTATCACATATTTAGAATTGGAAGGTATTTCAAAGGATACTTAATGCAACCTCTCCCCAAATCATGAATCCCATCTAAAATACCACCCCCAAGTCTTCATGGAAGCTCTGTTTGAAGACCTCCAGTGGTAAGGAAGATTTTACTTCTCTGCTCACCCAACTAGCCCATTCTACTTTTGGGGAGCTGTGTTAGAAATTATTAGTTGTAATTTTCCTTCTATTTTAGCATAAATTGATCTCTCTGCAACTCCTCCTACTCCCTACTGCTCCTAGTTTGGCCAACTGGGACCAAGGAGAATAAGTTCCATTTTCCTTTCTACATGACAAGCCTTCAAATGGTTGAATATCTGCTGTATAAACATATTCCTTCTAGAAGAAGTAATAGTTGAAGTATCTGTCCCATCCCTCTTAAGTCTTCTTTTCTACCAATCCTTGTATCCAAATTCAGGTTACCCATACATTAGATCCTGCCTAAAAATGAACCATATGCTATATCTCTCCTCTCCTCTTTTATCTTTAATTTTCCCTGCTTGTCTTCTCTTTATCCCAAACATAGATTTCTTTAAAAACAAATTGTTGATGCCATTAGGGTTTGGTTTTTGTTTGTTTGATTACGAACATTTTCCAATGGTCTCCTCCTTCCCCATAGAACCCTCCCTTGTCACAACAAAAGCCAGGGAAGCAAAGCTGCCTAACAAAGAAACCATATCTTAGTGCAAACCAAACTTTGGATCTACCTAAAGCAAGGGTTTGTAACCATTTTGTACCATAAACCCAGGCCCATCATTCTACCCACTACACCACCTTCCTGCCTTAGAAATAAATCTTATTTCAGCAAAGTTGACCTGGTACTCTAGTTTCCTTAGCACTGGACTGGTGGTAGTGGTGACTGAAGGTGAGAATATGGTATTATTTCCACACTAGGTCTCTGAAAGTAGGTGAGGGTATAGGTCTGGCTGAGGGGGCAAGTGGTTTCTCCTTGGCTTAACTTTGTGAGGAGCTAAGCTTACCAAGATTATTGAATCAGTTCAAGTCTACCAATAACTTTCTAAAGTTTTTCTCTTAGTTGAGAAGTTCAAAGCAATTGAATGACATCATGACTTAATTAAATCATATTCCCTAAATTGATATGACTATATAAAGTAAAAATCTGATACAACGTAATTAACCAATTGGATGGATAATGTAGTCTAGACTGACAATGCCAGCATCATAAAGGGATTACCACTGTAATTTTCTATGATGATTAATAACTATCATTTGTTATTTTTAACAACCTTTCCAGAGCTGAACACAATCCAGAGCTAAGAACTTCTATTGATTCAGGGTCTAGAATTTCAAGAAATGGAAATCAGAAACTCAGATTCTAGATCTGGCCCAGATCTAGGATCTAAAACTAACTCTTCAAGGTCAAGAAATTTTTTTATCATAGGTAATAATGTTTCCAAGTCACTCTATTTTTCATCAACATTTTTGGTCCTGAGGAAAACTAGTTGAGGAAAGAAAATCCAATCATGTATTGCAGGTTTTTTTAAGTCATGGTTTATATACAGTCAATTCCTAAACAATGGAAACTCAACAATTAGTTACACTGTGCAAGAACTGAATTTGACCATCTGTGTTTTCTTTGCATATTAATTTAATGAGGCCTTTGGGGAAGTGCAAGGTACTTTCTGTGAGAGAGTAGAAGGAGGTGGAAGAAGAAAGGAAGGCCACAGCTGCTCGCATTATGTCAAAAAGGTGGCATAGTGGACAAGATTCTAGGCTTAAAGTCAGGAAAATCTAAGTTTAATTTGTTTTTATTTCTTGCTTCATTTCTTCTAAGTATTCTTGTAATTCTTGTGGGAAAATCCATTACTGTTTTTTTTTCCCTTTAAGTCTCTACTTGCAGTTGTTATGACATTAGGTTTACAAAAATATTTTATACTGATCAGGATCTTCTTCAATTTACTTTTTCTCAATTTCTAAATTGGGACTTCATGCCAAGGTCAGTCTCCACCCCTTGATACTTTTGGGTGGGGTGGTTGACTTTATAAAGTCTCATCTTGAATCCCCTGGGTTTTTATGTTGACATATACCTGCTGGTATTAGGTTCTCCCTGAAATTTGAAGTTCAAATTTCTGTATCTTCACACTCTCTTTGGAAAAAGTGTTAGATATCTTAGGATCCCCGGGTCTGGGTTATTCTGGTCTGATCACTGCAGCACTTTGGTGGTTAGCACCTCCCTGATGCTGCCGTTTACCATTCATAGGGGGTTCCAAGGTCCTCATCCTAGGGCTTCCTAGGCTTTCTAATGTTCCTGGAGCTTTCTTAGGAGAGTTTTCTTTCTTGCTGCCTTGGGGCAGTGGGGGGGTGGCTGGGGAAGGACAGAGTTTTCCAAGTAATGTGATGTCCTGTCTCTGGTTGTTCTGACGCTTTTATTTTCTTGAGAAACTCTCTTTCTTATGGCCCATGGACTGACTTTTTGTGTAGATCTCAAGTGGAAGACATCACTTGCCACTGTTTCTCATTGGATTAACTGAACATTATTCAGTCTGGTGTAAACTTCACCAGTACATATGTGGGAGCTGGGTGAACTGCCTCTAATTCCATCAATCTCAAATGAAAAGTAATTAAGTATCTCCGGAGAAAGATTCCACAAAATGAAGGAGCTGTTGAATGTGTTTCTATGGAACCATATAGTTTGAAGTCATTCATGCCCATCAATTGATTAGTAAGATGTTTTGGTTTGGCTCCCTGTTTAATTTGGAAGTCATTTTTAGTTTCATTTAGAAAATATGATAATGGATTTAAGACTAGGTTTTAAATGTTTCCCTAAAATGTGTCCTGTTTTATATCAATTGTTTTTGATACTATTGTGTTTGTAGCATGTTTTAATAATGTCATTAGATTGTAAGCTCCTTGAGGGCAGAGACTGACTGTCTTTTGCCTCTTTTTGTATCTCCAGTGCTTAGCACAGTGCCTAGCACATAGTAAGTACTTGATAAATGCTTTTTTAATTGAATAGAATTGAATTTTACCTTTCTTTGTATCCCCTGCATTTAGCAAAGTGTCTATCACATAATAGATGCTTAATAAAGGTTTGTTGGGTGACTTACTGTCAATTAACAAGTATTTATTGAGGTCCAAGCATATTTCATCTTCTTTGCTAAGCACTGAGGATATAAAGAAAGGCAAAAATAGTCCTTACCCTCCAGGAGGTTATATTCCAATGGAGGAGACAAAAGAGATAGCAGGGAAAGTCTCTCGTGTGCAAGAACTGGGAAAAACCTCATGCAGAAGGTGACCTTTGAGCTGAATCTTAAAAAAGTCAGAAGACAGTTTTCCATGTGAACATCAAACATTTGTGTTCTCATTATACTGTACTTGAGAAAATTAGATATATTTGTAATATATGAGTTAGCCATGAGTTCAGAACTGCATCAAAGGTTTTGTGCTAATCAACTTCGGCAGAATTAATGATACGACATTTCTAAGGGATGTGTGCAAGATCTGTGATTTCATTGCTAGCAGGAGTCCCTGGTAAGGAAACTCCCCTCTATAGTTTTAGGACTTTGCGTATGGTACAGAGAGGGTCACATAGTCAATGTGTATCAGAGGTAGGCAAGACTTGAACTCAGGTCTTCCTACTCTACAATTGGGTCTTTATTTACTACACAGTGACAAAAATATTATTACTCCTGATTTTATGGATGAGAAAACTGGATCATAAACATAAATACACAATCACACATTCACATTAGCTCCTGCAACAATTAAAGAAAAGAGCTAGGCTCTCAAGCTTTGTATTAAATGTCCTAAGAAGTTCTACTTCTTTCTTTGTCTTGGAATATAGGATAATTACTAATAACTACAACAATTAGTATTTATATAGTGTTTTAAAATTTATGAAGCACTTTATGAATATTATCTCATTTCATCCTCATTATAAGAGATAAGTGCTATTATCCCCATTTTATAGTTGAGGAGACTGAGCCATATAGGGTTAATGACTTGACAGTGTCACATAGGTAGATTGGAATTCAAGCCATCCTGACTCCATCTACTGTGCCACTTAGTTACTTCTCCTAGCACTGAGACATTCGTGATTACATCATACAACCTTCACTTAATAGTTGAAGAAACTGCTGCCCAGAGAGGTTAAGCCATTAGTCAAATAGGTAGTTATAGAAGCAGGATTTTGACCCAACTCCCCTGACTCTGAGCTCATTCCATTGCACCATATTAGGGACAACTAAGTGGCACATTGAATAGTGTGCCAGGCTGGAAGTCAGGAAGACTCATCTTTCCAAATTCAAATCTGGCCTCAGACACTTACTACCTGTGTGAATTTGGGCAAGTCATGTAACTTTGTTTGCCTCAGTTTCCTCATCTGTAAAATGAGCTGGAGAAGGAAAGAGTCAACCTCTCCAGTATCTTTACTTAAAACAATAACAACAAAAACAAAAAGAACAAGAAACAAACAAAAAATGGAGTCACAAAGAGTTGGACATGACTGAAAGGAATAACAATACCTTATTAACTTTATTATGAAATGTATCATGTTTCCCTATCTTGCTGACTAGCTGAAGAATAATATTTTTATTCAATCAGAGAAAGAATTGGAATTTTCAACTAAAAACAATCTAAAAAAGGATTTATACTGGAAGGAAACAAGATACCAATTCAAGGTAGGAGCTATCCAAAAGTACCTGGTAAAATTATAGAATTTAGAGCTAGAAAAGATCTTAGGTGTCACCTAGTCCAAGCCTCTCATTTAAAAAATGAGGAAACAGAGGGTCATAGAGGCTGAGTAACTTGTCCAAGATTACAGAGGAACAGAGTTAGAACCAGAACCCAGATTCTCTAACTTCAAAACAATTACTCTCCTTCCTCCAGGAGACAGAACTTTTTCCCTCATTTCCTTTGAAAAATAAAATAATAATCCAGAAATTTTTTAAAAATCTAGGGACAAGCAAGATAGTCCTTCAAAGAAGCACAAATTCAGAACATTTGCCATGCTATCAATTCATTTAATTTCTATCCTCATCACTCTATTGATACTGCACTGTTCGATGATAGTAACAACCTGCATTTATACATTGTTTTACAGTATTAGCATTATACATGACTAGGGGATAATTTGCCTTGCTTCACAGGGTTGTTGATAGAGTCAAATGAGATAACATAAATGAAATCTTATTGGGAAGTTTAAAGCACTATATAAACTCAAATTTATACAGCTTAGGAAAATTGATAGAAAGCCAGCTTCAGAAGCAGGAAGACCTAAGTTCAATCTTGTCTGGAACTGTGTAACCTTGGACATCCAATTCTGTTGGTCATCCTTGTATGATGTCTCATATCCATCCCCTCCTTTCCATTTCCACTAATTCCATAGTGGTTTATGCCTTTGTCACTTCACACACAGTTTAGCAGTTTTCTAAATGATGTCTTACTTCTAGTTGCACCTCTTCTTCAATCCAATTTATATCCCTTCATCTTCTTAAAACACATCTCTAAGGATTTCTGTCCTCTATCTGAAAACTTTACCTACATGATGAAGTCCAAATGTCTTAACCTTGCATTCAAAGCCATCCTCAACTTATCTGTAAAATATTTCTTCTTACTTCCACACATGAATCCCTCCTGATCAAGTCAAACTAATTAACCATGTGTCATCCCATATCTTATATTTATCTGCTTCCAAGTTCTTTTAAAAGTATTTTCTCTTCAATGACAGAGAGTTGACATGAGTTCTCCCAATTACTCCTCCAAATAACTCTAAATAATGCCTCAAAATGAATTCTGGAGCAGCAGAACCCACAAGAGGACAACATGAAGCAAATTTCCAGCCCAAGACAATTCAAAAGGTCAGAAGGTAAGATCTGTTGCACCTGGGCAAGCAGAGTCCAGTGCAGGCTGTGCCAACACAGGCCCCACCTGAACAAACAATCAGTAGACATTTGAGGTGATTGATTCAGCAGCAGGACCAGCAACTTTCAGGACTCTCAGCCCACAGATAGAAAGGGGATTAGGCAACTGGTCAGGAGATTACAAGGGTCCTTTTTCTTGTAGTGGTTGCAGAGATCTGGTGCATTGCCCAAACATAGCTCCGAGTGACAGGCATAGTTGCAGTCCCAGGACAAGAAGGGCAAGCAGCAGCACACCAAAGCTTGTGGCCACATGAGAGGGGATACCATGGTCAGTTTTATGTGGGAAAAAGTGCTTTTGAGGAGTAGTGGACAATATTTGAGCTTTGTTTTCATGAGAATTATCTCAAAGAGGGGATAACATACACATTCAGTTGGTTATCTTACCCTGCAGGGGAGTAGATTGGGAAGGGGATAAGAGAAGGGGGCTGCTGATAGAAAGAAAGGAAGATTGGGGGAGATGGTGGCAAGAAGTAAAACACTTTTGAGGATAGAAACAGTCAAAAGAGAAAGAGAAAATAGGATTAAAAAGGGGGAAGTAGAATGGAGGGGGAAATATAGTAATCATAACTGTGAAAAAGTTTTATTGCAAGTTTCTCTGCTAAAGGACTCATTCCTCATGTATGGAAAGAAATGAGTAAAATTTATAAAAATAAGAGCCATTGTCCAATTGATAAATGGTCAAGGGATATGAACAGGTACTTTTCATATGAAGTATTCAAAGCTATCAATAGTCATATGAAAAAATGCTCTAAGTAACTATTGATTAGAGCCATGCAAATTAAAATACTTCTAAGCTACCACCCCAGATCTATCAAGTTGGCTAATATGACAGAAAAGGGAAATGACAAATGTTGGAGGGAGTGTGGGAAAATTGAGACACTAATGCATTGCTGGTGGAGTTGTGAACTGATTCAACCATTCTGGAGAACAATTTGGGACTGTATCCAAAGGATTATAAAATCATGCATACACTTTGACCCAGCAATACCACTGCTATGTCTATATCCTAAAGAGATTAAAAAACAAACAGGAAAAGGACCAATATGCACAAAAGTATCTACAGCATCTTTTCTTGTGGTAGTGAAGAATTGAAAATTGAGGTAATAGCCATCAACTGGGAAAAGGCTGAGCAAGTTGTGGTCTATGATTGTGATGGAATATTATTGTGCTATGAGAAATAACAAGCAAGGTGCTCTCAGAAAAACCTGGGAAGACTTACATAAACTGATGCAAAGTGAAATGAGCAAATCAGTAGAACATTATACACAGTAACAATATTGTATTGATGCTCAACTATGAATGACTTAGCTATTCTCAGCAATATAATCATCTAAGACAATTCCAAAGGACTTATGATAAAAAATGCAATCCACCTCTAGAGAAAGAAATGATGGCATCTGAATGCATATTGAAGCATACGTTTTTATTACTTTATTTTTCTTGGGAGTTTTTTGTCTGCATTTTCTTTCATAATATGATTAATATGGAAATATGTTTTGCATGACTGTACATGTAGAAACTATATCAAATTGTTTGCCTTATCAATGGTGGGGGTGAAGAAGAGGAGAGAATTTGGAACTCAAAAATTTTAAAAATTGGATCTTAAAATTATTTTCACATGTAATTGAGGGAAAATATTAAATATTTTTTAAATATTCTCTTTTTACTATGAACTTGATAATCACCAACAAAGACTTCAACAAAAAACAGAAAATGGGATATCATATGAAATGACATGTTATAGACATTATATATAATATATGTTATATATATGCAACAATAGTTACAGACAGTTTTTAAAATATTTTTCATATTTTCATATTTTTCATATTTAATCAGGGTAACAAAATTACCCTGATTGTGCCAAAAAAATACTATCCCCACTTCAAGTAAGATCTAGATTCACTTCTTCCTTCTCCACAGAGCTTTCCTGTCAGTTTCAGTCCAAATGCTCCCTCCCTCTTCTGAACTTCTTGCCACTCATTTCCTTAGTTAAGTCTTCAGACATACAATGTCTCATCTCCCTAACGAGATGCAATCCATTTCTATTTGACAAATGCTGGGCGATTGCTGGGGAAACAAAGATGAAATAAAACAGAATTCCCTACTCTTGCCATTGGAGTGGATAAGACATGTATACAAATGACCTTAATACAAAACAGAATGTGATCAGTTCAGAAGAGTCCAAAATGCTATCATACAGTAGTTAGCATCAATATAGCACTTTAGGGTTTGCAAAACAATTTACAAAAAAAAATTTTTTTATTGTCACAACAATCCTGGGAGGTGGGTGCTGCTATTACCCCTGATCAGAGGCAGCCAGGTAATTAAGTGACTTGGTCATGATCACACAGGAAGGAAGATTTGAACTTAGGTCTTCTTAACTCTCGGTCCAGTTGTCTATCCACTTAGCACCATAGATGCTTTGAGAAACTTGAAGGAGCTTGGGCTTTCTCCATCACTCCTTGGGTCAAGAGGCTTTGAGACCTCTCTGAACCTTTCCACCCTACTCTGCGTACCATTGTGGTTTTTTGCAAACTTATCACAGGCTTTTTTTGATGTTCCTTATCTTCATGAAGGATCAGTCCCAGGGTGTTCTTTTTCTGGTGTACTCCTCTTCCATAGGCATGTACTAACAAATTAAGAACCTGCAATGTGTTGGGTAGTGATCTCCCATAGGAACAATACACTTTGTGTTAAAGCTTACAACCAGTCTTCCTTCCCTGCAGAAACTCTTTCTGTTGTTCTCATGAAATGCACTGAGTAGTTGTAAATTTAATATGAAAATCTGATTAGCAATGGGAGAGAGATGCCAAATATCCAAACTTGATTTTCAAGATCTTTCCAAGAACTTCCTGGTTGGTATTTTTTTTTAAGTTTGGAACAAAGTTTCTCCAGAGAGAAGGGAATTTGGGACAGGTAGACTAACCCCAGTGTTCTTGTATAATATGCAGAGATTATTCTGAGAGAACACAGCAAACAGGTTGGGGGCAACTTGAGGACAGCTACAGATAAGACCCCACCTCTAAATTCTAAAACTGGCTTTGTGACCCTAGGCAAGTCACATAACTTCTCGGCCACAATTTACTCATCTATAAAATGGGGATAGTAACAGGTCCAGTACCTCCTTCGCAAAAGCCATAGCAAGGTTCAAATGAAAAAATATATGCAAAGAAGTTTGCAAACTCTTTAAATGTTATATAAATGCCAGCTATTGTGATTACATATACACAAATTGTTGTGGGAGAAAGAGCACAAGACTGGAAGTCAGACGGCTGTTTCTAATCCAAATTCACCATTTATGAACTTTATGACCTTGGACTCCTGGATGGCATAATGAGCATGGATTCAAGAAGAACTGAGTTCAAATCCTAACTCAGAAACCTACTAGCTATGGCATTTATCCTCTTTTTGCCTCAGTTTCCTCATCCCTAAAGTAGACATAATAATAGCATCTACCTCTCAAGGCTGTTGTGAGGATTAAATGAGACAGTATTTGTCCAGTACTTTGGAAACCTGAAAGTGTTATATAAATCCTATTGTTATTATTTCAGATCTAAAGCAAAAAGGAGTCCTGGCATCTGGCAGAATGGAGAAAGAGTTGGCCTTGAAAGCAGGACCAACTGGGGTTCAAATTCCACCTCTGACATACACTAGCTTTGTGACCCTGGGGCAGAGCCATGTATAACCTCAAGCCGTCCAGGCAATTCTCTAAGATCGAAATTGCTAGTCGGCTTTGGTAGAGGATTTTTCTCCTGCAAGACTTCTGTACCTCTGGGAAATCACGGATCTTGACCCTATCCCTATAGCTCATGCCTATGTAATGACCTAGAGCAACGAATGCCTTCGTCTTTGGCATAGTAATAACAATTATCTCAGTTATTTATTACGTAGCAGTTTAGTCTTGCAAACATTGCCTCCCAACATCATTGTTTTACATGGACTTCACAAGAACCTAGGAGGGAAAGGTTTCAGAGATTATTGCCCCTGTTTTACAGATACTGAAAATGAGTTTCAGAAAAGAGAAGGTTCTCACCCAAGTCACACATGTGATAGGTAGCTAAGGAAATGTGAACGTTTGTTGAAAAAAGAATTTAACTCAAGAAGCTAGTATGACGTGTATTAAGACAAGAATCATTTCTTAATTGTGGTGAGTGTCTAATGAGTTAATATATTTAAGTACTTGGGAAACCTTAAAGCGATGATGACACGAATGATCATGATGATGCAGATGCAGGAATATTAATTCTTTCAAGAAAAAAATACAAAAAAAGAAAAAGAAAAATACTTTGTTAAATCTTTCATTCAGTATTTTAATGTTCCTGGACCTCTTCTACCTTTCCATTCTTCTTCTATTTTACTCCCTTCCACCTACTCTGCGAGGCAGTGGCATTGGCCTCCTGCCTGTTCACCCACAAGACACCTCATCTCCTAACTCAGGGCATTTTTTCTGACTCTTGGAATTTTCTCATTTCTTGTCCCCATCTCTGGGTCTTCCTAACTTCATTCAAGTTCTCAGTAAATTCTTTCCTTCTACTATAGGCCTTTCCCAAACCCTTTAATTTTAGCACCATTCCTGTGTTAATTATTTCCGATTTATCTAGTCTGTATCAAGTTTGGACATAGTATTGCATCCTGCATTATTAAACTGGAACTCCTTGAGAGCAGGGGCCTTTCCTTCATTTGTCTTTTTTCCTATCCACACCACTTGGCAGAATACCTAACACACAGTAAGCATTTAATAAATGCTTGGTGACTTCAATACTCAACTCATCTCCTTTGTGAAATCTTTTTGCTCACCCCAAATAGTTAATATTCTCTCCCTTGCCAAATTCCTCACATCTAATTTACGATACTTTACTATATATTCACTTTATTTTACTATATATACTTTACTAACTATATATAGACATGTCTTTTCTACATACATGTGCATACATATACATATAAATGTGAGTGTGTGTGTATATGTGTATAAAGTACCCTTATATTCACTGTGTCCCTCATATTCCTCCCAAAGACAAATGTCCTTGAGGAAAGTTAATGATTGGCTTTTTGTCTTGGTATTTCCAAAGTCTGGCATGGTCACTTGTACCTAGATTATGCTTAATAAATAGAAGATTTATGAATAGAAGATGAATGTGAACAAAGTACTACACAATCCCACCATCTTAGAATCTCAGAGTTGGAAGAGATGGAAAAATTTCAGAAGTCACCTATACCAACCAAGGGTTTTGAGCTTATATGCTATAGTACTTTGTTTTGCTACTGTGATCCAATACCTCAATGATGATGGATGAGTTAAAAGGCAAAAAAAAAAAAATCTGGTATGACTTCATATGCTCAGTAGATTAAAAAAATCTCCAAATGACATAAATCCTTTCCATTTAAAGGTTCCTCTCTCAAACGGATTAATCATCACCATCTTTAGGCAAAATGTCAATAAGTTCCCACTCTCTGAAGGAAAAGATTTTTTACAGAGAAATATATAGGTACTTCCTAAGTTAGGTCTTTATAACTCTTATGAATCCTGTGTACATAATATCTCTGAAGCACTGTGAATTACTCATTTAAATAATTTATTAATCCCTTCAGCTTCATGAAAGAGCTTTGGCATCTGAACCAGGGTTTTTGATATTCACTCATTTCATTAATTGCTCCAATAAATTAAAAATTTTAAATTACTTTTTACAGGCTATCACTCTAAGTACTTTCTGTCATGGTTTTTCCTGTTTGTGGAGAAGAAAATTGAACGTGTGTGTTTGTGTGTAAGAAATTAATAAGCTTGAACAGATACATCACTTGCATTCCCTATTTTTTTTTGCTGAGAATATAGTTTTTTTTTTACCAATTGCTCAACATTCTGCAAAAGATAAAAAAAAAGAATAACGAAAGTGAGTCTCTGCTGAGCTCCACCCATCTTCCATTTCAACATAATAAATGTCCTATTTATTTTAAAGGCAAAACACACACCAGGATGTATCAGATTGGTTATTAGTAATGATAATGCTAAATTGGCAAAAAGCAGCCAGCCAAGTGAGAAGCAAAGCAGACGGGTCACACCCTCCCAGCTCGCTATATAAAGGCTTGCCACAGTCTCTGGGTAGCAAGCATTGCTTGAGCTGAACCTCTACTGCATCACTATGTCCCAGAGATATAGTTCCAGCAAACAGTACTCTTCCTCCCGCAGTGGAGGAGGTGGAGGAGGTTCATCTGTTAGAATCTCAAGCAGTAGAGGCTCTGGCTATGGGGTTAGCTCTCTTGGTGGAGGATTTAGTTCAGGTGGGGGCTCTAGCTATGGTAGCTGTTCAAGAGGGGGCTTTGGTAGTGCATCATTAAGGGGCTTTGGAGGAGGTTTTGGTGGTGGCAGCTATGTTGGGAGTAGCTTTGGTGGTGGTAGCTACGGTGGTGGTGGCTATAGTGGAGGAAGCTGTGGTGGTGGAGGCTTTGGTGGGGGAAGCTTTGGTGGGGGAAACTTTGGTGGAGGAAGCTTTGGAAGAGGAAGCTTTGGTGGAGGAAGCTTTGGGGGAGGAAGCTTTGGGGGAGGCTTTGGTGGAGGCTTTGGTGGAGGCGATGGGGGCCTCCTCACAGGCAATGAAAAGGTCACCATGCAGAACCTCAATGACCGCCTGGCCTCTTACATGGACAAAGTGCGATCTCTAGAGGACTCTAACTATGAGCTAGAAAAAAAAATCAAAGAGTGGTATGAGAAAAATGGCAATGCAAATCAGCGAGAACCACGTGACTACTCTCGCTATTATGACCAAATCAAAGAACTTAAGGACCAGGTAAGAAACATCATTTATACTACTTCTGAACCAGTCTTCTGCTTATTCTTAGTCTATATTTTTTAGTCTTATATTTTAGATAAGAAGAGCTTGTGTCAGAGTCAAGAGACCTAAGTTCAAGATTCTCTAATACCTAGTAGCTACATGGCCCAAGATAAGACCCTCAAAACCTCTTTTGGTGCTCCTAGGCAACTCTCTAAGTCTCTAAGTTTCAGACCAGGTTCTGATCTGCATTATAAGGAATTTCTCATTGGCAGCTACTTAGAGCAATGAAATCACAGATTCAGCCCATCTCCTTTCCCTCACCAATAATAATAATAATAATAATAATAATTGAGATAGAGAAATCTTAAATCAAGAAACATGGGACTGCTAACTGTTATTCCCTGTATTATTCTTGGTCCTGGGACTAATTCAGTAGGATCCAAAATTAGAAGAGTTGAGAGAAAGTGATCTTTACCCAGCATGCAATAGTAAACCATTATTGGTTAACAAGGATGTCAAACTGCTGAAAACTGCTGAGCCTCTAGGGAAGTCCCGAAGAAAGGAAGTGTAATCAAAGAAATGAAAGAGAGAAACTACAGAAAGAAATACTAAAGAAACATTTGAATGTTGGGGAAAATCCCTGCTAGTTCTATCAGGGTAAAAAAAACATATTCCCAAATTCATGGAAACTTGCTCTCTCTTACATTTTCCAAAAGTATGAATTCCCCCAATTAGAAGACAGAGAGATGTAACTCATATCTTCCAATGATATCTGAAATTCAGATCTGATGGGTCACTTCTAAATATAATTACTTGGGAATTTATATAGAAAGTACCAAGTCAGTCAGAGGAGTCCTGAAATCAGTGAAATAATATGGTTTGGTAAGATCAAGAATTTCAACTGCTGAGTAAAAAAAATAAACACCTGGTGAGAAAAGGCATGACTTCAGAAATCCTAAAAGATCCAAGCTCTAAGAAACAGGTGAGTGTACTGTATGTCATTATTAAATGGCAAAAGTATCCCCACAGAACTCTATGAGATGATAATGGTGAAATTCAGTTCATAAGAAGCACAGTATTTTTGGAAAATCCATATACATGAGCTCTTTTTCAATTATTTTTTTCCTCTACAGATCCTGAATCTAAGTAATGATAATGCTAATGGACTGCTGCAAATTGACAATGCCAGGCTGGCTGCCGATGACTTCAGACTGAAGTAAGCAAAGAGAATAAGGACCATGTGCTTCTGAAATTGTCAGACATGAATTTGGTGTGGATAATGGCTTGACAAAACCAAAATGAGCTTCCAGTGGCACGTCCTGTCTGGTAAAATAAAAAACCATTCAAAATTAAGCATTTTCTAGATCATCAGAGAAATTTTCAGTGATAATAATGTCATCTAATATATTTGAGATCAGAAATACTTTGCAACTAACTTTTAAGTCATTTTGGACTTTGCTGATTAAAACATAAAATCAATTGGTTACCACACTATGAAAAGAATTCTATTAGTAAGCAAGTTACTACTCTATTAGTAATGGCTACAATTCTATTACTAATAGAACTTGTCCTTTTTTCAACCTGGCACAATTTCTTTAGCACCAAGAAAAATATTCTGTACACAATAGGTATTTAATTAGTGTGTTTTGTATTTTATTATACTGCATTGCATTCTGTTACTTTATATTTTGTCAAGCTCCTCTTTCTTACCCTCTGCCCATATGATATTCATTAAACAAACTGAGTTATATTACTAATTATACCATGTCTCTTTCAGGTATGAAAATGAAGTGACCCTGCGTCAGAGTGTGGAGGCTGACATCAATGGCCTGCGCAGAGTTCTTGATGATCTGACCTTGGCCAAGTCTGACCTAGAGATGCAGCTAGAAAGCATGAATGAGGAGCTGGCCTTCCTGAGGAAGAACCATGAGGAGGTAAGACAAAATTCTGTTCCATCCCACCATGCCACATCCCAATCCCATAAATTCTCACCATAGTCATGAAAACTACAGTCACATTATGGACTCTCCTTCCTCTATAGGAAATGAAAGACCTTCAGAATGTGTCCACTGGTGATGTGAATGTGGAAATGAATGCTGCCCCAGGAGTGGATCTGACTGAATATCTGAACCGCATGAGAACCGAATATGAGACAATGGCTGAACAGAACCGTAGAGATGCTGAAGCCTGGTTCAATGAAAAGGTGAAAAATTGCTTACACCTAAATTCTCATGATAAAGACCATGAAGGTGGTTATCATCCACTAACGATTCTTTTCTCTCTCCTCTCCTTTACTTTTATGATCTTAGAGCAAGGAGCTGACCACAGAGATCGATAGCAATGTTGAACAAATGTCCAGCCACAAATCCGAGATTACCGAATTGAAACGCAGTTTACAAGCTTTGGAGATTGAACTGCAGTCACAACTGGCCCTGGTAAGTAACAATTATCTCTGAACATGAGTTCTATGTTTCCAAAATGGAATAATATATTTTCCACATAAATGTGTTTTTTCCATAAAGTACAAATTTTTCCCATTCATTTTTAAGTTTTCCAGTACAACTTTGTGATCTCAAGGATGGATAGTCATCCTTTGACATTAGAGCACCCTAAAAGAAAGGAGTATAGTGCATAGTGTCAAGATTTTGAAATACAACCAAGACCCCACATCAGGGTCAAAAGTGTAAGTGGTATTGGTCTGAAATTACTGAAAAGCTAAAACTACATTAGATCACATATTTCTAATTGAAATCCAATTTCTTCATTCCTCTATCAGTTTTCTAATTAGAAAGAATTTTGTTGTATTCCATTTAATCAATGATGTCACTTCACACCATGTTCCTCTCCTTCTTCTCAGAAACAATCCCTGGAATCATCCTTGGCAGAGACAGAAGGTCGTTACTGTGTTCAGCTGTCACAAATCCAGGCCCAGATCACTGCTCTGGAAGAGCAGTTACAGCAGATCAGGGCTGAAACAGAATGCCAAAATTCAGAATACCAGCTGCTCCTCGACATCAAGATCCGCCTGGAGAATGAAATTCAGACCTACCGCAGCCTGCTAGAGGAAGGAGGGTGAGTGAGAGAAATAACACTATTAGAAAGTCTCCTGTCTACCAAGCTTCTAGTTAGGGGAGCTTCTCTCAGCAAAGAAGCAAAGAGTTGTTAGAGGAGAAATACATTGCTTTGTCTGAAATCTTGGGTTCATTCTGCCTGATTTTGGCCAAGGAGTGATTTGGTCAAAGAAAACCTTTTCAAGTTCTTTACATTCTCTGTCTCTCTTCTTTGTCTGTGTGTGTGTGTGTGTGTGTGTGTGTGTATGTGTATGTGTGTGTGTCTCACAGTCTATTAAATTCTGGGAGGACACACATTTTCTAAGGCATAAGGATAACCAGTTATTAAAATTTGTCTCCCTTTTCATTGTTCTGGTAGCTCATCTGGAGGTGGTGGCCATGGAGGCGGTGGATACGGAGGAAGCTCTGGTGGCGGAGGATATGGTGGGAGCTCCGGAGGAGGATATGGTGGAAGCTCCGGTGGTGGCCACGGGGGTGGTAGCTCCAGTGGTGGATATGGCGGAAGCTCTGGTGGTGGCCATGGGGGTGGTAGCTCCGGTGGTGGATATGGAGGCAGCTCTGGTGGCAGTGGAGGATTCAAGACTTCTGGCTCCAGAGGAGGACAAGGAGGAAGCATTGGATCTGGTGGAGAATCTCCATCGAAAGGCAGCTCTGGAACAAGGTCAGCAGAAACTAACTGGGGTAATCAGAATCCATTTTAATTTCCTGTGCGTTTTAGTTGTGAGATTGTTTTTTTTTTTCCCTTCATTCTTCATAAGTATGGAAACACGGAAACAAAAGAGACTTCATTTTCAGGGAAAAAATTGTTTTGATAATAATTTTGAAGCTAAAGATATAGGTTTTAGATATCATTTTATGTTTTCACTTGGGCTAACTCTCGCTAGAAGTCACTTAAACTGAAGTGACATCTCCCTGGAACATTGGGAGAGAGAGAGACAGAGAGAGACAGAGAGACAGAGATAGAGAAAGAGAGAGAATGGCAGAACTTTGTCCCACACATAAAAAGTAAGTTTTTCTTAGAAAAATTTATTCTGAAGTTAAAATAAACCTGAAAATATGATAGAATCCATTAAGGTTCTCTCATGCCTCATTGTGGTATAGATGTGATCCTGCATTCTGTGTCCAGTGCAAGCTCTGGAAATCCTAGAGGCAAAGTTTTTAATATGAGCCAAATGACTGGTCAGTTGTTTGAGAGCCATCCTAGTTAAGACAGGTAACCAACCTGTCAGGTTGGTTACATGATGAGGACTGTTTTAGTCAGGGAAACTCTAAAAGGCCATCTAGTGAATGCTGAATAAAGTGTTTTGACCTGTGTTAGCAAAGGGAAAACCCATAGCAACAAAATCACAGATTTTTGATATAGTAGAGTGTAATTCAAAACTGAAATTTTAAATAAAGCTGAGGAAAGACCATTGCTCCTTTGCTATGTTTTCCTTTAGATTAGAAATTTATTTTATGTATTTTACATTAAAGTATTTTAGTTGGAAAATATGCCTTTCAAGGACCAAACTGAAATTTCTCTGATTGTAGGGGGGTATTCCAACTAATGGCTTCACTCATTATAACTTGTTAATTTTCCTTGCTCACATTCAGTTTGCGGGGGCCTCTTAAGCTCTCCTCAACTTCACTGAAGAGGACCTGCTCTTCATTATGTAGTAGGAATACCAATACTGGTCACTTTTTCACCTACAGATTCTAATAGAAGCCATTTCATCAAGACTATTGTTGAGGAGGTGGCCCCTGATGGTAGAGTTCTTTCATCCAGAGTGGAATCAGAGACCAAGCAGCACTTCTATTAACCAGTGTTGACATGGAAAGCTCTTTCCTTAGACCACAACATATCAATGCCAGGCAAAGCAAATCTCCTTCATTCCTACTGGTCATGGACACCTTCTCTCTCTTTAAATATAAAGTGTCTAAAAGGTTTCTCATGGTTTCTTTCCTGTTCTTTTCATTTTACCAGAGAATATTCTTCAATGAAAACTCACAAAAAAAAACCTTTCTGTTCCTATTTACTGATATATTTCAATAAACTTTCTTACTGATGCAAACATTGTGATCGTGTATACGTTATCTTTCTCTTTTAAATGAGACATTAGTAGCCTTAACAGGAGAGGTTATAGGATCATAGGAGTCAAAGTCAGATATTAGTGAAACCATCCGGTCTAACGCAGTCACTTTGCAGGGAAGGAGATTGGGTCTCAGAGAAAGAAAATGGCTTCCTGAAAGGTCACACAAGTAGTAAGTCCCAAGGTTAGATTTGACCCTATGTCATCTTATTTTAAATCTAGGGCTTATTAAAAAAAACAGCAATATATTGATAGTGAACCTCTATGTTTGAAAGTTGTTTATCCAAGAATTGTTTGCAAGCAGCATTTTAATTTCCTGAGACCAAAGTCTTGTCCTATATTGGACCAATGTCACACAATTGTGCAAACAGTTTCTCCTAAAACAATGCCCATACAATGCCCATTTTAAGAGTAGTTTCCTCCTAAAAGGTATAGAGTGTGTAACCTTTTTCTAATTCTCTAGGATCTAATTGCATGATTTTTGGGGAAACCACAGTAATTGGGAATTACAAGAAGTCACAATGAGCTGCTCATTTGCCTCCTCCTGCCTCATAGTCAAAAATGTGAACACCTTCTCACATCCACACTCAGTTGTATGAAGAAATCTGTCTTACTCTACATGGAAGTAGGATGGGAAAGGGGTAAAAGAAAGGGAGGTTGATAAAAGGGATGGTGGAATTGGGGATGCAGTACATGGACAGGCCGAAGGGAGGAGAAAGAGAGAGAGAAAGAGAGAGAGAGAGAGAGAGAGAGAGAGAGAGAGAGAGA
>CM053586.1:223086648-223130982 GCA_028646515.1 Pseudochirops corinnae | reverse complement strand
ATGTCCAGTGTGAAAGTATTTGCAGATCCTATACTTGATTGCATGTTGCCATGGTGGAGTGGGGGAAAGAGGGAGGGGAGAAAATTTGAAACTCAAGGGATTGTGAAACTGAATCTTGTAAACTAAAAGTAAATAAACAAATCAATTTAAAAATAAATTTTAAAAAAAGATACTGGGGTAGTTTGTTATTTCCTTCTCCAGCTCATTTTATAGATGAAGAAACTGAGGCAAACAATGTTAAGTGACTTGACCAGGGTCACATAGCTAGTAAGTCTCTGAGGCTGGATTTTAACTCAGGTCTTCCTGACTCCAGGCCCAGTGCTGTATCCATTGTGCCACCTAGCTGCCCATCCTTAACTATAAAATGGGGATAATTACAATACCTACCTCTCAAGCTGTTATGAGTATCAAATCAGATGTTCGCAAAGTGCTTAGCACAGTGCCTGGAACAGAGTAAGTGGCTAAAAGTGTTTTTTTCTCTTTCCCTCCTTCCCTCCCTCCCTCCTTCCTTCCTCCTTTACTTCCTTCCTTCCTTCCTTAAAGTTTGATATAACCTACAAGTCAGGTCAAGTCAGCAAGTCAACCAACATTGATTAAATGTTTAATGTGTCAAGAACTGTGCTAAACAATGTTATCCACAAACAAAAGACATCACCATCCCTCTCCAACGTGGCTACTCTGCTGGATTTCCTCCATGACACTGGAGAATATTTTTTTAATGCTACACTTGAGATTAATAATCAGAATGAGTCATAGAACACAACAGTCTCCAAAGAATTAAAATTAAGTATTACTTAGAGGGTGATGGGAAAGTACATGGTGCCTGTGAACAGGCTGTAACACATAATCAACAAGGAACTACGAAGAGCTGAAGGAAAAGAGGTCAACCTGAGCACCAGGCAATTCTAGGGGCTCTCCCCCAACAAAACAATTCCCATGTTTATGTTGTGATCTTACAAGACCTCTCAATTCAACAAGTCTCTTCTCATTGTGCAAAGCAATGTACTAAGTATGGGGATACGGAGACACAAATGAAATAACTCTTGCCCTCAAAAAGGTTACATTCTACTGGGTGGATTGTAGCCAGATGGCAAAAGAGAGAGCATTGTACCTGGACTCAGAAAGACATGAGTTCAGATGTGACCTCAGATACTTAGTATCTGTATGACCCTGAGTAGATCACACAACCTCTACTGCCTCAGTTTTCCTAACTATCAAATGGGGCAATAATAATAATACCTATTTCTGAGGGTTGTTGTGACAAACAAATGAAATACTATTTGTAAAGTATGTGCCTAGCACATAGTAGGAGCTTAATGATTATTCCCTTCCTACTTGCTCCTTCTCCATGACAGACAAGGAAAAGGAGAGGCATAAGATGTGCAAAAGTAAGTATGACACCTATGCTGATGATGGTGACTTAGTAGTAAGAAGAAAGGCAGAGGATTTGAAGAATCACAGTTTATTTTAGATAACAAAAAAAAAAAAACAGTTTGGCTACTGGTCCTTTAAATGTGAGATCTTTGTCCAATGATCAATGAATATACTCATTGTTGGAATTTGAATCAGAGCTATCTTGACATTCTTTCAAGGAATGAAGCCAAAGAACAAAGGAAGCTGCAGCTCAGTGAAAGGACAGTTCACAGGTACTCCTTGGAGGGGGAAAGAAAGGAGTTGGTAGAATGGGGCTTATTGTCTGCCCAGAGGCTAAAAGTAAGACAAGCTGCTACAAAAATCTTAGTGCAATACTAAAATATTAGAAGGTTAGAGTCAGGAAAGGTTAAGTTATTCAAGGTTTAAACTGCACCAAGACTTTTAGGACATCCTATGTTATTTCATGAGATAGCTGACCATCAGTACTGAAGTACTAATGATAATTATTTCCAAAAAGATGACCATGAAAATAAGTGTAACTAGTGTACCAACATTAGTTGCTGAGGATAATGTGATAGATAAATTCTATGATGAATTTGATAAGATTCTTCAAATGAAATCAAAATATATTCTATTTCAATGCAAAGGGAGGAAAGGTTAAAAATGGGAAGAAATGTTACATGCATTGTCTCTCCCTTAAGAATGTGAGCTCCTTGAGAACAGAGACTTGTCTTATTTTTCTATTTGTGTCCTCGGCGCTTAGCACAGTGCTAAATCTGTAGCAATCACTTAATAAGTACTTTATTCATCCATTCAATATATGGGAAATTATGATTGAGGAGAAGGAACTGAGATTTGTAGATTAGACAGGATCTTTACTCTATAATAATAGTTAGCATTTCTATGGTACTCTAAGGTTTGCAAAAAGTTTTAGAAATATTATCTCCTTTTATTCTCACGCCAACCCTGGGAGATAGTTATTATTATCTCCATTTTAAGATGAAAAAACCAAGGGAGACAAAGTAAGAGATGTGCCCAGGATTATCCAGCTATTAAATATCTGGGACTACAGTGGAACTTTATTCTTTCTGATTCTAGGTCCCTTGCTCTATCTACTGCACCACTTCTCCATGATCACTTTCTCCAAAAACAGATAAAACAGAACTGACAGGTACTGGACATAGGGAGTAACAAATGCCACCAAAAAATGAATTGACTACGTCTTCAAATAAAGGAAAAGATCTGTTATTGATGTGAGAGTTATTCTTAAGGCATCTGTCTGTGCAGTCAAGTCATCCAAGTTGTCAAAATTTGTTAAAAAGAAGAATGGAGAGGAGGAGAAAGAAAAGAAGCAGAAAAGAAGAAGAGGAGGAGGAGGAAGTAGAGGAGGGGGAGGAGGAAGAGGAAGATGAAGAGGATGAGGACAAGGAGAAGAAGAAATAATGATAAATATAAGATATACAACTAAAATGGATTATTCTTGAATTTTAAAGAAGTTACCAAGAACCAAAATCAAAAAATGAATCACAGAAATGACATTGACCCCAACTATAATTCTACCCAGAATTCTAAACAGTGTAAAGTAATTGCCACAACAAGAAGACCAAAAGAGCCCAGAAAGCATCTTAGGCAGTAAGAATCTAACTTGTTTCCCAAATGGAGAAAGATGGCTGTCAAAGGCCGTAACGGTTTATATTACAAACCTATAAAAGCCTATAAAAATCTTACACAGAAAGATGATTGACAGTTATAAGCAGTATCATCTCATAAAGCAGGGAGGGATAGAGTGAATCAGTATTAAGCAGAGCATAAAATAAGAAGACGTGCTAGCCAAAGATGTTCACTATTGTCAGAGAGGATATTCTTTGCAGAATCCAAAAGGAAGAAAGATCCTTTATAGAAAGATAATGAAGTCCTCCTCATGTTTCTGATTATAGATGTTTTCATGCCGATTGCATAAAGCCCAAGATGCAGTGTTATATACCATGGGGTTTCCTGAATCAAATCAATTGACTCAAATATTGGCTGATATTCCAAAGACAAACAGGATCCATAACAAACTCTTACTTTTTCTTTGAAATATGATAATACCTTACGTTAGATGATGATAATTATAGTTCACTGGTCTGGATGAAAGTAAAGAATTACTCATCCAAAAATTAGAAGATAAATAATTAAAGCAACCTAGCTCCACCCTATTATTTTTAAGATAATAAATATCCCTAAGGTAGATGCCCTCCTAATAACAATAATAATAGCTAACATGTATATGGAGGGGACCCATAGGAGTTAGATGTTAATTGCCTCCCCCAAAATCATCCAATTATGGATAATTCATGCTGATCTAGTAGATATCATTTTTCTCAGGCAGAATTCAAAGAGAAACACCCCTGCTCATTGTGTATAAAACTCACAGAAACCATCTGAACTAAACAAGCAGTCTCTCCACTTTGACTCTAGCTCCCCACAGACAAGTTGAGCTTTCTTCAAAGGCCATGTCTCTTCGGATTTCTAGTGGACCGAGACGCATCTGCTCATGGTCAGGAGCTGGGTCAGTCAGAACACCCAATGGCAGCACCAGCTTTGGGAATAACAGCATGTGCGGGACCTCTGTTGTAGGAGGTGGAAACTTAACTGTTGGAGGTTATGGAAGCTGCTTGGGTGGGAGCTCAGGGGGAGTCCCCAGTGGGAATCCCATTGGTGGTAGCTTTGGAAGTGCTTCTTGTGCTGGCTTTGTGGGGAATGAAGGCCTCCTCTCCGGCAATGAGAAGGTCACCATGCAGAACCTTAACGACCGTCTGGCTTCCTATCTGGAAAATGTACGAGCTCTGGAAGAGGCCAATTCTGAGCTAGAGCAAAAAATTAAAGGCTGGTATGAGAAATTTGGTCCTGGCTCCTGTCGTGGCCTAGACCATGACTATAGCAGATACCAGCTGACAATCGAAGAGCTTAAGAATAAGGTAAGAAATTCCAAACTTGAAACAATTCCAAGTATGCTTGGATTTGAAGCTATGAATTCCCTAGAGAGGTCTCTACAATAAGATGATATGCAAAGGTCTGTTATTTGTCATATATGATGGATTGTTAGAATTAATTTTAGTTGGCAATGACTATTCTTTTTAGGTCGTACTTGAGCATTTGTGTTCATGAGTTTCAGTGTTATTAAAATTGATGTGAACTATTGATACCATTTTTCATCTTAATCTTTACGTTCCCAGACCCTTGGAAAGTGACTTGCAAGCAGTAGGCACTCAATAAATGTTCATTGCATTGGACTGGATGCTTCCAGTTCAATTATTCATCTTCAGCTTTGAACATTTTCACCTAAGGCGAGATAGCTTGGGGTAGTAGGAAGAGTGCTGAGTGTAGAGTTGGGAAAACTGGGTCTGTTATTTTCTACCAATACAGCCTTAGGCAAGTCACTTTTCCTCTCTGAGACTCAGTTTCCTTAACTGAAAAAGAGAAGAGATTGGAGAAGACGATTTCCAAAGTCCTTTTCAGTTCTAAATTCTGTGATCTGTTTTATGCAATAGTAAGCAATAGGGCTGGATTTGGAATTAGAACAAAGGGCTCAGATTCCAAGCTCTGCAATTTACTAGTTGTATGACCATGTTCAAGTCTCTTCATCTCTCACTCAAAAATTAAAATGAATAGACTGGAAAGATAACCTGTTAAGTGGAACACAGATTGACATCTGCGATCCTAAGTGAAATTAAACTATACCAGTACTTCTTTTTTAAGTTGAAAACACTTTAATTGCTTTTTAAGAAAGTTCTCCATTTAGTTTTGTAACACATTTGGTCTTGTGAAATGAGATTTTGGCTTGTAAATGCATAAGTTTTTCTCTTTTGATCTGTTCTAGCTTATCTCTTCTACCACAAGCAATGCTAATGTTGTTCTGCAGATTGACAATGCCAGGCTGGCTGCGGATGATTTCCGTCTGAAGTAAGGGGTATACAATAATGATAGGGCCGACACTCAAGGGAGAAATGTTTCTTTCTATTTCTGGGTGGCTACATGGTACGGTGGAGTGTTAGACTTGGAGTCAGACAGACTTGAATTTGAATACTGCCTCAGACACATACCAGCTACATGACCCTGCATAAGTTGGTTAAACTTAGCCTCAGTTTCCTCATCTGTAAGATGGGTATAATAATAGCATCTAGCAGGTTGTTGAGGGGCTTAAATGAGATAATACCTGTAAAGCACTTTGCAAAGCATGAAGTGCTATATAAATGCTATTTATTATTATTTCTTTGACTGAACGTTTCAGTCTCCAGTAAACAGCAGCAATGACATGAATGACAACAAAAAATGTGGGAAAGGGAGTCCTATTATAATACTACCAACAAAATCATGATTATAAAATAGTTATTAACAAAATACTGCCTATGGTTAAAAAAATGAAATTAAGTGAAAAAAATGGGACAGAAGAAGCTTGAATATGTTTTTGGAACTCCAATGAAGTAATTTGGAAGTGATATTACTGTGAGTAGGATACATGCTACCCTAGTGCCTAGCACAGTGCCTAGCATTTAGTAAATGTTTGTTTATTGATTTATAGATAGAATTGTAAAAAAAAAAAAAATTCTCTTATGCTTCCCTAAGTGTATCAAAGAGCAAGTTGTTAGAGCCATAACTAGAGTAGAGTAACTGGGGCTTTTTCCCAGGAGGCTGGATTGAAATGTTGCCAGATTTGGAGAACACTGATAGTATTTGCAGGCAGCTAGGTGGCACGGTTCCTAGAGTGCCATAAAGACTCATCTTCCTACGTTCAAATCTGGCCTCAGACACTTACTAGATGTGTGACCCTGGGCAAGTCACTTAACCCAGTTTGCCTCAGTTTCTTCCTCTGTAAAATGAGCTGGAGAGGGAAATGGAAAGCCACTCCAGTATCTTTGCCAAGAAAACCCCAAATGGGGTCAGAAAGAGTCAGACATGACTGAAATGACTGAACAACAAGACAGTATTTGCAGTCCTTGAGCAACATAAACACAAAAGCGTTTCGTTAAAATGGGAAGCTACCAAAGAACGGGTTGGAATGATAGACAGATGAAGCATTTATTAACTGCTTACTATGTTCCAGGCACTAAGCAGGAATGAGCTCCACCTCCACTTTGCCCTGTTTCTTCCTTCCCCACTGAAACACAACCTCAGAGGATGGCTAGCTGGTGCAGTGAATAGAGCACCGGCCCTGGAGTCAGGAGGACCTGGGTACAAATCTGGCCTCAGACACTTGACACACTTACTAGCCATGTGACCTTGGGCAAGGCACTTAATCCCAACTGCCCTCCAAAAAAAAAAGAAAAGAAATACAACCTCTCTAGCAATGGTCTCACAATGGTATCCCAGGGAATGAACTGAGGGTTCTCTGCCTTATCCCACCCACATCTAAGATGACATTTTATGCCACTTGCACAAGAACAGTTCGTGGTATTAATAATAATTTTCCAGTGGAAATTATTGTTCATTTATATTATATATAAATAATTTATACTATTAATTATTTATTAATAATAATTTCCCAGAAGAAATCATCCCTAGTTCTGTCTTGGCCCATTCTGATTTTCAACTTAAAGGGAATTGGGTTTTATTTTTGTCTTACCTTATGCTGATCTACTTTGTCCTGAAAATCAACGCAATGTTCTCTAAGGTTTGAAAATGAGCTGGCTTTTCATCAAAGTGTTGAGGCAGATATCAATGGCCTGCGTAGAGTACTGGATGAGCTGACACTCTGCAGGGCAGACCTGGAAATCCAATATGAAACTATGAATGAGGAGCTGACTTACCTCAAGAAGAACCATGAAGAGGTAAGAGTTAAACTAAAGCCCCACGCCTTCTTTGGCCAACTAAACTCTCTTCTGCTCAGTTAAAAACATAGTGATTATGCAGGCTTCCCCCTTTATGCCAGACTAATTTCTCCCATTCTTAATGGTCCAATTCCGGGGCAGAATCTTCATAGAAACCCTCCATGCCAGAGCAGGGAGGTATAAAAATTAATACAATCAAGGTAGATTATTCCAATCCAATCCAACAAATCCTACTAAGAGCTATCCCTTGGGAATAACAAAAACAAGACAAGAAGAGTTCTTGCCAGATCAAAGAGCTTACAATCTACCAGGAAGACTATAACAAGTAAATATAAGCAGGTATAGGACAATTGAAGGAAGGGGAAAAGCAATAATAACATAGAAGCCTTAAAGAGGGCATGGTAGATAAGACTGATGGACTTTCAGACTGTGAGATCTGGATTCAAATCCAGCCTCAGACACTTGCTTGCTGTGTGATCCTAGACAAGTCACTTAATCTCCTGGACCTCAGTTTCCTCATCTATAAAATTAGAGGGTTCTACTCTTTCATCTTTAACGTCCCTTCCATCTCTAAACTTGTGACACTATAAAACCTCAAAAAATTCTCTTGATGAGTCTACACTTTTCTCCTCTTTGCCATTTAGATATTTATTTATTGAAGAAGGGAGACTTGTCGCACTTTGTCATATAATTACAAAGGTGGGAGAGGAGGTGGACAAAGAGGCCAAAATGTTTTCGTCGTCCTTTTGTAAGCCCTAGGTTCAGTGATTACTGTTTCTTTTGGATTAATATGAATCTAATTTTAGGGTTTACCTGAGGCAGAGCTGTGCAGTCGTCACCCATCACTCTCTCCTCCAGAGTCATGGTTTGGGCTTTGATGGCTCAGAGTGAATGAAGATAGCAATTGTTTCTATTCTGGCCAGAAACTGTGATGGTCCTCTCCCCGCTAATTCTTTTATGAAGACAAACCAGGCCATCACTGGCCTCCATTCTTACCTAGCCTTTAATTATTGAATGGGCATTGCCTCAGACAAACTGAGATCTGGGAAAGACTTTAGCTTAAAAAGACCCAAATCCCCCACTTCATCTGGGGTCATCACCAGTCATCTTGACGTCAACTCTGTCTTGCCACTGGACTCAGAAAACTCTGGAGGTGAAAGTGAGGCTGTTGACTCTGCACACCCCTGCCTCACTTAAATCCAACTCACTTGCAAGTTAAGATATCACCTCTTGATGTCATTGGTCCTCTTTGAGAACAAAGGACAAACAACAATGTAGATCTGGGACCTTGTTTTAGTCATTTTTGTGGTAAAGGAGGAAGGGCATTGACTGTAGGGTCAGAGGTCTTGGGTTCACATCCTGTCTGTGACACCCACTGATTGCGTAACCATAGACAAGCCACAAAATCTCCCTGTGCTTCTGTGCCCTCATCTGTCACATGAGAAGGTTGGACTAGAAGCCTCTGAGGTCTCCCTCAGCTCCAGCGCATTGTACCTAAGAGTTGTTTAACAAGTATTGGTTGAGTAAAACATATTCATTTGGTATGCTTGATTTAAAAGAGCAGGAGAGGATAAGAGTACATTTTATATAGTTTCACCAAAAAAAAAAATTGTTTAAAATAGAAAGGGGGAAGGGAAAGGGAAGAGAACATTTCTTATATCATTAACTATGTGCCCAGCACTGAGCTAAGTGCTTTACAAATATGATCTCACTTGATAAGGTCTCTAAGGGACCTTTGAGATTATACAGAAAGAGATTCAGAACAGGGCTTGCAGATTCTTAGACATAATGTAGTACAGCTTCCTCATTTCACAAAGGAGAAAGTCAAGAGACAGAGAGGCTCAGTGTCTTGCCCAACATAGCAAATGAGCAGCTCTAAATTCAAACCCAGGTCTTCTAATTCCAAATCCAGCACGGATTGCATTTTTCTAGTTTGGAAAGGTGCAGTCACGTTGATTAATATCTCCTCTAAATTCTTACCTCAAAGAACTTAAAACAATATCCAATATCGTATAAACTCTCCATAAATGTTTGGGGTCTAGAAGAGGTTTTTGTTTTGTTTTGTTTTGTTTGGGGGGGGGGTGTTGATTTTTTTTTAAATCAAATCTATAATTTCATTGGTATTAGTGAGTTTCCAGTCCTTTCCTTCTTTGAATTTTTTTATCTTGCATATAGCTTGTTCTGTATTTTTTAAATTACATGTTATGCCCCCCCAATTAGATTATAAGCTCCTTGAAGGCAAGGACTGCCTTTGGCCTCTTTTTGTATCCCCAACAGTGTCTAGCATAAATGTTTATTAAATTGAATTGAATTTCCATTAAAGAAACTCACTTGACCAGAGCAGAGTGATGAGTTCTGCAGTTTAGAGTCTTAGCAAACTACCTGGGGGCACTGAGAGGTTCGGTGACTAACCCAGGGTCACACTGTATCAGTGTGGATCATGCCACTGGACAAGACTTGATGGTCTCGCCTTCCTAAGCCAGGATTTCTTAACTTCTTCATATCATCAAACCCTTTGACAATTTGAAGAAGCCAGTAGATGGACTTATTCTCAGAGTAGTCTTTAAATAAATAAAATAAGCTAACATTAAATTATATATGATAATATAATAAAATATACAAAGATTACAAAGAAAATAAATTATTTTTAAATAATTACCAAAACAATTTTTAATAAATTCATAGATCCCAGATTAGGAATTCCTTCATTATGCCAAATTATTAATAACTTTTTTAATATGCCAGAAACCTCACCAAAGAAAGGATTTGAATGAATTTGAATCCAACACAAAAAAAATTATTCAACCCATAAAGCTGATATAGTATTTCTCTGGTTGTCTACCTACGGGCATCAGATTTCACCTTGAAAGTCTCCTTGGTGTTTGCCTTTCAGGAAATGAAAGCCCTCCAATGCGCTGCAGGTGGGAACGTAAACGTGGAGATGAATGCCGCTCCAGGGGTGGATCTGACGGTTCTGCTGAACAACATGAGGGCCGAGTACGAGGACCTGGCTGAGCAGAACCGCAAGGACGCCGAAGCCTGGTTCAATGAAAAGGTAGGTCAATCACAGCTAATATTCATTACCGGACTCTCCTCAGTTCTCACCAAGCTGACTTCACCTGTCTCCTGATGCAGAGCGCCACGCTCCAACAGCAGATCTCCGACGATGCGGGAGCCACCACGTCAGCCAGGAGCGAGCTCACCGAAATGAAGCGCACTGTCCAAACCCTGGAGATCGAGCTACAGTCCCTCCTTGCGACGGTGGGTGAGAATTGCGTGGATCAGGATCATTTGCATGATTTAAAGACCTTTAAAAGAAATCTGTCTTTTCTTAAGATTACAGACGTTCTATTTCAAACCACCTCGTTTGACCTCATTTGTGGAAACTGAAGCCAAGAGAGGTCAAATGTTTTTTTCTAAAATTGTGGTAGCATCTTTGTACACACTGGCTGCATTATATTCATGTTTTGTTTTTTTTTAATGTAATCTGCTTGCTTGCTTGGTTGATTGCCTTTGGGCAGAGGGATCTGGGAAGGGATTGTCCTTGACTGCCAAACTCACTGGAGCCTTGTGATCAATCCTTCCTCCAAAAACTAGTTAGCAAAAGAAAAAAAATTAAAGAAAATTACATTTCTCTCCTTCTTGCAATCAACAAATATTTATTTCCTGATGAGGACCTAGTGCTCATTTTAAACATAATAACATCTACAATAACAGAAAAATCTTCTGACCCTGAGATCCTACAAAGTTCATTAAGGACAGAGATCTTTTTATATTTGTCTTTGCAATGCTAAATACCCTAGGACAATGCTTACCACATTGTAAGCACATAATAAATCCTTATTGGTTGGTTGATTGAAATTTATGTTATAAAATAAATTCTGCCTTTTCCATCAAGCAATGTCTTAAGAGCTTACTACATACCAAGCAGTGGGGATACAAAGACAGAAATGAACAGTTCCCCAGCCCCTCACAACACTCCCTAAGAAGTTTACATTCTTGGGAGGAAAGCCATAGCCTGGTATTATGGAAAGGCTATGGCTCTGTTTTCTAATCCTGCTTTATTCATTTACTACTTTGAGTAAGTCACTCTACTTCCATGGGCCTCAGTTTCTTCTTCTGTAAAATGATGCAGTTGAGATAGATGGCTTCTGAGGTCCGTTCTAGCTCTAGTTTTATAATCTTATGTACACAGAAAAATATATACAAAGTCAACACAAGGTCATTTCAGGAGGACTTACTAAAAGCACTTTAAATTATATGTGCCCAGCTAAGTTTAACTAAGAAATTAATGTAGTCATTCCATTAATGTGCTATGAAGAATTCTTTACCCAGTTCTACAAAACAGTGCTCAAATGACTTTAAAAAAAAAATACAGAGCTGTGATTGTATTGATTTCAGGAACTCCCATTGTGAAAACTCCCTCTACCAGTGAAGATCGGCAATACATATTTAACTCAGAGACTTGTTTTGGGCACTAAAAGTTAAGTCCCTCTACCATGGTCACACAGTAAATATGTTTCAGGGGCAGGACCTAAAACTCAGGTCTTTCTGGCTCTGGGATCAGTCCTCTCTCCACTGAGCCACATTGCCTATGAATCATCAGTAACACAAAACCCAGAAATCAAATCCCATTATGACCAAGGAATGGAAGCCATTCAGCCTTAGCCATCTGTTTGAAGAAAGAGGCCAGTGTGGAGACACATTTTCCTTTTTGCTAGGCAGGAGGGAAAGAAGCGCATGACATATGGCATTTTTTAAGTGTTAAAATGCTAACTCTATCATGTCCATCATGCCAACATATCTCAGGAAAATGAGCTTGAGACCAAATACACCATACTCATGGGCCAGGTGTCCATTCACATAGATACAGGACGTCAACACTGAGAGACGACTTCATGAGTGTACAACTAAAAACATCATTCTGAGAAGGGATCCACAGATCTGACTGCAAAAGGAGTCCATGACCCAAAAAGGAGATTAAGAACCCCTGGGCCATGGGGTGGCTAGGTGGCACAGTGAATAGAGCACTGCCCCTGGAGTCAGGAGGACCTGAGTTCAAATCTGATCTCAGACATTTAACACTTACTAGCCAAGTGACCTTGGGCAAGTCACTTAACCCCAATTGCCCGGCCCTTCCCCATCCAAAAAGCAAAAAACAAACAAAAAAAAAACCCTGGGTCAGTTTTCACTATTTGACTCATTTGCCTGACTTCTCTAACTTAATTTTAATCTCAGATGTGCCTTTCTCCTGTATCCACAGAAACACTCACTGGAATGTTCCTTGAGTGAGACAGAAGGGAACTACTGTGTGCAGCTCTCACAAATCCAGGCCCAGATCGGGGCCCTGGAGGAGCAGCTGCAGCAGGTCAGGACTGAGACCGAGGGCCAGAAGCTGGAGTATGAGCAGCTGCTTGATACCAAGATTCGTCTCGAGAAGGAAATTGAGACCTACTGTCGACTCATTGATGGGGATGGAAGGTAGAGAAGTCCACTAGAAAATGTGGTTTTTTATTCAGTTTTATGATCACAAGACTTTAAAAACCACAACCAAATTGTCACCAAATTGCCTAGAGAAATGGCAGGTTAAATAATTTGCTCAGGTTTACACAGATCAGAGGTAAGGATTGACTCTGAGGTCAGTTCTAGCCACTATGCCATGCTGCCTCTAATGGCATTATACTCACAATAATTCCATGACCTGCTCTTATGATCAATATCATTGTTACTTCCACAAACTCTCATTTACCACCTCTCATATCAATTAATTATTACTGAATTCATGATTCTCCTCTGCTCCAACTTCTCTTTCTTCTTTCCCCTGTCCCTCCTCCTTACTTCTGACACTGATCAAATAACTTCATTTAGTAGCCATTCCTCATTTTAGCATGGTAACTAGTCTGTTCTCCCTAAAGAACATCAAACTGCCCATCCCAAACTTGTCTCCCTGACTTCTTGACAGGCCTACCTGAAAACTGCCTTCTGGCTAATCTGTTAAGAATGAATGAATGAAATTCATTTTTAAAAGCATTTATCAAGTGGTTACTATGAGCTAATCAGTGGTTCTCAACCTGTGGGTCGTGACCCCTCTGGGGGTCAAACAACCCTTTCACAGGAGTCACAGGGGTCACCTAAGACCATTGGAAAACACATATTTCCCATGATCTTAGGAACCAAGACACTGCTCCTCTATCTGTCTCCAGGCAGGTCCGCCCACAGGCAGATACAGCCCACATACCAGTGTTAAAGGGTCTTGGCATTAGGAAGGTTGAGAACCACTGAGCTAGATGATGTGATAACACCTAGGGATACAAATACAAACCAGCAAGACAGTCCCTGCCCAGCTAGCTCTTAGTCCCTGCTCTCAAGGAACTTACATTCTAATTAGGAAAGAAATTACCTAAAGGTTGAGTTGGAAGTCAATGGAGGGGTGATACATAGTCCTGCTTGGAAGTGGCATGGAGGCCTGGTTCTGTATAAGATAAACTTTGTTCCAGGGGCAGAGTCTAGATTTTGGTGGGGGGAGCATGAGTAAACTCTTCAGCAACTCTGAATAAGGTAAAGAGAGGAATAGGTAAGTCTATTAGCCTGTAGTAAATGTAGAAAGAACAATTCTTCAAATCCCTAAGGACAAAAGTAAATTTAAATTTCTATGTGTCTATCTCCTCACTTTGGAATGTTGAGATTCATTAGTGAAAGACAGTCCTTGTCTTTTAAATAAATGTTCATTTCAGATTAAATGTCATTTAATTTCACTTTCTAAATATACAGGTCTTAGGGTCTTCTACAATAAACCTAGATCTGGTTTTGGTTTTTGATGCAAAGTTTATTTAGGTTTAAATATTCCTGCTATCACACTAAGCAGAAAAAGAAAAGTCACCTTTCTTTATTTTTATTTTCAGTTCATGCTCCAAAACAAAAGGCTATGGGTCAGGAGGTCCAGGAAATTCAACTAAAGGTATTAAAATTCATTCTTTTTTTTACTATTTCTTATAACCACCCATCTAACAAGAAGGATGGTATCCAGCCTTCTGAGATCCCAAACCCTTAAGACTTAGGAGAAAGAAAGAAGGGAAGAAAGGAAGGAAGGAAAGAAGGAAGGAAGGAAGGAAGGAAGGAATGAAGGAAGGAAGGAAGGAGGAAGGAGGAAGGAAGGAAGGAAGGAAGGAAGGAAGGAAGGAAAGAAGGAAAGAAGGAAGGAAGGAAGGAAGGAAGGAAGGAAGGAAGGAAGGAAGGAAGGAAGGAAAAGATGGAAATGAATGGAAAAATTAACAGACAGGTAGATGGGTAATATATTCTTGCCTACTATGTGCAAAAGATGGAAATGAATGGAAAAATTAACAGACAGGTAGATGGGTAATATATTCTTGCCTACTATGTGCCAGGCACTGTGCTCTATAGATGCTGGGAATGCAAAAACAAACCAGCAGGACAGTCCCTAGCCCTCAAGGACCTTCCATTTTAATGAAGAGAAGACTATACCTGTGGGGAGCTGGAAGGGGGCTGGGGAGGAGTAGGAGAATGAGTAGTGTGAAAATTGGGAGGGAAATGTTCTCAAAGATAAGGTAATATCTCACGTATTAGATGACCCTTGAAGCCCAGCTTTGAAAGAAACTAGGGATTCTGACAAGCAGAACTGAGAACTGAGTGCATCCAGGCTTGGGGTGGGAGTGGGGGTAAGGGAGAGAGGGCCTATTTAAAGGCATGGAGATGGAAAATGGAATGTTGTACATCTCTTCTAAAGAACTATCTGTTCTGCTCTCGGAAGCAAGCTGTGTCACCTTAAGGGTAAATGCATATGGAACGTGTATATGCGAAACTCCCATTCCACAAATATTGTATTATTATTTCATACATACATACGTGTGTGTGTGTGTGTATATATATATGCCAATTTCACCTTTACAACATCTCTGGAACACACACATCCCCTTCACTACCCGTAACTCCTGGGTTGACTCTCATCACCCCATACTTTGATTATTGCAATAGCCTGCTTATGAGTCAGCCTGTATTGTCTCTTCTCACTTCAATCTGTCTTCTGTTCAGCCATTAAAGTGATTTTCCTAAAATGCAAATTTGACCTTGTCACCAAGCCCTACTCAATAAACTCCAATGACTCCCTATTGTCTCCAGGAACAAATTTTTTTAATTGTCTATTTGACAAAGTCCTTCATAACCTGGCCCCCATTCTACCTCTCCAGTTTTTTTATACCTGATTCCCCAACAAGTATTCTTTGATCCAGTGATACTAGCTTCCTAGCTATTCTAGGAACAAGACACTCCATCTCTTGGCTATGGGCATTTTCTCTGACTGTCTCCCATGCTGGAATGCTCTCCCTTCTCTGCTCTGCCTACTGACCACCGTGGCTTCCTTTAAGTCCCAGCTAAAATTCAGTCTTCCAGGGAAGCCTTCCCCAATCCCCTTAATCCAAGTGCCTTTTCTGTTTTTTTTTTTTTTGTTTATCTTATATAGAACTTGTTCTGTATATATTTGTTTCCATGTTGTCCTCCTATAACAGCAGTTCTCAACCTGTGGGTCGCGACCCCTTTGGGGGCTGAACGACCCTTTCACAGGGGTCACAGGAGTCGCCTAAGACCAACAGAAAACACGTGTTTCCTACAAGTTTCTTCAGGGCAAAGACTGTCTTTTGCCTCTTCTTATATTCCCAGCACTTAGTAAATGATACATAATAAGAGCTTAATAAATGTTCATTGATCAATTAAATGATATTGCATATGTTTCATTTCTAGATCTCTCCAAAACCACACTAGTAAAGACTGTTGTTGAAGAGCTAGATCAGCGGGGCAAAGTCCTCTCAACCAGGGTTCACTCCATTGAAGAAAAGAGCTCTAAGCTGAGCAATGGCAAAGCAGAACAAAGGGTCCCTTTCTAGAGAACGCAGGCAAGAGAAGGAGGGCAAAAGGATTCTCCCAAGATTCATGCTTCTTAAACATGAGAAGAGAAATACTTTCTGTTCTTAAAGTACCTAGGAAATAATCTATACTCACGCTTTTTCCTTTTCACAGATAGCAGGTTTGGGGTGTTTTACTGTTAAATAAAGAAACAACTATACATCTGTTTCCATTTTTGAATGTTTTATCATTTCTTTCACATGTCATTTTTGCTATTTCTTGCTTATACTTGGACGAATGGGTAGAGGAAATACTTGGGATGTTTTGATTGTTTGTATGTTTTTCATATAAATATAACCAGTAGGTGTCACTGTAAACAGAAAGGGTATAGAGCAGGCCACGTGTGGCCTCAAGGCTGCAGGTTCCCTGCCTCTAGTATAGAGGGAGGCTAGGTGACACAGTGAATAAAACACTGGGCCTGTTATCAGGAAGATTCATCTTTGTGAGTTCAAATCTAACCTCAGACACTTACTAGCTGTGTGACCTTGGGCAAGTCACTTAACCTTGTTTGCCTCAGTTCCTTCATCTATAAAGTGAGATGGAGGAGGAAATGGTAAACTACTCCAATAGCTTTGCCAAAAAAAACCTCCAAACATGGACACAAAGGGTCAGACAGGACTGAATAACCAAAAAAAGAATGTAATCAAAAGTAAAAATAAGAATTAAAATAACATTTCTGTGGCATCTATCCTAAGGCAATCACTTTGCTAAACACTTTACAAATTTTATCTTTTTTGATCCTCACAACAATCCTGGGAGGTAGATGCTATTATTACACTCATTTTACAGTTGAGGAAACTGAGGCAGACAGTGGTTAGATGATTTGGCCAGTCACTGAACACAGCAGCACTTGTACAGAGTGGGGGCTGAATCCAGCAGCACGTACTACAGCAAGCCAGGAATTCCAGGCGAGATGGTTCACATCCTTTGCCTTAAGCTACCATGAGGCTCATAAGAAAAAAAAAACCAACAGTTGTGTGGGTTTTCAACTTCAAAGAATTACTGAATAATGAGATAATTACAGCAAGTTTGACTGAAACTTCAGCCAAAATCCATCAAAGGAGGCCAATATTCTGTTCATTCAATGGCAGAGAAACAAACCAAAACATTTTACAACACATAGAAAACAGAGAGAAACATAGCGCATCTTTTGCTCTTGTGAAAACCAGAAGATAATAGGCTGCAACCATGTGTATCCGATGACTCAATAAAAGACCCCAAATTCTTAAGAGTGAAATCTAAATGCATTCATTCAACAAATATTAACTGAGCACCTATTACGTACAAGTCCCTGTTTGAAGGGCCAGCATGTTCCCACTTACATTATTGAAACTGAGTGGAAGATTAAAGTCAGACAGGTGTATAACACAATTTTCTTCCAGAGAAGAGAAAGGATGGGGGGGGGGGAATCTTCTAGAACTTCTAGTCTACAAAAAAATAAATAAGGATAATGTGTGAGAATGTTATTGTGACAAGAGAGTTTCTGGCTCAGACGTCTTACTGCCACTGTGAAAGGAGAAAGATTGTAATGAGAAAGGAACCCTGGCTCAGACTTTAAGAATCTTCTCTTGGGCTCATCCCATCTGATGGCAAACTGGTGAGATTTTTTTCCCAGTAGGTTGTGAATAGGAAAGGATATGTCTAACGTTGCAAACTTGGGTGTCTGAAAGTATAGCGGTGACAGGAACAGAGAAATGTAAAGGAGAGAAAGGTTTAAAGAGATAATGAGCTCCAGTTTGGACATGTTGAATTTGAGATATCTATGGGACATGCCAGTGGAGATGTCTGACAGGCAGCTGGTGATGTGAGAGTAGAGCTCAGGAGAGGGAACTGGGCAGGACAGGTAAGTAGGGAGCAGAGAGAATTCTGGGCCTAGAGTCAGGAAGATCCAGGTTCAAATCCTATCTCAGATACTTATTATCCTGGGATAATACTTGTATGGACTTTGCAGACCTTAAATGCCACCTATTAACATTATATACAGATTTTTGAGACATATGGAAGGGATGGATAGTAACTGAATCCAAGAGAGCTGATGAACTCAATGGGAGTGAAACATTAGGCTACAAATTTAATATGTCAACAATGTGTCATTGCCATAATAGTTAATAGAATCATAGTTTGGGTTAAAAGGACCACAGTGCTGGATCTATGGCCAAAAGGCTATAAAAATGTGCATACCCTTGAATCCCAAAGAGATCATACAAGTGGGAGGAGGACCCATATGTACAAAAATATTTATAGAAGCTCTATTTGCTGTGGCAAAGAATTGGAAATCAAGGGGATACCCACCAATTGGAGAATGGCTAAACAAGTTGTGGTGTATGAATGTAATGGAGTACTATTGTGCTATGAGAAATGAGGAGCAGATTGACTTCATAATAACCTGGAGACTTATACAAACTGATGCTGAATGAGGAGAGCAGAACCAGGAGAACTTTGTACACAACTACAGACACATCGTATCTATGATGACTGACTGATAGACTGGGCTCATCTCAGCAATGCAAGGTTATAAGACAACTCCAAAGGACTCATAATGGAAAAGGCTGTCCACATGCAGAGAAAGATTTACAGAGTCTGAATGCAGACTGAAGCAAACTACTTGCTCTCTCTCTTTTTTGTTTTGTTTTGTTCCTTCTTTGTCATTGTTCATTCCGTTGGTGATAATCCTTCTTTACAATTTGACTAATGTTTAATGTGAAGGTATGTGTAGAACCCATATTGTACTGTATGCTGCCATGGAGACGGGGAAAAAATTTGGAACTCAAAAGTTTGTGGAATTGAATGTTGTAAACTAAAAGTAAATAAATAAGTAAATTAAAAATTTTAAAAGGGGGATGAGAGGACCATAATGCAATATTAAATCAAAGTGATTGCACTGATATACTCAATCCTGGCCACATCTGGAGTGTGGGACTCAGTTCCAGGTACCACATATAGTTTAGGCAGGTAGGTGGCACAGTGGATGGAGTACCAGGCTGGAGTCGGGAAGACCTGAGTTCAAATCCAGACTCAGATACTTACTAGCTATATGACCCTGGGTAAGTCACTTAACTCTATTTCCATCAGTTTCCTCATCTGTAAAATGAGCTGTAGAAAGATATGGCAAATTGCTACAGTATCTCTGCAAAGAAAATGTGATCCCAAATGGGATCACAAAGAGTTAGACATGACTGAAAATGACCAAACGAAAACCATATATAGCTTAGGAAGGATATTGACAAAAGACATATACCCAGAGAAGGGTGGTGAGGTTGATGAGAAAACTGGAAACCATGCTATATGGTCATAGCAGCATAAAATTCAAGTTGGAAGGAACCTTAGAGGCTACTGAGTCCAACCCTCCCTCACTTCATAAGTAAGGAAACCGAGGCAGTGAACAGTGAGGTAACTTGCCCAGGTTCTGAGGTGGGATTCCAACCCAGGTTTTCCCAATTCTGAGTCTAGCACTCTGGCCTCCATTCCACTTTTGGGCTTCTGAGGTCCTTTCCAGCTCTGAAATTCTATGATTTTGTGGCTCTCATTTCATTGAATCAAGGCCCTTTGCAAAGTCAAGTGTGCTGCTGTGGGAAGGGTAAAGGCATGGATAGAACAGGGCAATCATACCAATTCTATATATTTATTTTGCTCCCTGGAAGACTATAAAGGCATAGAAAGATAGCAAAATAGAAGAGCAGCACCTAAAGGTTCCCCTGCCCCCACATGGGTCCTACAAGTGATAATTAGAGATTAATTTGGGTTAACAAATTCCCCTTAAAAAATGCTAATACCCCCTCTCCCAATAAGTCTCTCATACCTTAGTGTGAATTACTTTAATCAGATAATCAGATTAACACCTAGCTGCTTATTCAGGAAATAGTTTTTGACTCCAGTAGGGACAAGGGGGATATAATTTATTCACATGGGCAGTCTGGGTAACATCAGATAGCCAGAGAGCAGGAGTTCACTGAGTGAGTGTCTGGGGAAAGAAGCCAAGATTTAAAATAGAATTCAGCAAAAGTAGACTGGGATAGGGGAGGCAGGGGGAGAGAGATGGAGTCAGGGACCAAACAAAACAATATTTATCTCTTTTTCAGTTTCACACTTGACTCTGGTGGTATCTTGACAGGCCATTAAGAATCATTGCCATAGGTTGCTCACGTTTGAAAAAGACTGTTTGCAAAGCTGTAGACCTCAGATTTCCCCAGTCTAGCCTAGATACCCAACTTGGTCCAGTCTTTTCCAAGGCAGCCCAGGGTCTTCAGATCCCCTCCCCTTGGGTGAAAGAGGTCAGTCAGTCAGTCAGTTAGGAAGTATGCTAAGGACTGGGGATACAAAGAAAGCCAAAAGACAATCCCTCTTCTCAAGGAACTTGGTTTAATAGCAGAGCTGCCATGCAGACAACTATGGACAAACAAGTCAGAGATGGAATAAATTGGGGAGGGAAGGCACTAAGTTTAAAGGGGGTAGGAAAAGATTTTTTTTGCAGAAGGTGAGATTTTAGCTGGGACTTGAAGGAAGCTAGAAAGGTCAGGAGGAAGACATGAGGAGGGAGAGTATTCCAGGCATGGGGGATAGCCAGTGAAAATACTTGGAGTGTCTTGTGCAAGGGAGGAAGAGGTAGGAAAGGGAGTAAGTATTTATATAGCGCCCATTACAAGCCAAGCACTGTGCTCAATGCTTTTAACGAACACTACAAGGAACAGAAAGAAGACCAGGCCACTGGATTGAAATGTTAGTGATGGGGAGTAAGGTATAAGAAGAATGACAAGGTAGGAGGGGACCAACCACATCATGAAGGACCTTAAAAACCAAACAGAAGATTTCATAGTTGATCCTGGAAGTAAGAGGGAGCCCCTTGGAGTTTATTGAATGGGGTAAGGGAGAGTGACACAGGCAAGTAGGTGGTATGATGGATAGAGTTCCAGGCCTGGAGTCAGGAAGACCTGAATTCAAATCCAGACTCAGACACTAGCTGTGTGACTCTGCTTTAAGTCACTTAACCTTGTTTGCCTCAGTTTCCTTCTCTGTAAAATGATCCAGAAAAGGAAATGATAAACCACTCTGATATCTTTGCCAAGAAAACCCCAGATGGGGTCATTAACAGTCAGACACGACAGAAAAGTGAACAACAACAACAAATCACAGAATAGATACGAGGTAAATACAGAGTGCCATGTGGGCAGAATCAAAAAAGGCATTTTTGAAGGAAGTGGTGCTTGAACTGAGCCATGAAGGAGAGATTGCCAGGCAAAGGGCACAGTCCATGCAAAGGTATGGAGATGAGAAATAGAATGTTACATATGGGCAACATCAGGGAGGCCAGTTTGGCTTGAAGGTAGGGCTTGCGAAAGAGAGTAATGTGGCAGAAAAATAGATGAGAACTAGACTGAGAAGGGCTTTAATTACCCAAAAGAGAAGTTTGTCCATTATCCTAGAAGCAATAAGGAGTCACCTAGCTTCCTCTGGTAGGGGAGTGACATGGTCAGACTTGTGCCTTACAAAGGATGATGTGACCACTGTGTGGAGGATGAGTTGCAGAGGGAAAAAGACTGCAAAAAAACCAGCTAGGAGGCTATCCCAATAGCCCAGAGAAAAGATGCTGAGTGCACGGATAAAGGTGGTTGTGATATAAATGGATAGAAGGGGATGGATAGGAGTGATGTGAAGATGGAATGACTCCATCCTCCATTGGGTCCCATCAATTACCTTTCCATAGCATCTTTTGCATCTGTGCACTCAAACAAACACCACACAAATCCAATCATCACTTACCTCCTGGGCTGCTGCAAAAGCCTCTAAACTAGTCTCTCAGCCTCCATTCTCTCTCCTCTCCATCCATCTTCTAAATTGCAAAAAAACAATCATTCCAAGAGGAATGTACAGATAGTGGTAATTCCTTGATCTCTTCAGTTATTCTGGCTTGAATTATCCTGGTTCTGATACATCCTTAGAATTGTCAAACAGGTCTCAGTCTTTGCAGATACAATTGCAGGTGAAGGAAAAGTAAACCACGAATCATATTTGCAATTTTTTTTGTACAATCCTTTCTTTCAGTCCTACTTTGAATATGGAAATACTTGTTTTATTTGGCATTGCTATGTTCAGAAGAAAGATAATTTTTTTTATAACTGAGATGCTTAAATTAGATGATCTCTAAGCTCCCTTTCAAATCTAAACTTCTAAGTGATAGAGAAGATAATAATAGTTAGCATTTGTATGGTACGTACTATGTGCTCAGCAAACCTTAAACCTAAAAACTTTACAAACACTATCTCACTTGAGCTCTACAACAACCTTGGAAGGTAGATGCTACTATCATCCCCACTCTACAGATGAGGAAACTGAGACAAACAGTACTTAAGTGACTTACCCATGGTCAGTGACCCAATAAGTGTCCTGAAGCTGGATTTTAATTCAGGTTTTGCTGATTCCAGGCCTACCATCCTATTCACTGAGCCACCTAGTTGCCTATAAGAAAGAGATGTCCCAGATTAGCCAATTCTTGGAACTGACTTCCTGGTTGTCTTGTTAACTCATTGGGAGAGGGCAAGGAGATATTGTTCAACCTCTCTGAGTAGGTAAAGTGGAAAAGGAGGCATATGTCTTTTATATATATGCAACCATCCTTAAGTGTACATCGCTCCCAATGTCTGGAGCCCAGGGACATCCACCTATTAAGATCTTTCCTTTCCTTCAAGGCCTTACTCAGGGGTCCCTTTCTGTAGCAAGTCTTCCCTAACCTCTCCATGGCCTCTCCCTTCACACTTCTCCCATCCCTTATTCCACTCTCTTTGAACTTCTCCTATACACTTATAATATATATTATAGTTATTTGTTCACTTGTCATATTATAAGTTGTAATTTCCTCAAGGGACTAGACAAAGTCTTCTTTCATAATTATACTTCCAAAGCCTAGCATTGAGCAGAGTAGACAACCAATATTTTAAAGTGGAATTTGTTGAACTGAACTCATAAAACGGGGAGATCACGTTACTAGACAAGAGTTTTCTTACAAATTGATATCCAGAGGTCATTACTAGGCATTCACCAGTGTTCAAATAACAAGCAGAAATTCTGTTTCCCTTGTTTTGTGTTTGTATTTTTTTCTTGGTTTCTCAATATGGTTTAATAATTAGGACACTGGACTTGGAATCAGGAGGACTTGGGTTCCAACCCTGTCTCAGACATTTACTAGCTGTGTGACCCGCGGGAAAACAGTTACCCTCTCTCAGACTCAATTTCCTCATCTAAGAAAGGGGAACATGTAGACTTAATGGCTTGTAAAAGTTTCATCCAGCTTTAAATCTATAACGCTACGTTCTCTAAGATGCCATATTATGTTCTTTTCCTAAGATGATTAATATTGGGTTCTGCCCCCAAAGTCAATTGCATTGATTTGTTCGTTTCTTTTTAATTTCTCTACTTCCATTTTAGACTTCATTGTGAACACCATTGTTAAGCTGGAGACTGTTTTGGATGTGATGGGGCATCTTGGCCTCATTGCCAGCACACTCACATTCTGACTAAACTTCGTTTACTTGACCAGGAGGTCAGAAAGTCCTCCCTACATCTATATATTGGGCTGGGGGGAGGAGGGGAATTGTGATCTCCTCTGAGCAAACGATGTTTCTTAATGAGCAGAAATGCACGTAAGAAAACAAGGTTGGTAAAGAAAAGGAAAAAGAAATGTTAAATCCTTTCCCCTTTAGTATCTCCCTATGTGGGATTAAGGAAAATGAATGACTTCAGCCCAAGGTGTGTTAAAAATGCCAGGAAGGTGCAATTGGTGAACAGTATGAACTTAAGCTTTTTATGTCATGGGACCCACTCTGGCAGTCTGATGAAGCCTACAGACCCCTTCTCAGAATGTTTTCAAGTGAACAAAATAAAATACACAGGATTACAAAAGAAGTCAATTATAGTGATATACAGTTACCAATTTTAAAAAATCATGGCTCTCAGGTTGAGTCCCCAACTACAGACTAAAAGAATAAAAAAGACAAAAGGAGAAGAAACAGACAGACAGAAGAAAGGAAAGCCATTGCGTCATAGGGAGAAAACAAAGGACTCTGGAGGCTTCTCACTCACCTAACACGGAGGTAATGATACTAAAACACTGCAGACATCTAGAGACTTGTCTTTACCTTTCCTAAAAGACTGGCGGATATGCCGCAGCATTAAAGAGTGTTACCAAGCTCCTTCCCCGCCTTCATAGGAGTGTTATGAAGTAGAGAGTTAAAAAGAGAGATATACACAGAGATGGAGACAGGCAGAAAGACAGATACAGGAGCTGAGAGAGACAGAGAGAAGCAATCAGAGACACAGAATCAGAAACAGACAGAGGGACAGGAACAGAGAGAGACAGAAACAGAGACAGAGACAGAGATAAATAAAAAGATAAGGAAGCAGAGAAATGAGAGAGACAGAGAATCTCAGAGAGAAAGAAACAAAGAGAGAGAGTGAGGGAGGGGAAAAGAGAGAGAAAGAGAAAGAGAGAGAAAGAGAGGGAAGGAGGGAGAGAGAGAGAGAAATGAACGAACAGAAACAAAAAGTCACCCACTCTCCTTCAAATATCATGAACCAGAGGGCCAAGCTAGAAACTGAAGGGACGGAGATCTTCTACCAGAAGAAACGTTTTCATTTGGGACTCTGCTTTCACAATCTTCAGATCTCCCTAGGCTTAATGGTAACTTATTCAAGAGTCTCTCTGTTATTTTTCTCCTTTTTTAAAACAAATCTATTGTATAATATTGTAAAATGTCTCCTGCCAAGGAGACTGGAAAGAGAGCTAACAGAAGCAGCATGGTACCACAGTGCTACCATACATCTCCCTGCCATTTCCCGTATGGAGTATGGAGGCAGAAGCCAAGAGAAGAAGCACTCTTCCCCTTTCCAGGCTCTTTGTGTCTTGAGATCCTCTGACACAAGAGTCACATAGACTTAACATTTTACTTTGACTTTGTTCCTATATTCCTGAAGTTTCAATGACTTCAAGAAAGGATTACTCACCTAAAATTAAAAATGTAATGCAGCAAATGACCTTGAAGATACTCCACCCCGTCCCAGAGATAACAAATAGCCAGCAACGAACTACCCACCTACAGAACTGGACAAAGCAAGACATTAATTAAGAAAAATCATCCAATTACACATAATTCATGATGAGCTGGCAAGCACCATTGTGCGATTGGTAGGCAAAACTCAGGGAGAAACACCCAAATCACTGGGTATAAAAAGAGCCAACTAAAAGTGCTGGAGGCCGGCACGCTACAGCTGAACCCACCACTTGAGCAGACCTCCCTTCCACAAAGACACTATGTCTCTCAGATTCTCTTCTTCATCCAGAAGGATTGGTTCATGTGGGGGATCTGGATCTGTTAGACTGTCAAGTGGGGGAGCAGGTTTTGGGGTTGGAAATACATGTGCCGTGCCTGGAATAGGAAGTGGTTTTTCATGTGCCTTTGGCGGCAGCTCAGCCGGAGCAGGCTATGGTCTGGGTGGGGAAAACTCTTCCTGTGCCAGCTACTTGGGGAATGAAGCAGGGCTCCTCTCTGGTAATGAGAAGGTGACTATGCAGAACCTTAATGACCGCCTGGCTTCTTATCTGGATAATGTGCGTGCTCTAGAAGAAGCAAATGCAGATCTGGAGCAGAAGATTAAAGGATGGTATGAAAAATATGGTCCTGGCTCTTGCCGGGGTCTTGATCATGACTATAGCAGATATTTCCCAATAATTGAAGATCTTAGGAATCAGGTAAGAGAAAATAATTTCATAAGGCTTAGAACCCTAAGACATATTGAAGCCTCAAATTAGTTGCACAATATATATAATGTGACTTCATTCTATAGGCTTTCGAATTTCCATCATTGATTACTAGAAATTAGGAGAATTTTTTTTGAAAATTTGAATCTTTGAGTAAGACAAAACCACTAACATATGCTATGGATATGTTTGTCAATAACTGAGCGTGTAGTGCCCCCCCCCCCACCTTCACCCTTCCAAAAGAGCCCAGGAATGAAAAAAGTCTCCAGTGAAGTCTTTTCTTATCCAAAGGCATAATCTGAAATTATTGAAAGACAGGCTTTGATGCCAGAGAGTAACAGATGTCTCACTATAATGTGATAAGTGACTTGGCTTCATAAAATTTATCAATGATCCATGGAAATATTTTCTCTTTTTCTTAATCTGCTCCCTCTTTACCAGATGATTTCAGCAACTACCAGCAATGCCAGTGTGGTCCTACAGAATGACAATGCCAGGTTGACAGCTGATGACTTCAGACTAAAGTAAGTGAAGTTTTGAGAACAGAAATCAGCTCATAGAGCATCTCCCTCTCCCATTCATTGTATCTAAAATAACTTGAAGGAGTTGGGTGTTTTGTTATTAAGCTCAAATGAGTATAAGAATGAATAAATAGCTTAAAATCCCACTATATTTATGAAAATTTGCATCTAAATCATGACAGTAAAAAGTTAAAGTCTGGAGTATATGAAAAAGTGTTTTCTTTACTATTAGTCTCATCACTTTAAGAAAAGTGATCAGCACAGTATGTTTATCCCAGAATTCAATTAAGATGTCTAATTGCTACCTATGTCAGCTTGAATTTTATGTTTTACATGTCCCTTTAAAGATCAGGATTCATATTGAAAAAGCATTTTGCTTTTCTTTGAGGTATGAGACAGAGCTGGCTCTTCACCAGAGTGTTGAGGCTGACATCAATGGTCTGAAGAGAGTGTTGGATGAGCTGACTTTGTGCAGAACAGACCTGGAGATCCAGGCTGAGACACTGAGTGAGGAACTGACTTACCTGAAGAAGAACCATGAAGAGGTAGAAGCTTCCACTGCACCAATTACCTTCCTCTGAATATTGACATTTCCCTTGCCTTATGTCAAGTCTTTAAGAATAATCCAAGGAAGAGCTGACCAAATTCTGCCCAGTCCATGAAGAAAGATTTGTCTTCCAAAAACAGATTATATTGTTGCTTTTCCTTTTTTCCCACATATAGATGCTCATGATCTGAAACTTGAAAAATTTCAGACCCCCAGACCTAGAGATGGTGACTATTGTGCATTTTCAAAAATATGCTGAATCTTATTCATTCAGTCTAAATTAACATTCTCCTTCAGGAAATGAAAGCCCTCCAGTGTGCTGCAGGTGGGAACGTGAACGTGGAGATGAATGCCGCTCCAGGGGTGGATCTGACGGTTCTGCTGAACAATATGAGGGCCGAGTACGAGGACCTGGCTGAGCAGAACCGAAGGGATGCTGAAGCCTGGTTCAATGAAAAGGTAATTTTTTTTTTGGTCTTTTTGGAGGGATAAAGGCAGAGCAATTGGGGTTAAGTGACTTGCCAAATGTCACACAGCTAGTAAGGGTTAAGTATCTGAGGCTGGGTTTGAACTCAATCCTCCTGACTCCAAGGCCAGTGCTCTATTCACTGTGCCACCTAGCCACCCTGAAAAGGTAATTTTACCAGAGTCACCTTTGCATTTGGGCCTTGGTTTTAGCCTGTCAATAAGAGACTTTTTTTTAAACGATCAAACATAATCTTAACGTTGAATATCAACACAGCTCATTAAACTTGTTTAGTAACTATTTCAATTTAACTTAATGAAATTTAGGGCCTAAAATAGTACATGAACTCTAGGACTCCAAGATTCTTCGTCCATTCATCTTTCTTCCCTTTTCATCCTTCTTGGTTGCGGGTGTTCAGTTCTTACCCTTTGCATTTTAAAAAGTGACTTGAGGAAATGATGCTGTTTATTCCAGAGTGCCACCCTCCAGCAGCAGATCTCTGATGATGCAGGAGCCACCACCTCAGCCAGGAGCGAGCTCACAGAAATGAAACGTACTGTCCAGACCCTTGAGATCGAGCTGCAGTCCCTCTTGGCAACGGTATGTAAAGACTTAGGAAATAGATTTCCTTTAGAGATCTGGGGGGGGTGGAGGGAGGATTTAAAATAGTGCCTTTCTTCTTTCATAATGTTAGCTTTCATCTGTGTTAGGCCCCTAAGGTACAGAACATTTGCATTTCACTCATTCGAGTCCTATGTGTCTTATAAATTGATTTGCTCATTAACATACATTCAGAATTAGAATATATTTCAGATATCATTTATGTAATGTTGAAATGAGAAAATGGTTATCTGAGTGTGTTTTAACATTGTTCAACCCTAACTTAATAGAGAGCCCTCCAATATTACAGAGAAAAGAAGATCTTAGATACCAGCTCTTATATTCATCTATACTGGCAGCAGCCTTGTAAGCCTTAGGCTCTAGCATTCCTACAAAGCTACTTTTTAAGTGCTATAGACAGTCATCAGGTGGAAGGCACAAAGGCAAGGGAAATGCCAAAATGTCACTCATCCTACATCCTTCTGCCATGGCCAAAATGGACCATGCAGGCTAGAACATAGACATAAACCCCACCCCTCACCTATCCCCTATATCTTATATCATGCAAGGTTAGAGAGGGTGTCTTTCTGTGGATTATATGAGGTGCCTTGATACCTTTTCACCTACAGAGCCAAGGATTTTCAACCTACAGAGGAAATCCCTTCACTGGATCTATTTATGGAACCTATTTTATGTTTCAACAGGCTTCCCTTAGAATGTTCCAATTATTCCTAAATATGTTGTATCTAAATGTAGTCAGACCAGCATGGCTTAACGAAACTTTAAATGGGGCAGTGGGAATAGAGGTGAAGAATGTGGGTCTTAAGAACTAAAGCTTCTGGGCTTTAGAAAAAGAAGCTGCAGCTGCAACCAAGGGGCCATGGGACCACAGGATCATCAGTCTAGGGCTAGAAGGGATCCCAGAGGCCATCTAGTTCAATCCAATCATTTTACAGATGACTAAACTGAGACCAAGTGAAGTTGGGTGACTTGCCCAAGGTCACACAGGTAATTCACATCAGAGGTGGGTTTCCAGAACTCTGACTCTAGGAACACTTCTCCCTTGAAAATGAGTCTTAAGTACCAAAATGAGTCTTAAGATGTAACCAGTCTAGAAATGATGAGGGGCATGAGTCAACCTTTCCAAATGCACCAACATCTCAGAAAGATAGTCACCCTCAGTAGTGCCATCTTCAAACATAAGGAGAAGGACTTGGGTTTGATCTTGGAAAATTCTCAGGGAAGTGCTCGTTTTGGATTGACACCAGAAATTAATTCCAGAAGGGCAGTTTTCTGAAACCCCACATTATAACATTGTAAAAATGTCTATTTCTACTGACTGTCTCATTTTTAATTCAACCAATCAATTCTCTTACCACCTCCACAGAAACAGTCGCTTGAATGCTCACTCACCGAGACAGAAGGGAACTACTGTGTGCAGCTCTCACAAATCCAGGCCCAGATCGGGGCCCTGGAGGAGCAGCTGCAGCAGGTCAGGACTGAGACTGAGGGCCAGAAGCTGGAATATGAGCAGCTTATAGACATTAAGGTTTATCTAGAAAAAGAAATCGCAACATACTGCTCCCTCATTGATGGAGAGGATGGGTGAGTGTAACTTCTTTTGAAAACTGTGCTTTTGAAGGGTAGAAACTACTTTGAAAAAAAAAAGAAAAACAACATGGTGGGGTAAACTAGATTAGAGCAACAGTTTTAGAGCTAGAAAGGACCATAGGTGCCATGGAGTCCAACTCCTTCATTTTACAGATAAGGACATGGAGACGCAGAGAGGTTTAAACTTGCCAGAGATCACATAGCTAATAAGAGTCTGAGGGAGGATTTGAACTCAGGTCATCTTGACTCCAAACCCAGCATTCTGTCCACTGCACCAGCTAGGTCTCTTCTAATTCTAAATTGCTATCACCCTGTTTCTGTAAGTCCCATGAGGGTAGCAGTTAGGTTGTAAATAAATTATGTGGTTCTCCCCATGTGTAGAGTGGTGCTTGCTCTGCACATAGTAGGTACTAAATAAATGTGTATTGTGTTGGAGGGAGGAGGAGGAAACAAGTCAAAGAATCTGTGACCTGGATTATGAAAGAAACATATAAAACTTTGCTGAAAGAGAGAGACAGAGAGAGAGAGAGAGAGAGACAAAGAGACAGAGAGAGAGGAAGGAAAGAGGAAGGGAAAGAGAGAAAGAGAGGGAGAGAGAGAGGGAGAGAGAGAGAGAGAGAGAGAGAGGGAGAGAGAGGGAGAGAGAGAGGGAGAGAGGGAAAGACAGAGAGATAGAGAGAGAGAAAGAGAGAGAGGGAGAGAGAGAGAAAGAGAGAGAGGAAGAGAGAGAGAGAGAGAGGAAGGGAGAGAGGGAAAGACAGAGAGAGAGAGAGAGAGAGAGAAAGGGAGGGAGAGAGATCAGTTTTTAAAAAACGTTGATTATATGTCAAGTGCTGCACCAGTCACTAGAAGAGACACGGGAGTAGGTGCCTTAGTATCACCAGCACCGAGCACAATGCTTGCCATATAGTAGACACTAAGTAAATAGTTGTTGAATTGTTTGGAATTAGGTGAAACCCAGACCCTGTCTCCAGGGAGCTAATTGTTGTTGTATTGTTGTTGTTTTTTTAATTAATAGAGATTGTTACAAATCCAAAGGTGGTTATATACCTGCAGGACCAGGAAATCAGATAAAAGGTAAACAAATGCAATTTCCACCTTCCACCAGAATATATTACTGTGTTGTGTTTGGTGTATGTCTATATGTATGCATGTATTTTAATGCAGGCATGTATATATACATAAATGCATACATTCATGCACATGTATTTATACCCAGACGTGTACATATGCACTTAAGTACACACATACATTGTTTATATATGCAGTGGGCATATGTGCACATGCAAACACACACGTATATCACATCTATACACATATACATGTGTACATGTTTTCCACAGATGTTTGTTTATTGTATACATGCATAGACATATGTGTATATACATATAGACACTATGTATGTATATATTTATGTACATATATATGTATACAAACATGGAAAGGTAGCCTGGACACAAATATTATGCATGCACATCTATAAACATGTGTGAATAAACATGTATGTGTATATAATGTGTGCACAAATGGCATGTGACTATATACGTGTGTGCAAACATATGCATATGTGTGTGCATGACACATGCGTGTATATAACTTCAAAGGGGTGAAAATTGTTCTACTTGTATAACTTAATTGTCTATACTTTCTGAATGTTCATTCAAGTCCTCTTTTATTTTAGATTCATCCAAAACCACTGTGGTTAAAACAGTTGTGGAAGAAATTGATCCTCGAGGCAAGGTTGTGTCTTCCAGGGTCCACTCAGTTGAAGAGAAATCTTCCAAAATTAACACCATCAAGACGGAGCAGAGAGTGCCTTCCTAAGCATGCTCGAAGATAAGGTCTAAGGGAGGAGTGAAGAACCTGAGGCCTCAAGGCCACATGTGGGCCTCTAGGTCCTCAAGTGCAGCACTTTGACTGAATCCAAACTTCACAGAATAAATCCCCTTGGATTCAGTCAAAAGGTCCCACTCAAGGACCCAGAGGCCACATGTGACCTCAAAGCCAGAGGTTCCCTACCCTTGGCCTAAGGAGAAGCTCTGAAGTTCAAATATACAATTAAAATAAGTACAGAAAATAAAGGCTTCTCTTTTTTTCTATCTTTCTTTTAACAAGCTAAGACAATGTCTTCTTGGAACAGCAACATTCCATTCTATTTTGCTTTAGTGGTGTCTCAATAAAAGTTCTGCCTGTTGCAGGCCTTCTAAATGGTTCCAGTGATCTTTGTTTCAGGAAAGTTGCCCAAAGGAAAGCTGAAATTGGACTTTCAGGTCCATTGATTGATGAGATGTTATTGTAACTAAGAAGTACACCTCTCTAGGCATGTCTTTGAATGTCTCTGGGCCTCAAGTTATTCATCCATAGAATGAAGAAGATAGATTAGGCTAGTAAGGTTATCTCATTTCATTCTGCCCAGGCAAACTAAGGGAGGTCTGTTTACAGGGGAAGGAGGAAGGAAGGAAGGAAGGAAGGAAGGAAGGAAGGAAGGAAGGAAGGAAGGAAGGAAGGAAGGAAGGAAGAAGGAAGGAAGAAGGAAGGAAGAAAGGAAGGTAAAGAGAGAAGGATGGAGGGAGGGAGGAAGGAAGGGAGGAAGGGAGGAAGAAGGGAGGAAAGAAGAGTTTATAAAATGCCTACTATGTTCGAGGCACTGTGCTAAGTGCTTTGCAAGATATTATCTTATTTGATCTTCACAATAACCCTGGAAAGGAGGTGCTATTATTATTCCCATTTTACAGCTGAGGAAACTGAGGCAGTTACATGCCTTCCCCAGGGTCACTAAGCTATTAGTGTCTGAGACTGCATTTGAACCAGGTCTTCCTGACTCCAGGTCTGGCATTCCATGCACTGTACTGCCCAGCTGCCCTGCTCTTAACCATAGCAGATAATAATAACCACCGATATTTTTAAACAGTGATTTAAAGTTTGTGAAATACTTTGCATACAGTATCTGGTTTAAGCCTCATAATAACCCTGTGATATAGGAACTATAGGCATTATCATACCAATTTCCCAGATGAGAAAATACAGGCTCAGCAAAAAGGTGAAGCTACTTACTTACTACTAACTACTCTGTAGTTAACAGAGCTAGCATGGTCAAAGGTGAGATTTGAACCCAGGACATCCTGACTTGGTCTTCTTAAGTCCCATATTCTCTATTCATTAAACTGCATGAATGGTCTTTAAAAAAAAAAGCATCACCACTGTGGCCCATCTGGTTAATGAGTCTAATTTAAATAGACTGTTTCTCAGATAACAGAAATATAACCCACCACTGGACCCATATTCAAAGCTGTTCAGCTTAGTAGGGCCTGTGAGAGCTTATATGCTCCACTAGTACAGTCCTTGAGAAGCTAGGATCACCTCCACACCCCAGTGAGGCATCAGAGAAGGGCTTTAATGGAGAAGGTATTATACATTGTAAACACTGAACAAATGTCTGCTGCTGCTGATATCCATGATCACTCGATACAACTTCACTTAAGAGAATACAATAACTTCAAGCAGTGAATAGTTAAAGGGCATTCTCAGAAGTTGCCATTTCGCTCTGAATCCTCATTGCCACCACTCTAGGAGGAACCATTATCTAATATCTAATTATCTGATTACCATAACCACAAGAATAACAGTAATATACAATATATATGACATGTGTGATATTATATATAATATATAATTATATAGCACTTTTAATGTTCACAAAAGATCTTCGCCAATAACAACCTACCTAAAACATTCTGGCAGGCTTTAGTTCAGAGGGTAAAAGAGCAATTAAGGAGAGAAAACCATTCTAAAGAAAAATAAAGTTCTTCCTACAAAACCATGGTCTACTTGAGTATTCTCTAATAGCATCTGATTTAAAACATTCACCTAGAATATTCATTTAAACTGTTTAAATATTCACTAGGATATTGGGATTCAATTAAATAATCATTTGTATATGAAAGTATTCATTTAGAATATTCAATATGGACAAACCTGTAACTAGGGTGGGATGAAAGTTACTTTGTCTAAGACAGCAGTTCTCATAGTTTTTTGGCCTCAGGACTTCCTTACACTCTTAAAAATTATTAAGGAATCCCCCAAAATCCTTTGCTTTTGTGGGTTACATCTATCAATATCTACCATGGTAGAAATTAAAGGGGCAGCTAGGTGGCACAGTGAATAGAGTACCAGCCCTGGAGTCAAGAGGACCTGAGTTCAAATATGACTTCAGACACTTTACACTTACTAGCCTTGTGACCTTGGACAAGTCACTTAACCCCAATTACCCTGCCCTCCCCCCTCCAAAAAGCAAAAAAAAAAAAAAATAGATAAAAAAGAAATTAAAGCATCTTAGTATTATTATGAAAATAATTTAGATCTTGTGGACCCCTAGGAGTTCTCAGACTATATTTCAAGAACCATTGATAAACAAAAGGGTTACAAAACTTAGAAGATCCAAATGTCTAAAATAATGATTCTTTTTAAAGCTTCACAATTTGAAATTTTGATGCATTTTTGATCACATATTTTGATCACATATTTTGATCACACTTGCATCAAAGTTAATATCTAAATTGGAAAAATGAAATAGGAATGTAGCAGACAAAGTATTCCTTTCCCAACTGAGACTACACTCTCAGGTAAATTCCTCTGCTGTTGCAGTCATGCCCTTCCCCGCCCCCACCAACCCTGGAAAGCAGGTGGTCCCTGGTACCCCACAGACAGAAGCTAGGGCTCTAGAGTATCTGCTCCCTCAATAGACCTTGTATTACATGGAGTTGTATACGTATGTATGTTTATATATATGTACATATATAATTCATGTGTGTATATATGTATGTATGCATATAATATGTAATATGTGCGTATATGTATATATAATGAATATATGTCATAAATATATATCATGAATTACAAAGTTGATATGAGGCCCTGTTTTGTGTTAGTTGCCCTAGGTACCATAATTACAAGTTATAGCTCTGCTTATGGATAAATCCTGGAATAAGGATTAAGAATCAGAAAGTCCAGGTCAGCCTTGACATTAGCATGGCCTGTGATTTGTGTGGGTTCTTAACATTACCTTTACTTATTTGTCTCAAAACTCTTTAATTATAGGTTTCTCTTATCTCAGAAAAGATTACATGAGTTAATTCATGCTTACAAAATTCTTAGAGATCTAGAGATTGCTGTGTTAATAATACTCTGTGTCTTTGGAACACCTTTCATCTAGGAATGTCAAAGTAATTTATGAAGTTTCACATTCATACTCACAACATCCTCATGAAAAGAATATGTGTGTCTGTCTATCTCTATATATATGTACACATATATGCACATATATACACACATGTATATTGTGTATGTGTATACACACACACACATATATAGTGTTCTTGGGAAATAGAGACAAATGCAAATCACTGGACCAAGTCACCAAGTAAATCAAAAGCAGAGATAGAGTTGAGCTGAGACATCTTGACTTGGCATTCATTTTTCTGTGACACTTTGCTCTACCACGTATATAAACAAACAAAAAGAAAGAAATCTGTAGTATGAATTCTATTAAAATATTTTTATACAAGAGCCAAAGCTAAAAATTCACATATTTGATTAAAGTCTCACATCCTCAAATAACTTATAAAGGTGAGTGTGTTTCCTTGGGCAAGTAACTTAAATTCTCTGGGCCTCAGTTTCCTCATCTATAAAATAAAGTGTTGAACTGATGGCCTCTGAGGTTCCTCCTCTCCCTAAGTCTATGGACTAAGTCTTGTGATCTTTCTGCCAAAGATGTCCTGATAGCCTGATAATACCAAAAAGTCAGGACTTCTTTTCAAAGTACTTTGTATCTCTGACACTAAATTTCCCATTCAGAAAAATAATACTTCCTTTAAAACAGAGGTCTCTAATCAGCAAACAACAGCAGTGATTTCATGATAATTGATGGGGACCAGTCACTATCTGGCAGAGCCAACTTTATTATAATAATTTACATAATTAATATGTATATCATGTTTGTGTCCTTTCAAATGGTTTTATGGGCATTAATTAGGGAACCCAATCAAGGTTCATCTGAAGCTACCCAATATTATTATTTTCATTTGACCAACAAGGAGTCTGAAACAGTAGATTAAGTAATTAACCATATGTTTCAGCTGAGACTCAATTGTAGGACTGAGTTTTCTGTGGAATATTCTTTCTCACCAATGGTAGTACAATCTGTGGGAAATTGTGCCCTTTGCTCATGGAATTTTCCATTGTGGAACAATCTTTTTTCCTTTCATATTTCCTTGTTATTTTGTCTCAATTAAAAGCTTTGCTATTTGAAAGAAAAATTAATCAGAGGCCATCCAGTTAGTGGGGAGCGCAAAATTAAAATTATCTTTTTGTAATAATCAAACTTTTCTTCAAAAAAAAAAAAGACTTGTATCTTTTTATTCATGGTGTTGTGCTTATTGTCTTGATGCTAAAAGCACACCCAAATGAGCTACGTGTGCCATAGCACCCTTTTAAAAATGAAGAAAAAAATTAGTTGAACTATTCGAAATATGTTGGGGTTAAAAAAGTAGGAAAAATGAATGGCTGTGGGGTGTGTGTGTGTGTGTGTGTGTGTGTGTGTGTGTGTGTGTGTGTGTAAGATGCCTTAAATGAACACAATTTCAGGACTCTACACAAACATGTCTGGAAGGAGACAGGAAGACCAAATCTTTAGAAATTTATTTGGGGGCTATGTGACCCTGAACAAGTCACTTAACCTCACTAGACCTCAGTTTCCTGTATTGAAGGTGCTAGCAATACAAGGGGAAAAGCTAAAACAATCCCCATCCTTACATTCTACTGGGAGGAGAGGAGGATAAGACTGCCATACATAATAATATCTATAAAGTAATACAACGCAAATTTCAAAGGGGTGGGGGAGAGATATCAATCATTATCAGTCCAAAAGAACAAAAATTCATTGAGCAGATTAGTAACATAAAATCACAGAAATAAAACTCAAAGGGACCTCAGAGGTCTTGTAGTCTCTCCCTCATTTTTTAGATAAGGAAATAGAAACCCATCGGAGTTAAGAAACCTGCCTAAGGTCACAGATGTAGTAATAAGAGAACAGCATTTGAACTCAGGTCCTCTAACCCAAAATTCATCACACTTGCCATGAGAAAGCAAATGTTAATAAGAGAAGGCAATGGGAATCCCTGTTGGGAAGATGGGAAAAGGCAGCAAACATTTGTCTTTCCAGCTCCTACTTTTTTTCATGTGAAACAATATAGTACCTGTTGTAGAGGTGTAAGAATAGGTATGATTACTCATCTTAAAGGCTGAAGATTAAGGCCATAATCTAAAATTACTCCACCTGACACCTTTTTAAACATAGAAAAATACCCTCAAGGCATCTTTCCATCTACAAGTGGATACTATTTAAAATCAAACAATTTATGGAAACTGATAATTAGGTAGAAAATTGCGTTTTACTAGACATTGACCTAATTAAGACTGGTGTCTCACCAATTGGTTATAAAAAGGCAAGTGACACCCGGCATTGCATACTTTGACTCTGCGCTCTTCTCTGGGAAAGGGTTGCACATCTATCCTGACGCACCATGTCCTTTCGTCTTTCTAGTGGTTCCCGGCGGATTTGCCCTCGCCCTGGGTCTGTGAGGCTCTCTAGCTGTGGATCTGGCTTTGGTGCTGGAAATTCATGTGGTGGTGGCTCTGGTGTAGGGAGTAGCTTTTCTAGTACGCTGGTGGGAGCCTCATCTGGAGGGAGCTATTGTGGGAACCTCAGTGGGGGCTTGGGAAATGGTGTCTGTGCCGGCTTTCTGGGAAATGAAAACGGCTTGCTCTCTGGCAACGAAAAGGTGACCATGCAGAACCTGAATGATCGCTTGGCTTCTTACCTTGAAAACGTGAGAGCTCTGGAGGAAGCAAATGCAGACTTAGAGCAGAAGATAAAAGGATGGTATGAAAAATTTGGCCCTGGCTCCTGCCGGGGACTTGATCATGACTATAGCAGATATGGTCCGATAATTGAAGAGCTTAGAAGTCAGGTAAGAAATCAATATTTGCACACTTTTCCGTCCATTTTGACGGGGTGTAGTGTATGGGACTTAGGGTCAAGAGGGACCTGAGTTCCAATCCTGCTTTTAATCACAAACAAGTCACTCATCCTCCAGGCCTCAGCTTCCTCATTTGTAAAATGACAATAATAATAGCAAGGTTATTAGAGAGATCAAATGAGAATATGCATGGGCCACATTTTGCAAAGGTAAATGCATTGTGTAAATGTCAGTTATTATTGCTATTTTAGGGGCTATTTTTCCTTAATATAAAAAGGGAATGGGTTAAGAAGGGTATTATGATATAGAAGGAGCCTTGGAATTTGGAAATCAGAAGTTGTTGTCCATAACCCCCATACAGGGTTTTCTTGGCAAAGATACTAGAGTGGCTTGCCATTTCCTTCTCCAGCTCATTTGACAGATGAAGAAACTGAGACAAATAGGGTTAATTGATTTGCCCAGGGTCACACAGCTGATATGTGTCTGAGGCCGGATTTGAACTCGGGAAGATGAATCTTCCTGACTGCAGGCCCCCGTAGTCTGTCCATTTTGCCACCTACCTGCAAGATACTTTGCTAGCATTTATGTACTAAGTCTCAGACACTTGTTACAAGGACCCTGCCTCCCAAGCCCCAATGCTGACAAAATCACAGATCCTTCCCACGTTCATATATTTCTTGCAGAAATAGCCACCAGTTTTGTGCAAAAATGAAAAAAGAAAAAGTTTAACTACTAAAAAGCTATTTCAAAGTCCAAGAAAATTCAGAATGGTTTTGGCATCTGGAAAGCTATTTAACTTTATGTCTTCAACATATCAAGTCTCTAAATAGATATTCGATCTACTCAATTATTTCCTAGATCATTTCTGCAACTGCCTGCAATGCCAATATTGTTCTGCAGAACGACAATGCCAGACTGACCGCAGATGACTTCAGACTAAAGTAAGTGCAGACATAGAAGGAAAATGGAGGGTAGGAAAGGAACAAGCGTTTGCTTTAAGTACCTATGTGCCAAGCCCTGTGCTTTACAAATATTCTGTCATTTAATCCTCACAACAACCATGGGACATAGGTGCTATTATGATCTGTTTCCTCATCAGTAAAATGGGGATAATAATTGTACCTAATTTCCAGGTTGCTATGAGGACAAAATAGGATAATCATAGTAAAGTGCTTAGCGCAGTGCCTAGAACATTGTCATAGTTCAGTTGTGTCCCACTCTTTATGACCCTGTGGACCAACAATTCATTGGGCTTTCTTGGCAAAGATACCGCCATTTCCCTCTCCAGTTTTATGAGGTCAGGAGTTAAGTGTCTTGCCTAGGGTCAGATTTGAACTCTGGTCTTTCTAATTCCAGGCCTAGTACTCTATCCACTGTGAGCCTGGCACATAGCAAGTTCTATATAAATGTTAGCTATTATTATCCCCATTTACAACTGAGGCAGACCGAGGTTAATTGGCTTGTCCAGGCTAACACAGTTAGTAATTGTCTAAAGCTGGACTTGAATTCAGGTCTTCCTGACACCAGGGTCACTACATTATTTACTGCACCACCTAGTTTGCCACTTAAGTTTTTACTCCTCTACATTATCTATGATTAAGGTGTTCTTTAGAGGCAAGGTGGTAAGGGAGAGTGCTGAGCTTGAGGTCAGGAAGACATGGGTTCCAATCCAGCCCCTGACAGTTTCTAGCTTTGTGATTGTGGGTGAGACATTTCACCTCCCTATAGTCTCAATTTCCTTATCTGTGAAATGAAGATAATGATACCTGTCATACCTACATCATAGCACTGCTGTGAGACAAGAATGAGCTAATGTTTGCAGAGAGCTTTGCAGACTTTAAGGCTTTCTATAAATGACAGCTATTACTAGTTGGAATGCAAATTAGATCATCAGGAGAATGAGATTCAAGACTTTTGAAGAAAGGAATGTCTTCAATCTTTAAAAGCTCAACCAGAAATAATCCATATTACACAGTTATGACTCTGGACAAAATGCAGTACATGAACATGAGGGAATGTAATCATACCATGAGAAATAATAAACACAAAAAAGAAATATGGAAAGTTTAATACAAAGAGTAAAGAAAATGCATAAGACAATAACCACAAAAATTTTAAAGGCATTGTTGTCATTCAGTTGTTTTTCAATCATGTCTGACTCTTCATAACCCCATATGGGGTTTTCTTGGCAAAGATACTGGAGTGGTTTGCTATTTCCTCCTCCAGCTCTTTTTAAAGATGAGGAAACTGGGGCAAACAGGGTTAAGTGACTTGCTCAGGGTCACACAGCTAACAAGTATCTGAGGCATAGTAGACTTTAAAAGGGAATATAAAATTATATAGTACATTTAGGTGTGTTAACTTGTAAAAGTTAATATCCAATAATGTGTGGCTTTAATTTTTTTAAGTTTAATACTTTACTAAAGGCCAGGTATGGTAACACACAGGTATAATTTCAGCTATGGAAGAGGCTAAGGATGGTAGATCACTAGAGCTGGAAAGTTTGGGGCTCCAGTGGGTTGTCAATTCAGTGTCCATAACAAAGTTTGGCATTAATGTGGCAACCCCCTGGGAGCTAGGGATGCCAGGTTGCCCAAGGACAGAAAAACTGGCACAAGTCATAAAAAAGCACAGGTCAAACTCTAGAGCCAATCAGAGTAGAGTTAGATATGAGTAGCCCTTGTGTTTCCACCCTGGGTAAGGCAGAAAGTTTTTTAAAATAATTTGTAAGCACTTTATTGAGAAGCAATATTGTGTAGTATAAAAAGTGCCTGAGAGTCAAGAAGACCTGAGTTCAGGTCCTTTCTGAGTCAACTAGCTGTGTGACCACAGCTTAAATAGGTTAAATACTTAACTTCTCAAGTCCTGAAGTACTTAAGAATATAAGTAATTAAATGGGTAAATGCTTGAGAATGTTGTTGTTTGTCCTTCATTCTGTAAGAGGACAGCGATGTCAACTTGCAAATGACTTGCAAGCGAATTGGATTTAAGTGAGGCAGGGCTGTGCAAAGTCACCAGCCTCCCTCTCTCCTCTGAAGCCATCTGGATCCAATGGAAAGAGACAGATCAGAAGACTAGAAATGGCCCCAAAGCGGTGGGGGACCTTGGTCTTTTTAAGCTGAGGCCTTTCCCAGGTCTCAGTTTGCCTGAGGTAACACAAGTCTAGGTAAGAAATGAAGCAAAGAATTGCCTCTTTCACCAAGTCAAAAAAAAAAAAAACCAATCTAGGAGAGGAAGATCCTTGGGGTTTCTGGTCAAAACAGAAACAATTACTATTTACACTCACTCTGAACCTTCAGAGTCCAAACAATAACCAAATGAGACTTGGGTTAGGATCTATCAATGAGATCAAGAGTGATCTAGGTTTGAGACTATATATTGTAGAAGAGAGATGAGCTGTATCAGTGAAGGGAGTTTCCACACTGGGAGTTACTTTTTGGGAGCGGTCGTGGTGGACTTAAGATTTTATTGATTTAGGGAACTCTTAGAGTGGAAACTCCCTCTATCAGTGTAGTCCAAAAACAGTTCTACTATCTATAGTCTTGGAGAATTATTTGGGACTCTGAGAGGTTAAGTGACTTTTCATAGGGTCACACAGCCAGTATGTCTCAAAGGTAGGAATTCCTTGCGCCAATGAAATGTCAGATACAACCAAAACATACACACACGAACACACACACACACACACACACACAATTACATTATTATGTACCCAGTAATTATACTGATAGCAATACATGAATAGGAAGTTGCTTATTGTATTAAAAAGCACCCTGGATTTGGAGTCAGAGGACATAGGTTTGAATCTCTGATCTTCTACTTAAGGCAACTCATTTAACTTTTCATTACACATAAGTTGCTGATCTGCAACAGGGGAGAGAGTTTTCATACTAGGATTTCCCTACACTGATGAAATCATAACATAAGAGGCCCCTACAGACCCCAAAAACCTTTTATTTCCAGAACTCCACCCTAAGGAGGAAATGATTCAAAAGCAAAAGCAGTCTCTGTGTTACACTCAGTGTGGTCAGAATGTATAACTAGGGATCAGGCAGCTAGGTGGCGCCATAGTGCGCAGAGGGCCAGGCCTGGAGTCAGGAAGACTCATCTTCCTGACTGTGTGACCCTGGGCAAGTCAGCTTAACCCATTTGCCTCAGTTTCTTTACCTTGTCAAATGAGCTGGAGAAGAAAATGGCAAACCACTCCAGTAGCTTTGCTAAGAAAACTCCAAATGGGGTCACAAAGAGTTGGACACAACTGAAAAACAACTGAACAATAACACAATACCTAGAGATCAGGACCAGACATGATTTCAGTGCTATAGGGAGTGACTCCTATCAATTCAGGTCACTTATATTCTATGTAACTTAAGAGCTGTCTAGTATGCTCAAAAGTGATATGACTTACTCAGGGTCAAGTCCATTCATGTCAGAGGCTGGACCTAAATCCAGATCTTTCTGGCTCTGAGGTTAGCTCTCTATCCACTGTGCTCCATTGCCTCTCTCTTTCTTCCGTAGATCAATGTGAATCTCAAACTATCTTTAGAGTTTTCCGCACTAAGGAACCTAAGAAGTGAGCTTTCACTTCTACAAATTCCAATATGTAAAGTATCATGGGGAGTCAATGGTAGGTTTTGCAGTCTTCTCTGTCCAGCAAACTCAAGTACTTTAATATCCTTTAAGGTATGAAAATGAACTGGCCCTGCACCAGAGTGTGGAGGCTGACATCAACGGGCTCCGTAGGGTGCTGGATGAGCTGACCTTGTGCACTGCAGATCTGGAGATCCAGTATGAAGCATTCAATGAAGAGCTAACCTTCCTCAAAAAGAACCATGAGGAGGTAGGGCACTCTATATAGACACTTCTACCTAGTTCTTGATTTTCATCCCCAAGCAAGAAGTTCATTTGTTAGAAATGTGTTTCCCCAAGTCATTCAGCATGAGCACCTTCATCTGTTTCAGGAAATGAAAGTTCTGCAGTGCTCAGCTGGTGGGAATGTGAGCGTTGAGATGAATGCAGCTCCAGGAGTAGACCTCACTGTTCTATTGAACAACATGAGAGCTGAGTATGAAGATTTGGCTGAGCAGAATCGCAAAGATGCTGAAGCCTGGTTCAATGAAAAGGTAAATATCTCTCAGGGAACGTGGCAAGTGGTAGTTCTCTTGAAGGAGTCCTATTAATTATGGACAATAAACCATCTTGTTGGTCATGTTTCAGAGTGCATCACTGCAACAGCAAATCTCAGATGATGTTGGTGCCGCCACGGCAGCCCGAAACGAACTTACTGAATTGAAACGCAATCTCCAAACCCTGGAGATTGAACTCCAGTCCATCATGGCCATGGTATGTGAGTGCTGTCATCAAAATGACTTTGGTTTCAATGATTTCCTCCATACATCTGTCAACTTCATATTCCAAAAACAGAGATCTGAACATATGACACACCCTAGCTCAACAATCTTCAATGGCTCCTCATTGCCTCTAGAGATTAGACTTTATTCTGTTTGAACCCAAAACCCAGAGCAATGAGTGAAAGTTTAAAGGAAGCAATGTTAGACTTGATATCAGGAAAAAACTTTCTAATAATTAGAGTGGGATGACCTGCCCTAAGAAACAGTAGGCTCCCCATACTTGGAAGTCTCCAAGGCTGGACCATTCCTTGTTTGGCATGTTAGAATAGGGAGTTCTTTTGTGTAGGAACTATGCTAAGAGGCTGCTACAGTCCCAGTTCTTATGTGCCCCCCTCTCACCTTCTCCTCCTTCAAGTTACTTTGCCTTTCTTAGTATATACTTTCTATTTATGCACATGCATGCAGGGTACATGCCTCCAATTCTAGTTATACTCTTCATGGGGCTTTGTTATTCAGTCATTTTTTTCAGTCATGGCTGACTCTTCATGACCCAATTTGGGGTTTTCTTGGCAAAAAATATTGGAGGGGTTTGCCATTTCCTTCTCCAGCTCATTTTATAGATGAGGAAACTGAAACAAACAGGGTGAAGTGACTTGCCCAGGGTTGCACAGTTAGCAAGAGTCTGAGGCTGGATTTGAACTCATGAATATGAGTCTTCCTGACTCCAGGCTATGCATTCTATCCACTGTACCTTGAGTCCCCAGTGCCTAGCACCACCTCTGGCACAAAACAGCACTCAATAGAAATTTATTGGATTGAAAGAGTACAACTAGGTCTCAATTATTGTGGATAATGAATTCCCTGAAGTGAGTGATGTGGCTTATTTACATTGAGCTGAAACCAAGTCCCATCTTTTCCATTCTTATAACTTCGATTAGTGAAAATTCAAATACACATAATCACTTCAAGGGATTCATTATTCATGCTAATACTCGTATACTTAAAACTGATCACAAACACCATTGCATTTGCATCCTGAAAGCCATGAAGGAAAATAAAAAATGATAAGAAAGTGGGAAATTTAATTTAGAAAGATTTTTAAGCAAAGAAAAAAAATTTTAGATCTTATCAAGATTTCTGATGGAAATGCAAACATTGAGTCTTCCACTTTTATTTTTATTTTTTTTATTTTTTTTATTTTTTTATTTTTTTTCTCTTTTTTTTTTAAATTTTATTATAGTTTGCATCATTCATTTCCACAAGATTTTGAGTTACATATTTTCTCCCCCTCTTTACCCCACCTACCGCCCCAAAACAGCCATCCCAGTGTGTCCCTCCTCCCCCAGTCTATTCT
>CM053586.1:223046362-223086148 GCA_028646515.1 Pseudochirops corinnae | reverse complement strand
ATATCTCATTTATATTAGCTATTTATGTCTGTGTAAATATAAATATTTTCATATATACGTCATATATAAATATTCACATATGTAAATATTTATATGTTTATATACTATATATGTAAACATATACTAATATATAAATACATATTTATGTTTACATATAATATTATCTATTATATATGTATGTTGCAGAATGTAACCAAGATTTGAACCCAGGTCTTTTATTCCAATTCTAAATCTAGTGGTCCTCCCATGATACCATATGTATCAGCTATGTATATTTGTGTAAATATAAATATTTTCATATATACATTATATAAATATTCATATATGTAAAAACACATGAGCATATATAATCTATATATGTAAATGCACATGAATTCGAAGGCACAAATACATATTTGTGTTTATATATAAGACATCTCATATAATCTATTATATATGTATATATGCAGGATGTCTCAAAATTCTTAGTATAACTTTAAGCTTAAAGAGCTTAAAATTGTTCTAAGACTTTTGGAACACCCTATATATGTATGAGCATATACATATATGTGTATATACTAAGAACTTATTAAAAGCTTCTATAACATTTAGGAAAATAAAAGCAGGTAGCAGAATCAAATTTCCTTGATATACTAGTTTTTATGCATTTTGAAGATATTTAAATGCAAAATATAAAAATGTTTAACCACCCCAGTCACAAGAAGGATTTTTTTAAAATGATCTGCTGTGTATTACATTTTTATGTCAAATTCTATATTCTACTGCTATTTTACTGGTTTCTCAGCCCACCTACTCTTTTTTGGTAGCTCATTGTTATTTCCACTTAAAATATAAAGAATGAGAAGGATTCCATAAGTTATTCATGGTCACCCCGTTGACCAACAGAATCCTTAAGGCTTAAATCTTCTAGAAAAACCTCTCTAATTAGCCCACAGTGCTCTCTCCTTCCTCCAACATCTAGATCTCTCTTCATTCATTTGGCAAATTCCTTATTATATTGTTAGCTACCTTGTACTAGGATCTCAAGATGCCAGATTTAGAGCCAGAAGAAATCTTAGATGTCTTATCTTATAGAGGAGGAGACTGAACTTGAGAGAATTAGCCAAACATCACTAAGCATTTATTAAGAACTTGGTATATGCCAAGTGCTATATGAAGCTCCTGGAATTCAAAGAAAGACAAAAGCAGTCCCTGCCTCCAAGGAATTTACATTCTATTGAGGGAGACAACATGCAAATAAACAGGTACATAAAACTTGTACAAAGTAGAAGGAAAGTAATCTTAGATGAGAAGGCTCCAGTAGCTAAAGGGGACCGGAGGAGGGGCTGGGAAAAGATCTATAGAATTTGAACTGTCTTGAAGGCTGTCAGGAAACACATTGGTCAACGTAGCTTATACAACTTATAAGTTACCACCAGAGTTGGGATATGAACCCTGGTCCTAGAGCTACAAGTCCATAACTGTTGCTGCTATCCCAACACTGCTCCCTTATTGTAATCTTTTTATGTATGTGTGTCTTGCCTTGACCTACTAGAAGGTCAGTATTGTGTCTTGTACATTTTTATTCTTCCATAGTGCCTGGTACACCACCTTGCATATAGTAGTATGCACTCAACCAATATTTTAATATGTTTTATTGCTGTATTGTATTCTTGCATCATAGTCATTTCCAGACATAGCCCTCAGCACCTCCTCCTTTGTAGCAAACCCTCCTCTGTAAACCTCCTTTGGCAGAGATACTGTTAAGTAAAAATGACATTCAGAGACTATACTTGGCAATATATACAACATTATGCCCATATAATTCCCCATGTCTCTGCCAAGAGGAAGGAACTATGCTTTAAACAATTTTTTGACTGATCGATCAAAATGAAGGAATTAAAACTATGCCATGCTGAGTTATTGCTCCACCCAATGAGGCATGAGCTCGAGTTCTAATAACATAATGATTTTTGAGTATAAACACTCTTGTCACAGAAGATCTTATGTTATTCAGTTTACCTATTAAAAAATTGATCAAGTCCCCCAAAAAAGTGGCCGGCAGGAAAGATCCCAATAGAATTTCTATAGACGTCTTACTCACCGGGTTTGTTTCTGGGTTCCCTAATGTAAGAAATAATGAACATGACCTCCTTTCCTTCACAGAACCTGCAAATCTGCATGTCTGAAATCAAAAGGTTATGGAACAGCAAAGTCAGAAAATCAAGTCAAAGGTATTTTAAGTTTTCTTTGATTGGGGATAACCAGGTGCCCAAATTCAAGGTGGATCTCCTCAAAGTATTTGTAAAAATAAATGATTCATATTTTCAGGAAAGGGTATTTTTTCCTCTGCTAAAAATTTGCATATGTAGTGAAGACATTATTGTAGTGAAGTTATTATTAGAGATCTGGCTCATTGTCATCTATTTAGGGGAATTCGGTTAGAACAAATCTGACCAAATCCTAAATATACTAAAACATCAACTCACATAAAAGTCTTATGACCCTAGGACTTTGTCATTTCTAGTTTGATATAAATATCTTTGCCAAAGTTTGATAACAACATCTTTTTAGCACAAACCATAGGATTGGGGGAACAGGGTGAGATGCCAAAGAAGTTACCTTTCTTTGTTTCAAATCCAGATCAACTAAGGTCCATCTTGGACAGAGCACGGATGCTCCTTAATCCTGTGAGTGCCATAATCAGACAGGCTGAGCGACTGATCTGTAGGGACAAGGAGACAGCAGCTCTTGACTTTGAATGACCATTCGATAGCCCCAATCTCAGTTTGCCTATGAGCAATGGTCTTGTAGTGTTTTTAAGTCAGAGAGACCCAGAATATCCAACTAGGGGTTGTTAAAAGCTACTCTGTTAAAAATAACAATAAATATTTATATAATACTTTAAGGTTTGCAAAGCACTTTACAAAGATAATTTCATTTGACCCTCACAACAGCCCTATGAGGCTATCCCCATTAAACAGATTAAGAACCTGAGGCTGAAGGTGGTTAAGTGACTCGCCCAGGATCACACAGCTGTATTATATTGAAACCCAAAGATCTTTTTTAGACCAACTGTCTTCTAACCAAGCCTCCCTTATCCTGTACTTTTTTGGGCTGACTTTGTTGAATCCACATGTAAGACATTACATTTATATTATATTATGATTATAGAGTCATTTCTTGGAAGGAAAGAAAACCAAAGAACCAAGTGAGATTTCTCCCTGCAGAGCAGGGCGGCTGCAGGGATCTGGGATTCTTGGGTGGTTTTCTCCATGTGTTGTACTTGTCCCTAGAGAAGACTTTGGTGACGGGTTGTACTGTGGTCTGCCCGATATCTTGGATGCAATGAACAACAAAAGGCTGGGATCCAAACCACAATCCACAAGCGCTTGTTAAACATCCGCTGTGTTCCAGGCACTATTCTGTGTGCTGGGAATACAAAGCCAAAAACAAAATAGTTTGCTTCAAGAAACTTACATTTTGAAAGAAAACAAAATGGACGCATAAATAGAGTTAGCTGTTGGAGGGAAAACTAACACACCAGATGATAGTAAGGGTAAAAAAAAACCATATATATACATATATATATATATATATATATATATATAGAGAGAGAGAGAGAGAGAGAGAGAGAGAGAGAGAGAGAGAGAGAGAATATATAGGTACCGTTGTACTCAATTTAACAAAATGAAATGCAGCAGGTACAAATGCAATGTTTGGGTTCAACAAAGTCAGCCTAGAAAGCATAAGATAAGGGAGGTATGGTTAGACAATAGTTGGTCTAAAAAAGGTCTGTTGGTTTCAATGGACTGCAGTCCATTCAGTCAATAGGACAATGTAGTGAAAGAGCTAATTTAATCTTGTGTCACATTAAAAGAAGCCTAGCTTTCAGGAATAAGGAGGTAATCATCACCCTGGTCTCTGCTCAGACCACTTCTTTGTTCAGTTCTGAGAATCATAGGTTAGAAAAGAGATTGTTAACTTAGAGAAAATGCCGGAAAGGGCAACAAAATTGGTGAATGGCCTTGAGTCCACAGCCACATAAAAAGTAATTGAAGGGAGATTATAGTTCTGTGTACCAAGGGCCTTGGCAACACCTTTTGAATCTTTCTTTATTAGCTCAGGTGTAATACCATGTGCTTACACATGGGAGGCCACAAGACCCTTGCAGTAAGAGGTTGTGGGACTCTGGCACTTTATTTTGCACTTTTAATCATCTACTAACAAAAATGAAACTGTCAGTGTATAAAAGTCAGTCCTGCATCTAAATAAGCAGCAACTTCAATCAATGTATATTTTATATATTACAAAAGATACCCTATCCCAAATAGAAATAATTATCCAAGGTCAGATATAAAAATAGGACCGCCTCTCCTATCCATCCCCACTCCCCATGATCTGGTGGTCTCACCAGAGCATATGCTACATGAGTACTAATGCCATGCTTGGTTCATTTCTAGACTCGACACAAAGCACTGTGGTCACAACAGTTGTTGAGGAAAGAGATCCAAATGGTCCAGTCCTTTCTGTGAAGGTCCACTCAATTGAAGAAAAGTCCTCTAAGATAAGCAACATTACAATGGAACAAAGGGTGCCTTCTAAAGCACCATAAGGCTCCCAGGTGAATGAAGAACTTCCCTTTGCAAAATTTCATAGATGAAATAACATACCTCTGGTGGCACTCTAAGACCAGAAGTTACAGAGAAGGTGGCAGTCTTCATTGGTAGAAGTTTCTCTGCAGGAACTTCCCTATATCAGTGAAATTGCCAGTCTGGTCAACCCAAAACAAAATAAAAAACAAACAAAAGTTACACAAGGAAATTGCTTCTGCTCCTGAAAATAAAAGTTTCCAGAAATGTCTCTTTGTTCTTCCTTTGCACTTGTTCTTGGTATATAGACTTTTTTAGAGTAATAAAAACCTTACTCTTTCTATGCTTGGATTTCAATAAATTTTCTTCTGTTGCAAATCACTTTTGGTGATCCTGGCTATTTTAAATCTTACCCTAAAGCCCAAAAAAGATTCCAATAAGTCCATACCAAGGATATAATAGAAATTAAATGTGGAAGCTTAACTCTCAAACTCTTCTTAATTCCATGTCATTCACACCATTCATATTATTGGAAAGACTAACATATATTTCAACATCTCATCAGAGACTTAGCACTAAAAATAGTGAATGATCACTCACAAATGGCTGTCTTTGTCTAGCAGCTATAATGGTAGTAACTGAGGCCAGATCTTGGAACTAATTACCCATTATTTAAATAAAACCCAGGTATTGAACTATAGATGAATATTCATAGGATCACTGGTGCATGGGGTGGAAGAGACCTTAGATATCATCTAGTAATTCAACCCCCAGTTTATGAATAAGGAAATGAATAAGGTAAAGGTGATTGACAGTTGTCAGAAACAGAATTCAAATTCGAGTCTGCTGCTCTCAGAGCCCTCTACTCTGTTAACTTTGCCATTCTGTCTACTTCAGGATCATGCTCATGGCAAGTTAATACAAATTATGATCCCAGTGTTTTCATTGGACAATTCAAAATTCTCTCCAAATGTTCTGATGACCTGGCAAAGTCATATCCTTTATGTCACACACACACGTCACTTTAAAAGATTTTAATTAAATGTAAATTACTAATTTACTCTGGATTAATTAAGGTGAATCACAGCACATGGAAGCCAAAATGAAAATATGTTGATTCCAACAAAGACCTTATTCCACACCCTGCACCCTTGGTTTTTTTTAAACTTCATTAATATCCTATCCATCCTCCAAAGCCTAATACATATGACACCTCTTCTATAAAGCCTTCCCCAGTATATTCCAATCTTTCCTGATCCTAACTAGTTGTTAGTGCCTTCTCCCTCTCCAACTTTCATTTACTCATCTATTTACTTACTTGTATCTTCCCTCTCCTATCCACTGTAGGATATAAGATACTTGAGGGTAGTAAATGAATATTGATTTGTCTTTATATCTTCAACACTTAGCACCTAAGTGCTTTGGACCTAGTCTACACTTAATAAATGCTTGTTGGATTGTATTTGATGGAATGGCATGGGTTGGGATGGGATGGGATGGGATGGGATGGGATGGGATGGGATTGGGCTGGATTAGAATGATACATTGGATTAGACTGGACTAGATGAAATTAGATTGAATTATTTTCAGTATGTGAAGAACTGGTTGGTTGGTTATTGTCCTTTCATCTCAAAGAGGACCAAAATGATATCACTATGCTAGAGTCAAGTTATAGTGTGTCTGACTGTGGCTGATCAGACAAGCTCAAAAAGTTCTACTACAGGTTGAGCACAAATAGTCCATGTGAACATTTGAGGCAGATTCTCTAAATTTGCACACCTCATGTTTCTTTTGAGCTATTTCAATTACATTTTGCTCATAGAACACAGCATGTAGGTAGGCATGACATGCTGAGTGATCCTGTGCCAGTGTCTCACACAATCAATTCCAAAATTCTTGAGACCTTGAGATGTTCTTGTATTACTTCTTCTGACCACCATGTGAACACTTGCGCTGTGTGAGTTCTCCATAAAACAGCCTTTTGGGCAGGTGTATGTTTTGTGTTTGAACAATGTGGCTTGCTCATCGCAGTTGCATTCTCTGAAGTGGAGTTTAAATGCTTAGCAGTTTAGTTCAAGTAAGGACCTCAATGTCTGTATCTTATCCTGCCAGGTGATCTTCAGAATCTTCCTAAGACAATTCCAATGGAAAAGATTCAGTTTCCTGGCATGTAGCTGGTAAACTGTCCAGGTTTCACAGGTATACAACAATGAGGTCAGCGCAACAGCTCTGTAGACCTTCAGTTTGGTAGTCAGTCTAATACCTCTTTGCTTCCACATTTTCTTTCAGAGCCTCTCCAACATGAGTTAGCTCTGAAAATGCATGCAGCACTCTCATTATCAATGTGTGCATCCTTGGAAAGTACACTACAAAGGTAAGTGAACTTATCCACAACATTCAAAACTTCTCCATTTGCTGTAACTGATGGTTCCACATATGGATGGTGTAGTAGTGGCTGATGAGCACCTGCATTTTCTTGCTATTGTTAGGCCAAAATTAGCACAAACAGTAGAGAATTGATCCATATTTTGGTGCCTCTCAGCTTCAGAGGTTGTATTGAATGCACAGTCACCTGCAAACAGAAAATCATGCACCAACACTCCTTTCACCTTAGTCTTGGCTTATAGCCTTTTCAAGTTGAAGAATTTACCATCAGTGCATTAGTTGACGTTGATGCTATATTCATCCTCATTGAAAGCATTTGACAACATGGCTGAAAACATCATGCTAAAAAGCACGGGAACAAGCTCCGTTGGTGACTGGGACACACAAGAGCACTGTCCATTATCCAGAAACCAGGCAAGCCTCTGTCATGAAATTGACATACAATGCTGATGAACTTCTCTGGGCAGCCACATTTTGGCATAATTTCTATAAGCTCTCATGACTGACAGTATCTAAGGGCACAACCAGAAATAGTGAGTAGAGATCTCATTGAGGAAAGTTTCAACTCAACATCTTAACTCTTTGATGTGACTGAGGGGTAAACAAGGGTAAAGAATCCAAGAAAACACCAAAGTTTTGAACACAGGAACATAAACAGAACATAGTGCTATTGGCAGCAAAAGTGAAGAAGAGATAAGCATCTGTGCTGGATAGTTTAAGGAGTCATCCGCCTAAAGGCAAGGCTCAAATCAGATGAGATCTCAAGATCTCTTCCTATTCAACAATTCTGTGATTCTCAGCAGGATTAATTTACCCTAGATCATCAAAATCACCAGAGTATACGAGAAAAGTAATGAGAACCAGCTTTCCCAAGTTCTGCATAATAGAAAAGGTTGGTCCCCCTCCATTTGCCCTGCTACTTCATATAATGACTCAGATGGATCTGGAATCTCACCCATGTCACTACTCTCTCTGCCAGTCCAATTTTCCACATCCATATGAACTTCCACGCTTAAACTAGTGCTGATTTGCTCACATTCATATTCTATTTTCAAGGAGAGGGAGCTTATGCAAATTTTAGAATATGATAAAAGTAACAAGTACCTCTAACCATTCATACCCAAAAGGACAATTTCCAACAAAGGGAGACAGGATGAAAAAGTAAAAAGAACAGTGACTCTGGAGGGACTCTGGAGTCAGAGATCTGGATTCAAATCCTACTCCTACCACTTACTACCTATCTGATGTTAGTTAAGTCACACCCTCTCTGTGTCTTTGTTTCCTCATCTATAAAATGAGGATGTTGGACTAGATGACCCCTGAAAGTTCCTTATAACTACATAGCCATCATTTAAAATGCATAAACTTTTAGGAAGGGGAAAGGTCTGTTTACCATGAAATAATGCAGGAGCTTGCTAGAAGTCAGAAGATAATGGAATCATATTTGAGATAGTTGTGAATATATGCCTATTTCTGCATATGTTAAAAATTTGCCTAATTCTGAGGCTGAAATTCTACTTCTTCAGGAAGTAGAAGGGGAACTTAACTAATTTTTAATTCCAGCTCCCCACCCAAAGTAAGTGGCAACCCAGCAAAGGAATATGTAGTATTCGTTATCAGGGATATCTCTAAATTTGTAGGATCAGATATTCACATAAAATTCTTTCTTGTTGTTCAGTTGTTTCCATTGTGTTCAACTCTTCATGATGCCATTTGGGGTTTTCTTGGCAAAGACAGGCAAAAAAGAGGAGTGGTTTGCCATTTCCTTTTTCAGTTCATTTTACAGATGAGGAAACTGAGGCAAATAAGGTTAAGTAACTTGCCCAAGGTCACACAGCTAGTAAATATCTAAAGCCATATTTGAATTCAGGAAAATGAGTCTTCCTCACTTCAGACCAGTGCTCTATCCACTGTGCCACATAGCTACCCAAATTCTTTCTTATTCTTATCAAATGACGATTATGGATTTGCTTTTTATTATCAATATGATCAAAATAAGACAAGTATCTCTTACTATGAATATGAACGAACTGGATATATCACATATAGAAACCACATTTTAAGTTGATGTCATTTGAGAAACTGTAACAAAAAGCCACCACCAGAGGAACTTGAGGTGAACATAATCCATCTAACCTAGATTTCTATGGAGAAGAGATTGACCTTTCAAGTCTTCACCTTTTTCAACTATAAAATGATGGGATTGGAGAATATTATCTCTAAGTTCTCTTCCAATTCTAAAAATCCCATTTGATATATTGAAGTAGGGAGGAAACAATGGGAAAGTTGATATTTACCATGTGCTGTACAGTAGATGCAAAGCCATCCATTTAGGATTTCATGCCCCAAGAGGTTAGCACCTGGATATAGAGGATTACCATGATGAAGTACTCCTGTACAAGACTCCAGGGAAATGAAGTCTTAGTCTTTTGGATTTGCATAATCTATACAGCACACTGAGAAATGTAGGCTTGCTGTCCAAGACCCTTTATGTCTATCTTAAGTGTAAAATAGAGGCAAAAGAATCCTGAATTATTGAAAAAAAAAGCAAATCAGATGTGGTCAAAGATCATAGGAGAAATGTCATGTATATACACTGTCATGTATAAGACAGATTAGACTTGTTCAGTTTTGCCCTATAGGCATGGTCTGATAGTTAAGAGTGGAAGTCAGAGAAAGATTTAAACAAGATGTAAAGAAAGACTTCCTTAGAAGTTCAGATATTCAAAGGTGTCTGAAAGGGAAATGAGTTGTCTTGGAAGGTCATTAGCTCCCCTTCTCTAGAGATTACAAAGCAGGAGTTGGAAGTTATTAGAGATGTTTTTGAGGTCATTTCTGTTCCATCAGAGGTCAGACTGAAGATCCATCCAGCTTTGAGTTTCTTCTATTCAATGAGACCATGAAGCCAAATTTTCATTTTGCGCATAGAATGATGACTTTAAGCTTCCAAAGATTGTAAGAGAGGAATTACTCATCCAAAATTAAAAGCAAAATAATAATCTGACAGTGCTCCACCCAAAACCATTTTGGAGATAACAACCAAGCTAGGGGCAACCACCCACCTACGGAAATGGACACAGCAAAGTTATTTGCTAATTATGAAAACAAAAAAGTATCCAATTAGGGTTAACTTGCTGAATAGGCAAGCAGTGTTTTACTCTTGGTAGGCACAATTCAGGCAGAAACACCCTAAGGAACTGGCTATAAAAAAAGCAAACCAAATCATTTCAAGCACCAACACTCCATTTGGACTTCTTGACTACACGAAGGCTCGGCACACGCTCTCCATCAGCCATGTCTCTTTGCCTTACCAGTGGTACTAGGAGATCTTGCTCCCGGCCCACAACAGGCTCTGTCAGGCTCTCTAGTGGAGGCTCAGTCTTTGGGAGTGGAAATGCATATGGGGTGTCTGGCATTGGAAGTGGCTTCTCTTGTGCTTTTGGGAGCAGCTCCACTGGAGGGAATAGTAGCACTTCCTGTGCTAGCTTCTTGGGGAGCGAAGGAGGACTTCTCTCTGGCAATGAAAAGGTGACCATGCAGAACCTTAATGACCGCCTGGCTTCTTACCTGGATAATGTGCGTGCTCTGGAAGAGGCAAATGCTGATCTGGAGGAGAAGATCAAGGGGTGGTATGAACAATTTGGTCCTGGATCTTGCCGGGGCCTTGATCACGACTATAGCCGATACTTACCAATAATTGAAGATCTTAAGAATCAGGTAAGAAAATAAATGGGAGTGATTTTTATGAGCCCATGATGTAATTAAAAGAGTGATGAATTTGGACTCAGAAGACTTTGGATTCAAATCCCAGCTCTAATATTTATTATCTTTGTTATAATACTTAACTTCTCAAGGCCTCACATTCCCCATATTCAAATATGAGCAAATTGAGACAGCTTGGTACAGTGGAGACATTACTGGACCTGGAGTCAGGAAACTGGAATTGGAATCCAGCCTTGGACATTAGCATTGTTACCTCTGTTAAAAAAAAAAAAAAGGTGGAGGAATAATAATAGGACCTACCTGGGAGCATTAAGGACCAAATGAAATTTTATATATATACATATATATATTGTTTTGCAAACTTCAAAGCACTATGTAAGTGTTAGCTATCACTTCCCTTCCAATTAATGCAATAATAAATGCATGTTGAATTCAATTGAATTAATTTCCAACTCTAAATCAATAATACTACTATCTTTTATTTCAAAATATAGTTAGCCATAGAATCTGGCCAGAAAAGTATTTTAATGGGCAGGGTTCTAAAAAAAACGTTAATGCCCTTTGTTGTTCTTTTGTTTGTTCAATTGTGTCTACCTCTTTGTGACTCCATTTGGGGTTTTCTCGACAAAGATACTGGAATGGTTTGCCATTTCTTTTTTCAACTCATTTTATAGATGAGGACATTAATGAAAACAAGATTAAGTGACTTGCCCAGGGTCACAGAGCTAGAAAGTGTGTGAGGCCAGATTTGAACTCACAAAGATGAATCTTCCTGACAACAGACCCAGTGCTCTATCCATTGTACCACATAAGCTCCCTTAATGCCCTCACTAATTTTAAAAAGAAACCAAGAAACTTTGATATATCAACAAGCATAGCTGGTTTTTATCAACCTGAACTGATTAACCTATCATAAAAATGTCTCCCAGTGATCATACATATTTATTCTCATTTTGATTATTACTTTCATCATTTTATCACATGAATGGAAGAGGGAGAAAGAGAAAATACAATTTTACAGGATGAGAAGGCCTAATTAGAGGGGCTGGCATTTGCACCAATAGAGGAAATGTCCACATTGATGTGAACCTGAGCACTCCATGGAAGAACTGAAGTCCTTCCATTTTCAGGTCAAGAAGGGGAAAAACTATAAAGTTTTCAAGCATTGTCCATGCAATAACATTGTCAGGATGTTGTCAACCTTCCTATTTCTAGATCATTGCTTCGACCACCAACAATGCCAGTGCTGTCCTCCAGATCGATAATGCCAGGCTCACAGCTGATGACTTCAGACTGAAGTAAGTGTGGGGAAAAGACATTCAGGAGTAAGAGAAGCCATCAAAGTTAATCACCTTGCTGATCCTTTCATTAAATGTTTCTGGCTGCATTATTCCCAAATTTTACAAAAGATAAAACTTACAACGAATTTAAATTTAGGTATTGATACTCAGGATACTCATAGCATTAAAGGGTCATGGGTTTGCCTTACAGACTATGAAGACCAACTCTTTCATTTTAAAAAAAATAAGCTAAATACAAAAATAAAATCCAGCCAACCCAAGAAACTTTGTTAGGTGACTACTGGGTGCCAGGCAGTAGGGATCCAAAGATAAATGGAAAAATAGTCCCCTGCCCTTAAGGAATTTACATTCTAGTGAAAAGATAAGACATATACACAGATAAATAAGCATAAGATACTTTGAGAGGGGAGAGAATACTAACATGTCCTCTGAGTAACCTCAGGGACAAGTTTTCATCTTTTAGAATAATTTGTAATTTTAGGAAACAGCCAAAAAGTTATATGGAATCAACCTAGAGGATGAGGTAGATGATGTTGTTGTGTCATGTTTCCAATTGTATCCGACTCTCTATGACCCCATTGGGAATTTTCTTGGCAAGAATAGTGGAATGGTTTGACATTTCCTTTTCCAGCTCATTTTACATAGGAGGAAACTGAGGCAAACGGGATTAAGTGACTTGCCCAGCAGGATCACAGAACTAGTATGTGTCTGCGCCCATATTTGAACTCAGAAAGATGATTCTTTCTGGTTCCAAGCCCAGTTCTCTATCCATTGTGCTACCTATCTGCCTGAGGTAGATGATATTAACTAGCTAATAACATTTGTGTGGTATGGTGGGAAGAGTCCTAAGTCTAGAAGATCTGGTTCAAATTCTGACTTCGCCACTTTATAACTATTTGACCTTGGAGAAAGTTGCCTCCCCTCTCTAGGTTTTAGTTTCCCCATTTGCAAAATGAGGGATTTGGGTAAGATGATAATATCTAAGGCAAAAAAAAATTCTTGAAACCAACATAAAATTAGTACACAAAGCAAATGGGAGCACTAGCTATTAAGTGGGAGAGGGAAAGAAGATAAGGTTTCATGTAGGAGATGGAATATGAGCTGAGTCTTGCACGCATCTAGGGTCACTAACTGGGTGGCCTCCTGTAGTGGATAGGGTACTAGCCTTGGAGTCAGGAAGAACTGAGTTCAAGTCATGCTTCAGACAGTAACTGTGTGACCACAGGAAATCAGTAAACATTTATTAAGCACCTACTGTATGCCAGGTACTGTGTTAAGTGCTAGGGATACAAAAAGAGGCAAAAGATAGTCCCAACCCTCAAGGAGATCATAATCTAAAAGCGAGATACTGAACCTGTTTGAGCCTCAGTTTCCACATCTGTAAAATAAGGGGGTTGGACTGGATGTACTCTAAGGTTCACTTACCAACTCAAAATGTATGATCCTATAAGAAGCAGAGGTGGAGGCAATGCGTGTCAGCATTGTCTCAGAAGTGCAATCTATGGTAAATAGCCAATCATGTTCATTGGCTTTGGGGGGGAAAGAAATAGCTCAAAACCCCAACACAGTACTAAATATACCCTTTATAAAAATACCCTTTATAACAACTCTGACAGGGAAATCTCAGGATGTGGCTACCAAATGTACAGGATACCAGCGTTGGATCCCCTTTCTTTTGTGGTCAAGAGTTTCCCCAATCTATCCCAATGTAACACGAATTCTTTAATATTCATTGAGGTTTGAAAGTGAGCAGGCTTTTCATCAAAATGTTGAAGCTGATGTTAATGGGCTGCGAAGAGTCATGGATGAGCTGACCCTGTGCCGAACAGACCTGGAGATTCAGTATGAAACTCTAAATGAGGAGCTAACTTACCTCAAGAAAAACCACAAAGAGGTAGGAATTAAGTTTCCTAACTATCTTCTCCCTCTAAAAAGGCAGACTACCCATAGTGAAACATAGTGTAAACTAGTTTTCTGATATTATGGAAATGCCACTGACCCATTTTTCTTAAGGCATAAACTGGTAATGGTTTGGGGAAACAGTATAGTACTTGCTGAAGCTTCCTGTAACCTAATCTTTTGGAAATATCTTTCAATTCTGTGGCACATTATTTTGAATATTGGTAGTAATGGGAAAACCTCATCTTCTGGGGATGGATTTGATTTCAGGTAGTGTCAAAAATTCATTGGGAGCTAAGTCTCCTACTAAAGTAGGTAACTAATCAGAACAGTAATATTCTACAGTAATATTCTTCATCAAGAATAAAATGCAACAATAAAATAATGAATGATTGTTTTCCCCTTTTAACAAACATACAAGAATTTATGCATGCAAAGGTTATTCAAAACAGACCCACTGGGATTGTTGTTTTGCAGTCATTTCATGACCCCAATCTGAGCTTTTCTTGGCATAGATATTGGAGTGGTTTGCCATTTCCTTCTCTAGCTCATTTTATAGATAAGGAAACAAAGGCAAACAGGGTTAAATGACTTGCCCAGGGTCACATAGCTAATATTTATCTGAGGCTGAATTTGAACTCAGGTTTTCCTGACTCTAGACTCCACACTCTATCTAGTGTGCCACCCAGCTACCTGAAATAGTTCATACTTATTCCAATGATGTCACTTTTACTCCTAACATTTTGGAAACTCCTTTTAAAATAGCCTTCCTGCCAATTAATGAATCAGTCTCATTTTTAGTCATGCTCTAAATCTATTTGAAGATATTACTACTACTGGTGTTATTTCTCGCACCTTCAGTTACCCTTAATTTTTTTCATTATGACGTCTTCCAAATCTGTTCTGCAAAACCACATCCTTCATCCTAATTAATGTGACCCAATTGCACACAAGTGGTACATAGCTTAAAATGAATTTAGGTTTTATCTGGGGAATAGATTTTAGTCTCTTTTTGCAAGAAAATCTAAGTGATGACTTTTTAAAGGAGTTGTACCCTGGAAAAAAATAATTTGTATAATCAGTTATTCATATTCCAAACATCAATAAAGCAGCAATTTCTTAAATCTGGGCTTTAGTTGGGTTAAAAGTACATTATAATGATAGCTAACATTTATATGTGTTCTGAGGTTTGCAAAGAGCTTTATAAATATTCTCTCACTTACATCAGCATCAGTCATTGCATAAGGTAAAGTATGGTTGAAGGAATGAGGTATATTTAAGCTGGATACAAGGAAATCAAGGGAAGGCGTGGTAATAGCCTTGAAATACCTTAATGGGTTTTCTTTTGGCAAAGGACTCTGAAGGATACAGCTCGGCACAGAATATGTATAGTGGAAATATAGAGAATCAATATAACATCACAGGAAAGAGAAGGATAGTTGGAAGTTGGAAGACGGGTTCTAGTCCTGGCTCTCATACTATTGAGCAGTGTGACTTGGATCAAGTTAATAATGATGATGATGATAAATAATAAGTATATAGTACTTTGAGTTACGCAAAGTGTTTGGTATATATTACTTTATTTGATCTTCATGACAATCTCAGGAAATAGGTACTATTGGCATCCCAGTTTTACAGATAGGGAAACTGAGGTACAGAAAGTTTAATTAATTTGCTCAGGGTCACACAGCAAGTAAATGCCTGAGGTAGGATTTGAACTCAGATCTTCTTGACTCCAAGTCCAGTGTGCATGCATATATATACACCACCTTTTCAGTTGTTTCAGTCATGTCAGATTCTTCATGACCCCATTTGAGGTTTTCTTGGCAAAGTAATACTAGAGTGGTTTACCATTTTCTTCTCCAGCTCATCTCACAGATAAAGAAACTGAAACAGAGTCAAGTGACTTGCCCAGGGTCACACAGCTAATAAGTGTCTGAGGCAGGATTCCAACTCAGGTCTTCCTGAATCCAGGCCCAGCACTGCATCACCCAGATGCTTCTTTACACCACCTAGGTGCCTCATATTGTCTTTATATCTGAGAGAATTGCCTTTCTGTTTTTAGGAAATGCAAGCTCTCCAGTGCGCTGCTGGAGGAAACGTGAATGTGGAGATGAACGCAGCCCCAGGGGTGGATCTGACCCTTCTCCTGAACAACATGAGGGCCGAGTACGAGGACCTGGCTGAGCAGAACCGCAGGGATGCTGAAGCCTGGTTCAATGAAAAGGTTAATCTAGTTTAGGTTTTGTTTATTTTTTTATGTATCTGGCTCTCTGATAATAGCCACAGAACTAAGACTTGGCTGCCTTTTCTGTGGTGTTTCAGAGTGCATCTCTGCAGCAGCAGATCTCGGATGATGTTGGCGCCACGACATCAGCACGGAGTGAACTGACTGAAATGAAACGCACCCTTCAAACCTTAGAAATTGAGCTTCAGTCACTCCTAGCCACGGTAGGACATGGATGACTTCTCGTGGACTCAGTGACCACTTTCAGAGTTCTCATTAGCTAGGCAAGCAGCAGCAGCAGTCAGGGTGGGCTGGGTGGGCTCACCTAACAGGCTGCTACCTGAGAGCACACCTGAGGCGAGGTGATTGCTGCTGCCACCATGTGAATAGGACAACCAGAGGATCAGACATCCCCAGAACATTGCTGTCCCACCCTCTAGTATCCATGGGGTACAAAGCTCTGATCATCCTTCCCTAGGTCTGGCTTCCATCATTTTTATATCAGAAAATCAGCTTTGGAAAAAAAATCCTACTAGAGATCATCTTTCTGTCTTCCTTCTCTCCCCACTCCAATCCATCTTTGGCACATATATTAATTATGTTCAAAATTCTTTGGTGACTGTTGCCTATTAAATAAATATAGACTCTTTAAGACCCTACCTCTGCCACCTTGCTTTGCAACTCTAGCTTATATTTACTCTCCACAATGGGCCCTAATTGAGTGCTTTCTACTATTTCTTAAGTTTCAATTGCTCCCACTCAAGTCTTCCTTGACTTTTTCCTCTTTTATGCATATTCCAAGTTAGAAAATATACCTTGCATTAGCAATTTTCTTATGACTTTCCCATGTACTCATCTGGCTGTTTAATATTACAGGGTTTTTTAAAATCTGTTTGATGTCCTCCCCTCCCACCTCCACCTATAGTAAACAAGCTTTTCATTGTCAATTTCACAAAGGCAGTAACCCTGACCACTGACTTTTTTGTAATCCTTCAATGTGTGTAACACAGTGCTCAGCACAAAATCATACTTTTTAAATCCAATTGAAAAGGACAGTCGCTCTCGATCTGTATACACAGATAGAGGAGGGATCTATAATTTCCTCAACACAGGGTGGGAACTCTGTCCACCAAGCATTTCACAACCATCTATAACTTGACAGATCAACCATCGGGAGTTGCCTGAGGCATGGAGAGAATAAGCAACTTGCCAACAGAAAAACACGAGATGAAGCAATCAATATCCCTAGACTTATGCAGCAAGCCATATTTTTTCCAGTGGAGAGAAAGAAACAGAGAGAGAGAGAGAGAGAGAGAGAGAGAGAGAGAGAGAGAGAGAAAGACAGAGAGAGAGAGAGAGAAGGAGGGAGGGAGGGAGGAAGGATGGAAGGAAGGAAGGAAGAGAGAGAGAAAGAGAGAAAAGAAGGTGCTCTATCTTAAGCTTAATGAAGTTTTCTTGATCTTGTTCAGTCACGTCTAACTTTTTGTGACCCCATTTGGGGTTTTCTTGGCAAAGAGACTGGAGTGGTTTGCCATTTCCTTTTCCAGCTCAGTTTACAGATGAGGAAACTGAGGCAAACAGGGTTAAATGACTTGTCCAGGGGCACATAGCTAGTAAGCATGTGCCACCTAGCTGCCCTGTAAGAGATCTAAGTGAGCCTATTTCAATATGTGACAATGGTAAAAATGTTAAATTTAGAGCAAGAGGACCCAAGTTCAAATCTCGGTTCTGCTACCATCTCTGTGATCTTGACAAAATCATCTAGCCTCGCAGGGACTCAGTTGCCTCATCTGTAAAATAAGGCATTAGATGACCTCTGAGTTCCCTTTCAGCTCTAACTCTACACTGCTTTGATCCCTTATAATGTTGCTATTGTTGCTGTTCATCTCTTTGTTCTCTAGAACGTCCATAAATTATGGCAAGCCTAGGAAACCTTAGAGTTCAGCTACAGAGCAGAGGCAAAGCCCAGGAGTGCTTAGTCTGCACGAGGGCATCTGTCCCCCAGAAGCCCTGGTCACCAGCAGTCCCTGATGGGACCAACGTCTCTTGTCAGAGGTTTTCAGCAACTGAGAAACCAGTGTTCTGTTCTGTTCTATTTTGTTTTCACATGAGCTGTTGAAATGTCATAAAATATTTGGGGTTTGACAAATTGCAGCAAGCCTCATTTGAAGCACTGACCTCAAAACTAAGGATTTTACATTTCATAATAATTCCTACAAGGCAGTGTCAGATCCTGAATTTGAGCCTGGGTTCAAATCTCTGACTCTGCCATTTAATCTCTATGACCTTAGGTAAGACATTTTACTTCTTTCAGCCTCAGTTTCCTCAAAACTGAAATGATGGGGGTGGAGCAGATGGCCTTTCAGGCCCCTTCCTGTTCTATCTGCATCCATGATCCTGTAATCTCATGATCTAAAGACTTGATTTTTATGCATGTCCATATGAAATCCCAAAGGCTTACTCAAAATTCTCAGTGGAAGAAGGCCACAACTCTATGGATCTGAGTAAATTTCTATACATTCTTATGTTTGTCCATAACAGAAACACTCACTGGAATGCTCGCTGACTGAGACAGAAGGGAACTACTGCGTGCAGCTCTCACAAATCCAGGCCCAGATTGGGGCCCTGGAGGAGCAGCTGCAGCAGGTCAGGACTGAGACCGAGGGCCAGAAGCTGGAGTACGAGCATCTCCTGCATATCAAGGTCTATCTGGAGAAGGAGATCGAAACCTACTGCCTCCTGATCGATGGCGATGAAGGGTAGGTATAGAGGTGGAATGGTGGATGGAGTGCTGGACCTGGAGTCAGGAAGGCTTGAGTTCAAGTCTCATCTCTGATATATAAGTGGCTGCTAGACCATGGAGGAGACACTTAACTTCTGAGGCCCTCCCCTCCACCCTTGCCAAGCAACTCTCAAAAATGATGTTATTTATAATCTTCTCATCTTCTAGATTTAGAGATAGAAGGGACATTAGAGGAAATGAATCCAACTCCCTCATTTTATAAATGAGGAAACTAAGATTCAGAGGTTATGACTTGCCCAAAGTCACACAAGCCAATAATAAATGAATGAAAAAATTATTTACTACGTGTCAGGCATGGCGCGAGGCATGGGGATACTATCAGAAAAAGAAGACAGTCTCTGCTTTCAAGGAGTTCATATTCTAGTCAGGGAAGACAACATGTAGGAGAGTTAAACCGTAGGAAGGAAGGAAAGGGCCAGGGGTCTTACATGCCAGCTTCAGGGAAGATGGCAAAGCCCAAGTGGGCTTGGGAACCAGAGGGGCTTCTGCCCCTCAGCATCAGGCTGCTACCACTGGGAAGGTAAGAGTGAATCTAAGAGTCAGAACAGAGAGGGAAGCACTGTTCAGTCTGGAGAGGAAAAGGGGGCATTGGCCAAAAGTTGAGGGTGGATCCTAAGGGAAGTGGAGCCTCAGATGGAGTCATCTAGGTACCCGCAGATGGAGTCTCAGGAGGCTTTTCCATGGTGGGAGGTGGGTAGGGGGAGAAAAGTGAGACTTCAGTTAATGTATGTCTACAGTGGGTGTTGAATCCCAGCCATTCTGACTCCAGGTCCAGGACCCTACACACTACATATCATACTACCGTCATAGTCAGAGAGTTGAGTTTCCATACTGAAAGTTTCCTAAGCCAAAGAAATGAAAGAGAGAAAGAGAGAGAGAGAGGAGAGAGAGAGAGAGAGAGAGAGAGAGAGAGAGAGAGAGAGAGAGAGAGAGACAAAGACAGAGAGAAAGAGGGAGAGAGAGACAGAGACAGAGAGAATATATGAGAGTGAATCAAGGATCAACTAGTCAATGGAAGCCAGGAGATTTTGTCTTCACCAGGGAAGGATCTTAAATTCAAGTCTTTTAAGGACTGGTTGAAAGAACTGGGGATGATGGAAGAGAAGACCTAAAGGGTAAATTATAGCTGTCCAAACATCTAAAGGGCGATGGACTCTATTTATTCTGCTTGACTCCAGAAGATAAAATAAGGGATGCTGGGCTCAGGTTACAACAAAGCAAATTTAAACTCAGTGTCAGGGAAAACTTCCTAACACTTAGAGTTTTCCCAAAGTAGAACGAGATGCCCTAGGAGGGGTGAGGTCCCCCTCCTTGAAGACCAAGTACAAGCTGGATGCCTGCTTCTTGGGTAAGCAGCTGAGGAAATCTTTTTAAGGCTACATGGCCCTGAGGTCCCTTCTGAGTCCAGGATTTTGTCACTAAGCTTCTCCCCTTTATGATATGCTTATCCACCCTCTATCCCCACAGAGCTTGCAAGTCTGGAGGTTACAAGTCTAAAGATCATGGATCTGGAAATCTGGGAAGTCAAGCTAAAGGTAACTGGAATGAAATTCTGTTTCTAAGCTACAATAATTGAATTATATTCTGCCCTCCAAATAACACCCCTTTGACCAGGTTCACCCAGATTCTAAGCTCCCTGAGATCAGAGACTATACTTCATTTCATCATAGTTTTCCTAGCACCTAGCCCAGTGCCTTGCCCACAGGAGAGGCTAAATGCATGCTTAACTGAACTTAAAATAGAAATATTTATATTGTAATCATTTGACTAAAGTATCATATGTGTAATATATATCATATATAAACTTATATGTAATTTATATATAAACTAAAATATAAATTTATATATAAATTAAAATATGATATATACATCAATTTAATAATAAATACATAATTAAATAATAAAGATACTGTAACAAATACTAATGAGATGTCTTCAGATTTTCATGATAAGTGATTATGTCCCCCCCAAAGTAGCATATGTCCATCTTTTTAATTGGACAAATATTAATTTAAAAGTTATATATTTCTAATGTTTTAAGGTTTGCAATATACTCTCACCACGGTGACTCCGTCAGGCAGGTAGTATACACTTTATCATTCCTATTTCATAGATGGAGAAATTGAACCTCAATTAAAATTAAGATTAAAATCTCACAGTTAATAAGTGTTAGAAGTTAATGAGATACCAGGTCTTTAGGTATCAGCAGAGTGCTTTGAACACATTTTCATTAGTTTTTTACATATTTCGCACATTTTTCATTAGTTCATTTATTCATCCTGGTTCCCAGACCAGCATTCTTTCCATTATATCACAAGAGGTATGAAGTGTCCCTAATGGTAACTAACACAAAGACATGACCAGAAGTATCAGTATCTCCCATATAATAGCTTGCATTTATATGACAAGAAATCAAATTATGTTTCATCACTCATATTTATTCTGTTTCTTCTTATTTTTAAAGTTTTATCGTTGTCTTTTGATTTTACAATATAGTTATTTCCCCTTAATACGCTCATTACACCCTCATACCTCCCCAACCACCACCATTTGGATCCTTCCTTCTAACAAAGGAAAAAAAGCCAACCAATGGAACAATCATGTCTGAAAGCATACACAGCTTTCCTCACCCATAGTCCACCACCTCTCTACTGAAATGAGAAAGGTATATTTCGTTAACAGTTCTCCAAGATGAAGAATGTTCATAACAATATATCAGAGTTCAACTCTCTTTTAGTGTTGTTAAAGGCAATGTGGCCTTAGTGGATTGGAAGTTGCTCTCAGGGCCAAAAAGGGAAGATGGAAAGAAGAGGGAAAGGATTTATTAAGCATCTGCCATGTTTCAAGTGGGGCAGCTAGATGGCTCAGTGGGCAGAGCGCTGAGCCTAGAGTCAGAAAGATTCATCTTCGTGAGTTAAAGCCAGCCTCAGATATTTACTAGTTGTGTGACCCTGGGCAAGTCACTTAACCCTGCTTGCTTCCGTTTCCTCATCTGTAAAATGAACTGGCGTAGGAAACGGCAAATCACTCCAGTATCTTTGCCAAGAAAATCCCAATTGGGGTCACAAAGAGTCGGACAAGACTGAAAAATAACTCTATAACAACAATGTGCCAGGTACATATGATCTCGTTTGATCCTCACAGCTCTGAGGTATTTGCTATTATTAACTCCATTTTAAAAATGAGGATACTGAAGCAGAGATTAAGTGACTTGCCCAGGGTCACACAGCTAGTGAGTATCTGAGGCCATGTTTAAACTCAGTTCTCTCTGAGTCCAGCCCTAGTGCTCCCTCTCCTGCCTCTGTATCACCTGGAAGGCCTGGGTTCAAGTCCCGCTCCAACACATATTAACTGTGTGATCCTAAGTAAGTGACTTATTGTCTCAGTGGGCCAAGGCAACTCTGTAAGACTATAAGTTACCAAGAAATAGGTCACTAATCTGTATATGAGGATTTCTGAGGACCACATATTGACTTAGTTTTAAAATCTAAGATTATCTATGTTTTATTAATTTTCACTTATTTTGTTAAATATTTACTATTATATCTTAATTTGGTTGGGTATTCTGATGGTGTTGCCGGTCAAAGGGGCCTGCAGGCTGGGTATGTGACATCTCTGATTTCCATTACAAAAGACCTTCCACATATTTGTTCCCTTGATGGTACTTGCTTTATTCTGTATCACTTCTTATTAGTCTCCCCATGATTTTCTGAACTCCTCGTCTTCCTTTCTCATAGAGCACTGACATCCCATTCCATCCCTAGACCACACTTTGTTCAGCCATTCCCCAATCAATGGGCACCAATTTTGTTTCCACAAAGAGCGCAGCTTTGGACATCTGCTCGTATATACAAAGTCTCTCTTTTTCACATTTCCCTTCTTGGAGCACACACCCAGTACTGGGATCACGGGGTCATGGGATCTCTCTGGCACTTTTAAACTTCTAAAGGCTCCTTTTCCATTTCCTCTCCAGAGTCCGGTAAAGCCATCGTGGTGAAAAAGGTTCTTGAGGAAATTGATCAACGAAGCAAAGTTCTCACCACCAGACTCCAGTCTCTGGAAGAGAAGGCCCCAAGCAATTAACCCAAGATGAGCAGACCAGAGGGTCTCATGCTCAGTGCCTTTAGAGAAGAGGAATTGAGAAACCATCTGGATATATAAGCAGCTCTAAGAAGAGAAAAAAAAAATGTAGTTTTTCCTTTTAGTTCCTTAAATGTAGCTTCTTTCTGTGCAATAGGTGTGGCCAAGTTTGTTTAGCCACATACACATACACACATTCATGTAAGGCAGCATCATCCAGCATAACATCATTTGAAGCAGCATCACCTACAACTGGGTCATTAGTGTAGGCCAGGGATGATGACAGCTACTCAACCTGACCTCATCTGTTGGGATTTCTTAGTACTCAATAAACTTTCTCCCTCTTGCAAGTTATCTTTGGTGCCTTTTGTTATCTCATCTCCAAAATTCATAGTTATAACATACGCAGCATGAGGTAGTGGATAGACATGTCTTTGTATCCAGGAAGACCTAGGTTCAAGTCCCATCTCCGACAAATTCTGGCTCCTGGCCTCTGGGAAACCTCTTAATCTCTCAGTGCTCTAAGCCAGTGCTGTCAAACTCAAATAGAAAAGGGTGCCATTAATGGGAGCCATTAGGAGGCAACTATAACATTTATGTAATTTATATAGGGTCACACAATCAATATAGAGCAGCTAGATGGCACAGTGGATAGAGTGCTGGCCTAGAATCAGGAAGACCTGAGTTCAGATCCGACTTCAGACACTTACTAGCTGTGTGATCCTGGACAAGTCACTTAACTTCTGTTTGCCTTAATCTACTGGAGAAGAAAAATGGCAAATTATTCCAGTACCTTTGCCAAGAAAACCCCATGAACAGTGGGTGCATCAGGGTCATGTAGAGTCAGACTTGACTGAACAACAACGGGAGCCATTAATCTGTACATAAGGATAACTGCCAGCGGCATGTCGTCAGTTTTAAAAGTGACGTTATCTATATTTTACTGAATTTTTATTTATTTTGTTAAATATTTCCCAATTACATCTGGTTCAGTGCAATGGGCCATAAAGGCTTTCAGCAGGTATGTTTGACACCTCTAATTCTCTAAAATTACAAATGACAAAGAAGGTACCAACCAATCTTTAAAGAAGCAGTTTCCTCAATCAGAACTCCCCATATCATTGAAGTAATAGGCCCAGCCCCCAACATATACAAGCCCATCATTGTTTTTCATTTGTATGAAATCATTATGAACAATTTACATATTTTCACCAACATCATTCTGAGACTCTCCCTCCCAATAATTACAAGTAAAAACAATTCAGTAAAAATAAATGTGCTTCTATTCAAAACATCCCCCTTACTGAGCATGAGTTGGCACTTTAAAAAAGATATATTTCCCTAAAGTTTTCCCCAAAGAATCTTGAGTTTGGAAGGAAACTTTCAAGTAATACAGTCAACCCATCTTCCTACATCCCCTCGAAAATGTCTATAACAAAGGGCATTTGTCTGAATTACTTTCGTAATAGAATTGCAAAGCTTTTTTTTATTAGAGGATTTATTTGTCGGTTGGTTGGTTTTTGTCTTGCCCTGTGATTTCATAGTATAAAGGAAGATATACCTGACAAGGCTCTAAGTTACCTGATGTAACTTAGAGCCTTAGGAATTTGTCTGGGACACTTGAGAGGTTAAGGGACTTGCCTAGGGTCACAACCAGGGGGTGTCAGAGGCAAAACGAATCCAGATCTTCCCAGTTTCAATGACCACTCTCTAACCATTACACCATACTGCATATCAAGGTTCTGAAAGTACTTTTCATTAAAGCAGAAAAAAAAGTTATTTTTCCCAAGATAGTTATATGGATTCTCAAAACAGAAAACATATGATATATACAGAGAAATCTAAAAACACATTGCAAATCTAAATAAAAGCAAGTCTTATTCAATTCTTTGGGATCCATGCTACAAGGAGCATTCATTAAAGAAGAAACTAAAGACTTAAGCACCTACTATGTGCTGGGCACTTTGCTAAGTGCTTTACAAATATTACTTCATTTGATCCTCACAACAACCCTTGGAAGAAAGTGCTACTATGATTATGTCTATTTATAGTTGAGGAAAATAAGGCAAGTAGAGGTTAAGTGACTTGCCCAGGATCACACAGCTAGTTAAGTGGCTGAGGCCAGATTTGAACTCAGGTCTTCCTGATTCTAGAACCAGTGCTGTATCCACTGAGCCACCTCACTGCCTTTTTAAGAAGGAAATTTGGAATTTACTACATGTTAAACAGTTACCCCTTCTACATCAAGACTTTCCCCATTGTGGTTTCAATATATCATAGGTCGACATAAGAAATTAAATGGGAATTTGGGGGGAGTTTTGGGGAAACCACAGATGGCATGCAAAAAGGCCAACAGACGACACAGAAAAAGTCTGGAAACTCAGAAATGCATAAAATATATATATTATATATATATATAATATATATATATATAGCATTGTATAATCAATGTATTTTATCTTTTAATGCCATAATAATTCAGACTTCATCTCTGGTACAAACCAGGAAGATAAAAAATTTTATGCAGATTTTCTAGATGGTGGGGTCACCTGACCCCCATAATGTGGAATATTGATGAGAGACAGCAAGACATAGTGATTAGAAGGCTGGATTTGAAGTCAGAGAGACTAGGGTCAAGTCTTTCCTCTGAAACACACTAGTTGAATGACCATGGACAAGTCACTTCCTCTCTCAGGGTCCCTGGAATTCCCTAAACCTAAGTGACAGACACATTGCCAGTCTGAATCACCAGAGGAAGTTTTGACTCTAGGAGTTCCCAATCTTGATGAAATCACAGGTTTGACCCACTGAAACCACCCAGTAATGCTTCACTAGTAGTACTGAGACTTTGAGTTCCCTTGTTGGATTTAATTGGGCCAAAGGTTGGGTTTTAAACCATTTTTATGTCTTCAACTCCTTTGCTATTTTAAGTGCATAAAATAAGATACACTGGCTCACAAAGGAAGCCAATTAAATTGAAATAGTTATGAAAATATTTTTAAAGCAAATTTACAGAGCCCAAGTTAATAACTCCTTTCTAAATGAAGCAGCTAATTTTCTTTTTTAAGAGGAAAGTAAGATTCATTGAACAAATGAGGAAAACAAAATACAGTCCAAAGTGGAATCCTGAGAAAAGAAACAGAACCTCTCTCAAAGACCCTCAAAAATTCCCAGTCATTTATAGTCCTTTTTATTGCATTTTTACATATAAAAATTTTAATATTCATTTTTTTAAGTTTTGAGTTCCAAATTCTCCACTTTTTCCTCCCTCACTCCTACCCCAAGAAGGCAAGCAATATGATACTGATTATAGATGGAAGCAGCCAATTTTCAAGGGGATCATGGATCACAGATTTACCACGGGAAAGGATCATAGAAGTGATCTAGTCCCACTCCTTTTACAGAGGAAGAAACTGAGACTCAGAGAATCAAAAAGACTTGAGTTCAAATCCTGCCTCAGATGTTTAACTAGCTGTCTGACCCTGGGCAAGTCATTTAAATACTCTGTGCCTCAGAGACGGGGAAGGGGTTGGTCCCAAAGTTCTCTAGGGTCCTTTCTAGCTCTAAATCTATCACCTACGATCGACTGATTAGCCGAAGGTCACTCAGGCAGCAAATGGCACAGCTGCCCGGTCTTACAAAATGCTTGCGAAACACCCTGTGAGGGAAGGAAAATGTGTTCAGTGTGTCAACAGCGCCCCCTAGTGAATGGCAGTATTACCTTCCTCCTAACAGCAGCCACGCCGCTCTAATTTCTTCACAGTTTTCCTTCTCTCTCAGGCTTGACTCACCACGGTGTCCATCCAACACCCAGCACCCTAGCTGGTACTCAAAGCTGGTGTTTAATCAGTGTTTCCTCCAATGGATTACAAAGGCATTCCAGCAGGGGACCTGAATAAGGGGCCATCTCTAAGCACTGCAAGCAAGAAATATAAGCTGAGGGGGAAAAAAAGCTACAAACACCAAAAGGAAGGGGGTGGAAAAGAATTCATCACAAAAAAAAAATCAGAAAAAAACCAGAAAGGAGCCTGAAAAAAATTGAACAACTAACCAAAAGAATGGGGCTTCAATTTAATAAATCAATGCTATGAAACAAAAGAAAATAGTGTGGAAACCTCCGGAGGGAAGGGAAACCTTGCAGCCGCCAAGGGAATCTAATAGTCATGGATGAATACTCTTGCAATAGCTACCTTGAATTACAGATCGTTTCTCTGAATTACAAATAGCTTAAGGAGTTCTTATTGATTTGGGGGTGGGAGAGATCTGGTATAGTTTTCTAAAGGAACTAAATTATAGAAAATCACACATGACTTTTTCAGGTTGCTCACAAACTGGGAAATTGGCTAAACAAATGGCATAATGGAACACTACTGTTCTGTAAGAAGTGATCAAGGGATGATTTCGGGGAACACTGGAAAGACTTGGATGAACTAACGAAGTGGTCAGCACCAGGAGAATTAGTGATACAATAAAAACAAAACTGCAAACAACTTTGAAAGACTTAAGGTCTGATCAATGCAATAACCAATCGCAATTCCAGAGAATGATGGATGATTAAGAGGTAAGGGTCGCACTTGAGGACCTAGAGAGTCACATGTGGCCTTGAGGCCGCAGGTTCCCACCCCTGATCTAAACTGGACACCTCTTGACAGAGGGATGATGGTTCAAGGTACAAATTGAGAAATATTTTGGACATGGACCATCAGAAATTTTTTTCATTTGACTATACATATTTGTTATAAGGGTCTGGTTTTTATAAGTATGGGAAGTGGGAGAAAAAGAAAATCACTTTTTGTTCATTGAAAAAAAAAAATTTAATCACCCCAGGCTTTTTCTATACACTTGAAATAACAATCAATAGTAGCATTCACAGAAGACAAAGCTAGCAAAATAACAGATAAGAAAGATGCAGCACTCATTTATAAGAAGAACCTTTGTGGTGAGCTTTGGATTCATATTATTCAGTGTGGTTGGGTTTACTAAGGTTTTCTGGACAAACATGTCAAAGTTTTTTAAAAGGTACAGTATAACAGGTGGACTTCAGAGAAACCTGGAAAGATTTAGATGAACTGATGCTGAGTGAGGGGAGCAGAAACAGGAGAACACTGTACACAGTAACAGCCACAGTGTGCGAAGACTGATTGTGATAGACTTAGCCCTCCTCAGCAATGCAAGGACCTAAAATAATTCCAGAGGACACACAATGGAAAATGCCAGCCACATCCAGAGAAAGAACTATGGAGTCATAATGCAGAGTGAAGCAGACTATTTTCTTTTTTTGTTTTGTTTTATTTTTTTTTCTCATGGTTTTTCCCATTCGTTATAATTCTTCTATGCAACACAACTAATGTGAAAATGTGTTTAATAGGAATGTATTTATAGAGCGCACATCAGATTGCAAGTCATCTTGGGAAGGGAGGAGGAGAAAATTTTATAACTTATGGAAGTGAATGTTGAAAACTAAAAATAAATGATTTAATAAAAAAATGAAAGGTATAGTATAAAACCATGGAATCCAGAGGGAACAGCCCAAATAACTCAAGAATAATAAATATTGCATTAAAATTAGCTAGTTTTGCTCTTCCTCACAAATGACACTCTCATCTCTGTACCTTTGTGTACAAAGTCCCCAGTGCTTGGAATATACTGTTTCTTTACTTCTGCCTCCTAAATAAAATCCCAAGTTCCCTTCATAGCTCAGCTCAAGTGCTAACTGTAGCTAGCATTTACATAGTGCTACGAGGTTTGCAAAATGCTTTGCTAATATTAACTCAGTTTGTTCCCCAACAACCCCGGGAAGTAGATGCTATGATTATCTCTATTTTACAGATGAGCAAACGAAGGCAGACAGAGGCTAACTACTTTACCCATCATCACACAGCTAGTATGTGAGGTGAGATTAGAACTCAGATCCTCTTGATTCTAGGGTCCAACATCTTAGTCACCATGCTATCTAACCTTTTCTGATTCCCCAGCTGCTAGTCGCTCCACTCCACCCAAAATATTACCTTATATTTATGGATTTATTTTACATATATTTACATAGGTACATATTATCTCTCCTGATAAAAGGAAAGTTCCTTCGAGACAGGATATTTTTCTTTTTGCCTTTGTAACTCATATATATGCATATACATATATGTATGTGTTTTTGCCTGGTCATATATGTGTGCGTATGTCTATCCATGTTTGTGTGTGTATATGTGTGTGTGTTGTTACTATTGTGTTATTTCAGTTGTAGCCAACTCTCCGTGACCCCATCTGGGATTTTCTTGACAAAGATAATGGGGTGGTTTACCATGTCTTTCTCCAGCTTATTTGACAGATGAGGAAACTGAGGCAATCAGGGTTAAATGACTTGCCCAGAGTCACACAGCTAGAGAGTGTCTGAGGCCAGATTTGAACCCAGGAAGATGAATCTTCCTAATTCCAAGCTTCAGTGCTCTATCCAGTGTGCCACCTACTGTAACTTTAAGGGTTAGCTGCACAAAGACTTTTGGGGTACTCAGTATTTTTGGATTGATTGAAGGCACCATGGAATATTTCCAAATTAATCCTACTCTCCCTTCTAATTTTAGAGAATAAATGTAGGACTGGAGGGAAGCAATATTGATATCTCTCATTTGGCATGACTCAGATCCCTGCTGAAATGCTAAGAGCTTGAAGCTCAAATGGAAAAGAAACCATTACTCATCCAAAGCCAAAAGTGCCAACATGACGTATACATCACTCCACTATGGGTCACTCTTATTGTAATAAATATCGTCAAGGCACTTATCATAAGCTCAGGGCCCAGGAAAATGGAAAATCAATTAAGAAAAATAGCATGCAACCATTTCCTGAAATAGTCCTGGGTGGAAAAAACATTTTTTTTTTAAACTGAAGAATGATCAACAGGAAAACTTTAATTAGAAGTGTAGAAAATTTGAGTTGGAAGGAACCTTAGTTAAGTCCACCTCCATCTTTTGGAAGATGAGGCAGCAGAAGCCCAGAAACGGTGTAACTTGCCCAAGATCACACAGTAAGAAGTCAGAATTCAGATATGTAATTGGGAAGTGTTTAACCAAATAAATACAAATATAATACAGAATATAACAGATAGTGTTAATTTGTGGTTTTCTCAGTTGGTATGCCCCTGCAGGGATATGTTTCTATTTGAGTTTGACACCATTGTTTTAAAGAGGGTCATATAGAATAGGGCTGAAACAGTAGCAATGGGTAGAAGATGCAAAGGGGAAAAGTTCAGTAGGATTTAAAGAAAACAAATTCTTACAGTTAGAGCCAGCCAAAGTGGAATGGGCTGACTCATAAGGAACTGGCATCTCCTCATCCCCACCTTACTCCATTAGAATGTAAGTTCTTTGAGGACAGAGACAATCTTCCCCTTCTTTTGTATTTATATTCCTAGCCCTTAGCACAGTTCCTGGCAGAAGTAAACAAAGCAACTAGGTGGTTCAGTAGATAGAATGGTGGGCCTGGAATCAGGAAGACCTGAGTTCAAGTCCAGCCCTAGGAACTTACTACTTGTATGACCCTGGGCAAGTCACTTAACCCTATTTGTCTCAATTCCTCATCTATAAAATGAACTAGAGAAGGAAATGGCAAACCACTACAGTATCTCTGCCAAGAAAACGCCCAAAAAGTGGAGTCACAAAGAGTTAAACACAACTGAAATGACTCAACAACAACAAAAACGTCTTTGACTTAACAACTTCACTCAAGGTCGTCAAGCAGAGGCTGGATAACAATTTGTTGGATATGATGGGGAAGAAGAGGGATTCAGGAACCCCAATAACCTAAGTCCCTGGAAAGCAATCTGGAATGAATTCATGGACCCAAGCATTCTCTAAGTCAGTGGTTCTCAACCTTCCCAATGCCGCGACCCTTTAATACAGTTCCTCATGTTGTGGTGACCCCCAACCATAAAATTTTTTTCATTGCTACTTCATAACTGTAATTTTGCTACTGTTATGAATTGTAATGTAAATATCTGATATGCAGGATGTATTTTCATTGTTACAAATTGAACATAACCCACAGGTTGAAAACTGCTGCTCTAAGTCAAGGTGGTAGATTTATTGTTAAATTTTACAGCGGGCAAGAGTTCTTGGGGAACCTGCAACCATAAAGAGGTAAAGTTTTTATAGGATAACCATAGTAAAACCTGCGCCAATTATGCTAACTAGGTGAGTCAGGGCGGGATTACGGAGGAGTTAAGGAGTGGTCAGTCCTTAAAGGAACCTGCACTCTTAATATCTACTGTGCAGGCATATTGTCCAGAATTCACTGGGAAATAGCCCAAGGGGGGCTGCCTGGAGGTGTGGCTTTAGGCTTGAAATGTCACTAAGTCAGCTAGCAGTCTGGGCTGACTGGGAAAACCCTGGTGGTACCCATCAATGTCTTGTTAGACAAGATAGATGTTAGGAGTAAACTTATGTTCCAAGCTAATTAGGGATTCAGGATGTGTATGATGAGCTAGGGAGGATACACATAACTGAGTCTAGGATATATATGATAGGTATGACCCAGTACACAGTTGGGTCAAACTGCTAAATTCTTTAAGTGCAGCTGGTTACTGTATCAGGAAGAGAGATAAGTATTTTGTTAGGGCATGCTGCATTTCAGCTAGAGAGAAACTGCCAGAGACAGTGTTTGGGGCTAGGGAGAGTTGAGGATAGGGAGGAATGTGATTTTACAAACTGGGATTCAAGCACAGGCACACAAGCGCCCCATCAGATATGCAATAGCAAACAATTGTTTGTGCATGGATTGGGCTAAATGGCCGCTGAGGTCCCTTCCAACTTTCAAATTTTGCATGTCACCATCTGTCTCACAGGGGTTTAGTTTTGTGGAAATACTTCTTGAAAGAAGTGATACTTGAACTGAGTCTCATAGAGAAGTAGGGGCCCCAAGAGGTAGAGACGAGGAGAGAGAACATTCCAGACCTAGACACCAGCCTACAGGGCATGAAGGTAGGAAGTGGAATGTATGAGGACAAGAAAGGAGGTCAATTTGGATGGAGCTGAGAATTTTTTCAAGTAAAGAGGACAGCATTCAAGCCATGAGGGCAAAGCTTGTGAAGGGGATGAAACACAGGGAACAAGAAATAGATCAGTTTGAATAGGCCATGCAGGAAATGAGGGGGGAGTGACATGAAATCGGTCAGGAAACATAAGCTGAAGCCAAATTGTGAAAGGCGTCAAAGGACAAACAGAGGGATTTTGGATATTTTCTCAATGTTTTGGGAGAAACATCTCCTCTCTGAGATGATGTAGTCGGTAATTGCTGCCATGATATATTTACCACAATACAAAAATTATAGAGGTAAAAAACCTAGGTTTTATTATGATGTTCAAGCATAGGTTCAGGTCTCAGAGAAAACAATAAAGCTGAGTAACCACTAGTATTCTGACAAGTCTTACAGGTGAAATTATGTCAGAGTGACAGAGAAATAATTCTTTTACATATTGCAACCCTGTACATTCCTCTTAGGTCATAAAAGGAAAAGATAGATCCAGAATCCCATGTTGCTTTCAATGTCATAAAAGTTAGACAAATTTAGTTAAACAGAGTCATAATCTCATACATAAACAAACCTGGTTAAACAGACTTTATAGATCAACTAAGTCAGTTTATAGATTAAACTACATTTAGAAGGTTCACAAATAGACCGCTTAAGGGGAAGATTTACATGTTAACAAGGAGTCAGGGACAGTTAAGTTTCTGACTAATACTCTAAGGGATGTTTAAGACTTTAAGTAAGCTTTCACATTCCACAGGATAGGTTTTGGTCAGGTGAGGTTTATATTGACAGAAGACAGGCTTTCAATTAACCAAAAGTTACAAGAGGAAGAAAAGTAACTCTCCCTCTATGAGGGAAGCAATTTGATGTGTGAATACAGCTATCCCTTCCACAATGGGGAGAAGGGTGGGGGGTAGGGTAGCCTACTGATCTGGAAAATCACAAAAATTTTTGGCCTTCACTTCATAGCCTGAATTTTTAATTTTTCTTTTATGGGGTGTTTACAGCACCTTATTGTAAAATTTGGGTTAAGTATTTGATCATAGGCTATATGTAGGTCAATGTTAAGTTAAAAATACTTTTTCTGTGTTGTCTGCTGGCCTTTGCTAGCTGTCTGCAGCTTCTGCAAAAGTCCCAAAATATTCCCATTTAATTTCTTATGCTGACACAGGATATATTGAAACTTCCAAGGGGAAAGTCAAGATGTGGAAAGGATAACTGTAAAGAGAAGGGAGGGCAGATGGAAAAGGTGGTCTGGAATTTGAGTCAACATGATGTAGCAACTGACTAGATATGGATAGTATAGGAAAAGGAAGAGTGAAACCTGGGTGAATGGAAGAATGGTGATGTCTTTGACAGAGAAATTATGAAAAAGGATAGAATTGAGGGGAAAGAGAGTAGGAAAGTCCATTTTGTATCTGCTGAATTTGAGATATCTGTGGGATACATAGCAGTAGACATCCAAAGGTCACTTGGGGATATGAGAATGGGGCTAAGAAGAAAGATTGTATATAATTATAATTATAGATAATTCTCTATATAGTATAGAGAGAAAATATACATATATGTGTGTATGTATAGTTTCTCTCTCTATATATAAAACTGTATATAGTTATAGATAACTCTAGTTATAGAGAGAAAATATATAATATATACATATGTGTGTATACACACACACATATATATAGCTTCTGGGCACCATCAGCATGGATGTATTTGAACACGTTAAAACTGATGAAGTCACCAAGAGAGAATATAGTCCAGAAAAGAGCCTGGTGGACACCACATTTAGGGTGATTGAACAGAAAGGTTGATGCTACAAAGGAGTCTGAAGAGTAAACAAAATAGAAGGAAAAAGAACCAAGAGCAGTATTAAAAAAAAAAAAAACAGGGAGAAGAAACATGCTAAAGTGACCAAGAAGGATAAGAATGGAGTAAAATGCCATCAGATTTAGCAATAAAGAGATTAATGATCTCAGAGAGAGCAGTTTAGTCAAATGGTGGGAACAGAATCCAGAATACAAAGGAATGAGAGATGAGTGGAAGGTTAGAAAGTAGCAGCAGTAAGTTTAGAGAGCTTTTTTCTAGGAGTTTGCCAATGAAAAGGAGGAAAGAAATGGGGGGATAGTCTGAGAGGATGGTAGAGTCAAGTGAAAGGTTTTTTTTTAGTGATAGAAAAGATCTGGGCATGCTTGAAAGAGCCAGTGGATGAGGAGAGCTTAATAATCAGGAGGAGAGAGAGGGTGATTGAAAGGGCAAGCCAGTGAAGGATGGGATCAAGGGCACAAGAAAAGAGGTTGGTGCTTGCAAGAAGAGAGGAGAGGGTGGGAGCTGATACTGAAATGATGTGAAGAGTGTAATTAGGAAGGAGAGGGAAGTGCAGAGGGGAAATTGATTGAAATGAAGTACTCTGCTAAGAAGGGCATAGTAGTAAATCACTTGAGAAGAGGTTTAGAACAAGAAAAAAAGAAATTAAGATGTCATATTTAATCGAGACTATATTTAGAAATATCTATCATTTCAGTGATATTTTTTAAGCGAGCCATAATCAGGGAAGGGGAAAACTGGCTTTGTACTGGGATGCTCCCAAATTCAAGGGGAGTTGTCAGCATTCGTGATCTTTCAAGACAGCAGAAACAACTGAGTTAATCACCTCATTAGCAAAAATCATTAGTGAAAATAAGAAGCTGCCAGAAGGCATATGCACCCCAATTGAGCCCCTTCCCACAACATTTTTCTCTGATCCTTCCCATATTTTTTTCTGATCCTTCCCTTTAGAAATGGCTTCATGATTTCCCCAAGGACCTTATGTCCTGAAGCCTGAGTTTACGTTCCAAGCCCTGCTCCCCTCAGCTTAAATATCAATTAAATATCAATTAAATATCAAATATCCCCTTTTGTGCAACTATATTCGGTCTGGGCTATTTCATAGTGCTTCTCCCAAAATTACTAGCTGTGGCTTTGTGAGTAAAAAGTGAAAATCTCCTGCTGCTGGTAAACTATCGAGGCAATAAAACTGAGAACCAGAAGGAAAACAAAGGAATGAGAGAGAAAGAGAGAGAGAGAGAGAGAGAGAGAGAGAGAGAGAGAGAGAGAGAGAAGAACCAGAGAAAATGACTCAATCCCAATGAACTTGCTGCTAAAAAGGAATGTTCCCAAATACATCAGAGACAGAGACAAGGACAGGCCTCTCCTCACAGCCATACCGAGCCCTGTGCACTCTCCCTGCCACAGCAGCCCTGACTGAGTTCCTTCGAGGTGGCATCCTTGTTCAGATTCTTGGCTTCGGGGCTAGAAGAGCATGCTTAGGCTTGTCTCTAGCCACAGCACCTAAATCACTGCTTTGGGATTTGAAGTATTAAGAGCCACTTTTCTAACAACTTACACTTCAAATATTACTGACCTAACCTAAGTGCTCTTTCAATCATAGAACAAAGTGATGGCAAGGACAGTATGGCAGATAGGAGATAGCATTGGACTTGGGAGTCTAGAAGACCTGTCTCCCATACTTAATGGCTGTGCAAACATGGGCAAGTTTATTTACTCTCTCTGAGCTCCTGGCAATTCTCTAAGACTTACCTGGTGTTAATTGGTTTTTGTTTATCCTTAATAGACTGACATAATCATTTGCTAAGTGCTTATATTTAAAACACTAAAGATTGCTAACTTTTAAGGATTTGGCAATTTTCCAGAAGATTTCACTAGAGTATTGGAGGTGTGAGGAGTTAAAAAGGAGTTAAAAAAAATAAACAAAAAAAAGATTAAATTCTTTTAAGTTAATTGCCTCTTGAGATGGTCAAAATAAGAAGAAAAAAGGAATAAATTCACAAATAGGCATGTTTCAGATGTAGCCAAGGATGATATTTTAGTTTAAATGTCTACCTTCTTCAGATACAGAACATGATGCAAACTATTTGTTATTCACTTGACTCTTATATTAAAAGACTTCATTCTGGGGGCATCTAGGTGGCACAGTGAATACAGCACTGGCCCTGGAGTCAGGAAGACTTGGGTTCATATCTGGCCTCAGACACTTAACACTTACTAGCCGTGTGACCTTGGGCAAGTCACTTAACCCCAATCGCCCTGTCTTCCCCCTCCAAAAAGAAAAAAAAAAGACTTCATTTCACAAAATTCAGCAATCAAGTCATGCTGTCCAATTCTTACCTTCCTCCTCTTCTAATGCTCCTAGTATTTGTATGGTATTGAGAAATATCTCAAAATAAGAGACTGACACTGAAGCCATAATTATTCTGCCCAGTAAGTCTAATAAAGGTTTGCAAAAATATTTCCCAAGAAAACCCCACTCTGTAACACAGTGCTCAGGAGTGTGCTGGAGCCAACTGTACTAGGCTTGTAGGTATCACTATTCAGCATGAACATTTACATTAGAGAAATCAACAATGTGGATAAATCATGGATTTAAGAGAAAGGCATAGGAAAAGATATAATGATGGAAGGTTGCCATAAAAAAGATATCAGAGTTTTTGATTAGGGAAGTGTAATTCTAGTATATATGATCATCCCTATGTCTGCTGAGGTGGGGTGAAGAAATGGAACATGGAATTTAAGGACACTGAGGAATTGGGAGATTATGGAGTCTGAGGAAGGGGCGAAGTTGTAAAAAGCTTTAAATGCCAAACAAGGTACTTTATAAATGATCTTGAAGGTAACAGGAGTTTATTGGGAGAGAAGGGGGGATGATTCAGACTTATCCTATATAGGAAAATCGCTGTGTGGAAAATGGGATAAGATTTGAGGTAAGGAGAGGCTGTGCTTATCCATGTTAAGAGGAGAAGAGGACCTGAACTAGAATGGTAGAGAGAAGAGGATATATACAAGAGATGTTACAGAGAATAAATTACAAGATTTTATCATTGAACCCATAGGAATTGATGAGATCCTTAAGCAAGATTACAATAGAATGAAAAGAAAAAGGAACCCAAGACAAAGCCTTAGGACACACAGTACCTGCAGCATCAATGGAAATCCTAAAACTGAGAAGGACCAATTAGTTGGGTAGGAGGAGTACCAAAAGAGATCAAAATCACAAAAATCCAGAGTGGAGAAAGAATTCAAGAGGAGAATGTGGTCAAAAGGGTCAAATCCTACTGAGATGTCAAGAAGAATGAGGATCAAGAAGGGGTCATTAGCTTTGACAGTTAATTAGTAACTGGAGAGTTAGTTTCCCCCTTGCCACATATGTACCCTACAAATGTGCTTCACTCCTATCTTACCTTAAGTTTGAACTCACTCTCCCCATGGAACTAAGTATACTTTCATGAGACTGTGACACAGGCATCAAGGAGAACATGTTTTGTACCAACTGTTACTATTTTGCTAACTTAGTAAATGCTTTTGAGGAAAGCTAACTGGGGCCATTGGCATTTTCCCAAACACTTAGGAAAGGCTTTTTGTACAAAGTGGGAATTTAGTTGGGATCTGAAGAAAGCCAGGGGAGTCAGGAGAAAGTATTCCAAGCAGGAAAGACAGTCAGAGAAAATATCCATAAGCTCTACAAAATGGAGTATCTTATTTGGGAACCTGATAAATTCAATATTATACTAAGAGTAGTAAGCAGCCACCCTTTGGGGATATTTAACACATGTCAGTCAATAAAAATGTATTAATTGCCTACTATACGCAAGGTACTGTGCTGAGCTCTGAGGAGTTGCTGTCAAGGAGCTTACCTTCCAATGGGAAAAGACAACACACAAAAGAAAGCTGAAAGATTTGGTGGGGAGAGGATAGAGCAATACTGAGGAGTGCAGCCAGATGGTAAATGAAGAGAACCCTCCTTAAATGGAGACTCTGGGAGCAACTCTCTGCTTTCCAATCAAAGTGTGAGTTCTAGGGATGAAGTGATCTTCTAAGATGAAGAGATTTCTAAAACATAATGGGAAAGCACTGAGGAGTGTGGCTAGGTGGGAAATGAAGAGATGACTGGCCTGGGTGCCATTCTTAAATCACAAGAGTGAGTACAAGTTGAGGGACTGAACCTACAAGGAGTGATACTAATAGGGTGACCTTAAACAAATCATTCAACCTCTTGGTGTCCCAGGCAACTCTCTAAGACTATGAATTGCAGAACAGCTGCTCATTTGCATGGGTTAGGGTGAGTTCCCTCATTAGGAAGCCTCCTACATCAATGCATTCACAGATGCAGACAATAACAAAAGTATATGAATAAATAGACAGACATGACAAAATTAACAGGCATCATCTCATTTACAAAATATGGCTTTGAACATTTGAACATACCTATGATTAATAGCAAAGTCTGGTAGAACAAATAATATTCATTGGATTAAGAAAAACTGATGGAAACAAACCAAAGGTACTACCCTAATTAGAGTAGCATTCTTGTTGGAGAGTCATAGAAAAGAGGGATGTTTCATGGGAAATGTGGCTTAATTATAACTTTTGCAAAACTTGACTGATGTGTGTGAAGATGAAGCAAATTTCATGGAACTATACTAAAAGGTAAATAATTGCTCATCAAGGATTTTTTAAAAAAGAAAAAAATGTTGCTTTCATCTACCCTGCTGCATTATGAAAACAATTTAAATCACCCCAAGGAATCTTTCTTTTCCAATTAAACTAAGCCAATAGAATATTACAGGGGCTAGCTAGGTGATGCAGTGGATTGAGTACCTGGCTTAGAGCCAGGAAGATTCAAATACAAAAAAATAAAATGAAATGAAATACATTTCTCACATTAATATCATTGTCACACTTATAGAAGCTAGGAAGATTCTGTTGTAATATTTTGTCTAAGACTTTTTCTTTTTTTTCCTTATTTTTTAAATATATGTATATATATTTAACATATGATTTTAGAACTTTAAATTTTAGATTCTTTCCATTCCTCCCTTTGTCACCCACCCCCACTGGAAAGACAAGCAATTCAATACAGGTTGTACATGTGTAGTTACACAGAACATCTCCACAATGGTCATATTGAGTGATACTGATGATTTTTCCCTCCTTTCTATTCCCCCTCCCCTTGTTCTATTCTCTACTTTGTCCCCGTCCTTTTACAAAAGTATGTGCTTCTAACAACCCTCACATTCTCACTTGCCCTCCCTTCCATCATCCCCCCTCTCATCTCCTTCCCCTCTACTCTGCTGCAAGGCAAGATACCCAGTTTAGAGTTTATGTCATTCTCTCCCTAAGACAAATTCAATGAGAGTAAGGTTGACCTATTCCCTTTTGCCTTCCTGTTCTTCCCCTCCATTGTAACAGTTACCCCTTGCCTCTTCTATATGAAATGATTGACCCCATTCTGTGTCTCCCTGTCTTCTCTCGTTCTATTCCTCTCCCACCTCTCAATTTCACCTTTTAAAATACCATCCCTTCCTATTCAATTGATCCTGAGCCCTCTTTCTATGTACACATATATAGACACACTCCCATATGTATTCATATGCATATATACCCTTCTATATATGTGTATGTGTATATATACATATATATACTTTTATATTCCCTTCACCTATCCTCATACTGAGAAAAGTTTTGTAAGTTACAATTCTCATTTTTCCATGTTGGCATGTAAATAGTTCAAGTTTGGTAAGTTCCTTATGGTTTCTTTTCCATGTTTACCTTCTCATGCTTCTTGTATTTGAATTTCAAATTTTCTATTCAGTTCTGGTTTTTTCCTCAAGAATGTTTGAAAGTCCTCCACCTTATTGAATAACCATATTTTCCCCTGAAACATTATACTCAGTTTTGTTGGGTAGGTGATTCTTGGTTTTAATCCTAGCTCCCTTGAT